>CAOYZS010000069.1:0-35026 GCA_948567375.1 Lunularia cruciata
TCATGAGCGCATATTTCAAAATCCTCAACCTAGACAAAAACAAAGAGGCATGTTAGCCACTCACATCACCAATGAGCAAGCACAAGAATTAATAGCTCAAAAGTATGATGCAGGCTTTACAAAAATCCATACATTGGATTCGACAAGGCAAACATCAAAGGATCGTGGGCTAAGGAACATAGAGGCTATCTAGGTTACTACAACAAGGAAGAAGCGGGAGCAATCTTCATGGAAGCATGTGGAAATCTTTGGGGCCACAAAGGAGAGTGGTATGGAGATAGAGTTGTAATTATCTCTGATGCTCCATGCGATGACCAACTTTGGGAAGAATCACATGATTGGCCTGAGAAGTACTTTCATATAGATTATGCAGGACTTAAGCTGGAATGCAAAAGATTACATCGACGAAATAAATAAAAAAGCAAAAGAAAGAAGTAACAATGAAATTACTTAACGAATTATTTAAGACCAAAGATGCGCTAGACCGCCAACAGGCCTCAAAGCCGAATATTACAAATTTCAGAGTGCATACAACCACGCAATTGGCGTGATCGACACGTTGATCTCTTTGCTAAGGGCTCTCCAAGCCGTTATGAGGCAGTTATGTATGCATTAGAACGTGAGCAAAGAGAAGGACGAACTTTCACGCAAGTATCCCAGCACACGAGTTATCTTGTTGATGAGTTCTTACCAGATCTAGATTACGCTACGGTCAAACAAAGGATTATTTCGATGAAGAAGGTTTCATGCACATAATCTGAAGACGTTCTGAAAGCCGCATGCTTGAACAGTGGACTTCTCAAGTGGATGCCAAGAAGATTCCGCCACAACGCCGAGGTTCTCCTAGCGGCATGTGTGAACACCTCAATAGGCAATTGCAGTACATATTTTGAGCGTGACAGCTTTCCATATCTCATAGATGAAGATTGGGAAGAAACCACCTACTTCTACCGTTTAGATAGTGGGAAGCCGGAATCTACAAATGCTTGTGTCCCAAAGCTCACCACTGTTGCCGCCTTTGAAAAGCCAATAGTGGAAGTTTATGAGCTAGCAAGAGATTCAATCAGATCAAATGACATAGGAGCTTACTTGCAGCACACTGAAGAGATTGAAGCCTTCTAAGCGATGAAGCAAAGGCGGCCGTATTCCATAGATGCGCAAGACTGGACGATACGGATGAAGTTGAAGCAGATAAGAACTTGATGGAGTTGCGGAAGAGAAGCTCTAGCTCACAACTTGGATACCACTCTTTCACGAAGACCATCAGGCTGTAAGCCATTAAAGATATGAAGCACCTCCGGGTGCTTTTTTTACGCCTGCTAGGTTCCACTCCCGCTTTTAAGAAGCACCTTGCCTACAGGCTCAGCTTCATCAGATGTCAACTAACCGTTTATCTGAAAGTTTGAAAATATTTATTTATACTAACTTCTTCTATTGCTATTTATGACATATATGTCATACTTATATTATCACAATAACAACAAGGAGACAATCATGAACGAAACAGCAAGACAAGAATAAATAATGAAATCAGCAAGCTATCCACCATGAAGGACAAGCTTTGCATAGCCAAAGTTGCAATCAACAAGGCTCGCTACAAGGAAATGACCGGCTATGTTGATGCACGAGGGTGAGTACATCACCCAAGCGTAACTGACCTATTTTAGAGACACCAACCACTGCCAACTGGTTGAAGGCGATGAAGTCCCTCAACCAGAACTTCGTCATCGCGGCAGGTAGGAGTGAGGCGTGAATCGCGTCAGGGGAGAAGTCCCTGCCTTCACAGCCTTCTATGACCAGGTGCGCCAGGAACTGGCTGCCGAGCACCCTGCCCCACGACTACCTCATCCAGCAGCGCATACGGGGCCCACTACGCCCAGATGCTTAGTGCCTTCAATGACGGTGACCAGGTAGAGGCGATAAAGCACAAGCTAGCCCTAATCTTCCTCAAGCAGATTCAGGCGGGCATGCCTCACCGCGAATGGGTGAACGTGTAGGCGTAACGGCAGTTACGAGTGATTACAACTTGGATCGCGAAGCCTTCAAGTTTTCCCTCAAGGTCCTCTGAATGTTTTCGATCTCCCAAGTACACAAACTACTTAGGAGAGCTAAATGAAGACAGTTCTGATGATGCTTTTGAGGGATGCGAAGGTCACTGCACCCACTATCTTTGTAGAAATCGTCAATAGCCGAAAAGGTAAAAAGACGAACCTGCATTCGCAAACTGCCAGCATATCGTGGACAACATTGTTAAACGGAGTTGGCTGAACCATGTGTCGCGGACTTGATTGAAGAAAATTTCAGGGACGACACAAACACTGCCGCGTGTATGTCTCCTGCCGCTCTCAGACGAGAGGTGGACTATTTATTATTCTGATGAAACTACGCAGAAAGCGCATTAATAGATAGTATTTAATATGGTATTATTATATAATATACTCATACCACAATAGGAGAACGTAATGAGTAGGCAATACAAGAAAAAGGAGAAGGCACTTTCAGCATCAATGATGGCGAAAACTTCAACAACAAGACTTTCGACCTTTCAGGAAAGACAGGGATTGCGTACTTGCGGCTTTGGAGGTGGGGGTCAGCTTCACCCACTTTCCACAGGAATGGCTAGGGGACAAGGAAATGTCTATCGCCTCCTTGCCTTCAGCAAGATTGACCAGTGACCTGTTCTGGGACATCCACGGTGGTACGACTTTACTTGACGGACAAAGACTTTGCAATTGAAACGTTGGCCATAGGCCTGTCACGAACCCACCTGATACTTACATGGCTCTTAGCAACAGGCTTAAGGCAGACAGTCAGATTGCTTCACTGGTGCTCAAAAGTGAGCCTGTAGCCTTGCTGATGATGGATGAGGAACTACGGTCGAATCCAACTGTAATGCATGCATTTGTTGACGGCCTGTTTGAACAGTCCCGGCTAGTTGACATTGACTCACAGAGTCTGAACATAACTCTCAAGCAATTAGGTCTTCCTTTGAATCAATGGAATGAGAAAGGCGAAGTCGATGAAATGCACGAGTTCATCGACAAGAGAGCATTCGGCCAAAACCTTGAGGCGCAGCTATCAGCCAGGTCAGTCCGACCATCAAACAATAAAAATCTGAGGGGACAACATGAAGAAGAACTACACACCCAAGCAGATGGAGTCCAACAACTTCGGAAATAACTTCATCACGATTGAATGCATGCTTTCCGCAGACTTCGCAAACCAAACACCTGAACACTTCAAGAAGTGCCTTGATGAAGTTCCTACGATCAACAAACTGATGATCGATAAGAGCAAGTGCGACAACGAAGCACACTATCAAAAGGTTTTGATGATGGCGAACCTGACTCTCTCTCTGGCAATGATTGAGAGAAGGATGGGCATGGTTCAATCAGGGGGGAAGTCATGAAGCCTACAGCAATCAATTCAATGCAAGACACTGAAAGCCTCCTACTTGAACTGCTTTTACAACTTAGATTTAATATCAAGCCATTTGACAAGTACCGTGAACATTTCGATGTCGGCATGCTGGCAGTTGAGAAAGCTAAAGGGTGCAAGATCGATGAAGACACCAAAAATCAATGGTGGTACGACATTGCCCAGTACACGTTTCTGCAAATGCAATCACAAGAAGATATGATGAATACGTTGCCGCACAAGGGCCGAGAACTGTACACCCTCATTCTCATACGCCAAGCAATGGTTGAAGTCTTGACGTAGAACAGCATGACGATATCAAAAGACATAGAGAATCTGGTTAAAAGCTCAAAACAACTTCGGCATCCCAAAGAAGCGCTTGAGGCTGTTTTTCAGATGGCATTCTTATCAATCGGTAGACGTGATCTGTTCCAATTGCGTTTTCCGAGTGGCTTCTTAGAGGTTCAGGAACGACTGTGCACACCATTGAGAATGCCGGCCATGGAAATGGAAGCACTCAAGTTAATTGTCCAGAAGTACATGACTCTTGTGAAAACCTGTGAGCCATTTTCTGATGTCTTGGGGGGACTCTACGATCAATATCTAGGGGAAGAACTAGGGCAGTTCTTTACACCCCCAGACATCGCCCAGCTTTTAGGAAACTTGCAAGTTCTGGACACAACCGAAATCCAAGAAGGTAGATGCAGGGCATACCTTGATGTCTGCGTTGGTGGCGGAAGTCTGATCCTAGCTTGCATGAATGCCAACTATGTACTCCACGGGAACCGAGGGGTAGCCTTGATGGATATTGCTCTTCAGGATATATCTGAAAAGATGTGCAAGCTCACCGCGATGCAGATTCTGATGAGTTCACTCATACACGGCATTCCATTTTCAAGTCTCTCAGTGCGTTGTGGGAATGCATTGATAGCAAACGAAGATGACCCTCAAATAATTTGCATACCCAGAATCTCTGACTACCTGCTTCGGCACAGAGGGGAAGACAGCTTAGTCAATGTGCTGATGCGCCGAAGGCAGATGATCAGGGAGCCGTCTACTTGCTAGCGACCTGGTATAGATATCTCTTGTTCCACAACAGCCTATCTGCGGATGGGCTTTTTTATGTCTATATGTCTAATAATGTATTGATTATTTCAATTCATTGTGTTAATCTAATATAATAACAAGGAGATATTTATGACAATAAGAAAAAAGAGAATGCTACTTTGCATATCAAACGCAGGCTCAGAGGGGAAGACAACAATTGCGAAGGCGATTAAAGAAACAGTGATGCACAACGGAATTAGTCACTCGACCTACCTATGCGACAAAGACCACATAGAGCTATTGAAGACCTATGGCAGTGAAGTAACCATGTTTGACATCCGCCAGGACAAGGACACCTTAATCAATGCGCTGGGTGACGACGTTGAAATCATCTTGGTGGACTTCCCAGCTGCTTCAATAGATGAACTCACCAACGTATTCGGAAGCATGCAGACCTTCATTGATTCCTTCGGAGTCTTTGAGGCAGTGCCAGTGTTCATCATTCCCGTGGTTTCGGACAAGTCCATTCAATCCATCGACCGCCTATCAGCACTCCTGCAAGGAGTTCAAGGGAACTTTGAATTCGTTTTCGTGTTAAATGAAGGTCTTATGACAAGTAAAGATGCCGTCAACCTTGCCTTCAACAACAACAAGTCTGTTCAGGCTGCAATTGCAAACGGCAAGGCAAAGACAGTCACAATATCTACGAAGTTCACACCAGCATTCTCAGAGCTTGTGAAAACTCAGAGATTGAGACAGGCATTGGCTCAGAAGCTCAATCCTATGGAAAAGGTCTTATTGATGGACTTCTTGAAGAAAACAGATCAGCAGTTCTGTGATGCGTTTGAGTTCACATCAGTAACCACTCCCACCAAGTTGGAGCAGCATGTTGGTGAACAGGCGAAGCTAAACGAAATCTTGACCGCCAACATTCCAAGCATCAAGAAGAAGTAAAAGAAGAACTCCAACAAGAAGGCACCCTATCAGGTGCTTTTTTTTCCCGTTTGACAATCAAAAACGGCACGCTATAAGTTATAGCATGTACAAGTCTACCTACTATCCTAGAGAACAAGAGCTTCCGCATCCAGTTTTATAACGGAGAAGTGTTCTTTTATGATGAAGTCAAGCAAAGCCAAGTTGCAGCACCGAAAGAGAATGCCTGCATAACTTCCAGCAGGCACAACTCATTAAATGTGGTCTGACTAAAGCCGCTTGTTGAGCAAAACCTTTAAGCAATGCACCTGAATTCCGTCTAGGGGGGGGGGTTCCTCTCTACGGACACGAAGTCACGAGCAAGGTTTTCCATACGACTTTGCAACCTTCTCCATCTCATCCCACATCCACTGATCGCGCCCAGACCACTCCGCACCAGGATCGGCCTCGAGTCGTAGCAACTCAGCCAGCCAGTCAGTGACCGGGACGGGAACCACACCAGGCACAGCAGGAACGGCCACAGGAGCTTTTGGCGCTGGTGCCGGTGCAACGACATGGCTAGGAGCGGAGCGAGCCACTACAGGACTTCTGCGAGCAGGCGAGCGAACCACAGGAGCGGAGCTAGTGGCAGCAGCCTTCCTCTTCTCCCTGATCCGACAGAAGTAGTTGGAGACCATTTCGGCAGTCGCTTCAGTATGACCGTCCTGAACCAGCAAGTTAGCAACAAAGCTGTAGCAGGGAATCTTTTTAGCCTGTAGCAAAGGAAAAAGTGTAGTAGTCCAAACATCAAATTGACTTTCTATAACTATACGAAGGTTCAAGATGGCTGGATCGGACTCCAATTTTGCGATTGCCTGAGAAGTGATATCAGATATGTTTGACATTTGAGTTCTTCGCATGACGAATTCTGTGTATCACGGTACAGACGTGTTTCGCAGTCACATCTTTGTAGCCGGCCTGAACCAGTAACTCAGCAACGTATTGATATTTGCCAATCCTTCTACTACGAAGCAACGGAAAGAGAGTTGCCTCCCAAACTCCTAAGTTATTTCGGATGGCGTCAGTCATGTTGACCTTTCCCAGCATACCTAGACCAGCAAGTGTCTCAGTCTCATGTTTAATCGCCGCTTCAGTCAGTTGAGTTAAGTCACCAAACCTTTCTTGATTTATTTCTACCATTCTATTTCTCCAGTAATATATGTTATTCTATTGACAGAATAGTAGAATGTCAAATAAAGAGCAATATACGTGATTTTGTGTTAATAAGTTGTTTAGAACTTGCTCGTTTGTTGCACTGATTCGGATAGGTTTTGCTACTAATCAGGTTTGATTCGCAGGATTCGGATTTTTCTTGCCGGTTTCTGATATTTATTGGTTGTTTTCACCCAAATATCAAGCCCTAGAAAATTTCAAAGAACTAATCGACACTGAGGTGTCTGAAAGCATTTAATTTAGCCGATCTTCATAGGAGAGTTCCAGGTAACCTATTGACTTAGTGATATTTCCCGCTATAAATAGAAGTAGAAGCGGAGTAAATATGACCTATAAAACCTACAAAATAGATATTTCAATTGAAGCAAGAGCTAAGCACTTGAAGATGAGTGTGAACGAATATTTTCACCATTTGATTAGAGTGACTGACGAACATAACAGCCTTCATGCTGAAAATACTCTCAATAAAGTGGAGCAGATTGAAGAGTCATTGAACGAACTCAACCGCAAAGTTCAAGTCCTGATCAGCAGAAAAGGAGCTTGATATGGGTATCGGAATCAAGAACATTTCGGTGCACTCAGGCTATTCCTATGCGAAGTACCTGCAAGACCAGTTGAAGGAAATTCAGGAAGCTGCCACCAACCAGAAGGCCTACAACAGCCAGGAGCTTGGAGCGGAAGCTGACAACCTGACCCGCTACACCAGGTGCACAGGCGCACTGGCCGACCGATGGGGTCTATCAGGCACCCTGACACCCGAGAAGCTGGCCACCATCGCCGACCTAGAGCTTGGCAAGGACGAGCGCACCAGCAAGCACGTCAAGATTCTGAGGAAGGTTTCCCGCACCGTGAAGGGTGAGGATGGCGTTGATGTTGTGCTGACCAAAGCCGATGTCAAAAACGGCTTCTATCTGGACAAAGAAGACCAAGCGGTGCAGTTCAAACCCGGCGACGTGAAGCAGAAGTTCATGGATGTCAGGAAGTCAGCCATTGAGACAACCTACACCCTTGACAGCAGTTTTTCATATCTATATCAGCTACTCAACGACCAGCAGAAGCAAGTTTTTGAGCAGGACTTTTTGGACAGCGCAGCAGAAGCCAGAAGACTGGTTCTAGAGCCCCTGATGAAGTCCAGCACAGGAGAAAACGGCAAGACGCTTTCTTACAGCTTCCTGCATAAAGACAACCGCGATGGTTTGCCATTCCTTCATCTACACGAGGAAACTTCAAATTTAATTGAACTGTCAAACGGTCACATCCGGGCTATTGAGATACCTGAGATTCGGGAAGGAGACTTCCATGAAAGCATGGACAGCGTTTTCAAGTCAATTTATGTGGAGAAGTTCAAGCAGTCGTTTCCTGAGCTTTCTATTGAGTCATACGACAAGGACGGCAAGTCGGTCACCAATGACTTTCAGAACATCAAAGACTGGCGTGTAGCCTTCAATGAGAAGTCTCTTGAAGCGATACATGAGAAGTCAACTGCCAAAGAAAACACTGAGAGATTCATTGGTCGTGAACGCCAAGACTTGTTGGATACCACCCAGACCCGCAAACAGGAGATTGAAACCAGCTTTCAAGCGGGCAAGATTTCCGCCAATCAACACATGAAAAAGATTGAGGGCTTGAACAAGGCATTTGAGAAGCAGGTGAAGTTTCTCAATTCGTCCAAGCACAAGAATGAGGTTCACCAGCATTTGAAACTATCCAAGAAGAGCGAGACAGTTGCTGCAAAGGATGAACGAACATTGGATGTCGTCCAAGCCATGAGGCTGGAATTCAAGAAGTCAGCCGATGTCGGCATGGTTCACAACAAGCGCACTGACGAGCAGATTCTTGACTCACTGACCAATATCAATCCGACCTTCACAAGAAACGCGCTCATCACTGAGGCCACCAAAACCTACGGCATGAATGCAACCGCAAAAGCAGATGCGATCCTTGGCAGGTTGATGGAGAAAGACCAGATCATCAATTGTGGATACAGGACTGCTGCCACCAAGCAAGAGCAGTTCACCTTGATGTCTCTGTGTGAGAAAGAGGTAGAGAACGTCAAGTTGATGAAGGCTCAGTTCCGACAGTTCAGCAAGAAGACCGTTGACCGCCTTGAAGAGAAGATTGAAGAGATTCAGAAACGAACAGGAATACTTCCCGAGAACGAGCAGAAGGAATTCATCCGCTCCGTGTTCAACCAGAAGAATGCTTCCATTGTGGTGGGCGTGCCAGGTGCGGGTAAGAGTCTCGCCGCTTCATGGGCCACCGAGATCGCCAACGAAGCAGGCTACAGAACCATAGGTATTGCACCCACGGGGAAGGTGGCTTCAGCCCTTGCGAATGAGACCAGCGTCAACCATGCGATGACCGTGGACAAGCTCAATCTGGACATCAAGCAGGGCAAGTTTGAACTTACCAGCAACGACATCATTTTTATGGATGAGTCTTCAATGGTGGGCACCAGGAACTGGAACACCCTATTGAAGAACCTCAATGGAGCAAAGATTGTGTCGGTCGGTGACCCCAACCAGATTCAATCCGTATCAGCAGGCAGCACCCTCAATGAGTTCATGAGAGACAAGGAAATCAATCATGAAGTCAAATACCTGACTGAAATCAGACGCCAGAAAGATGCTGTAGCGATGAGTATCGCGGCTAAGACCTCTCTCAAAGATGAATTTAAGTCAGGTGACTACGAAGACAAAAAGGCTTCAGGCTTGCATGTTCAGGAAGCTATGAACATCATGAAAGCCAACGGGAAGATTCGCAATGAATTCACCACCACAAGCGAGAAAGTGAATGCCATCAGTGAAGACTATTTGCTCAACGTCAACCAGTTCAAAAACAAGATCATCGTAGCAAGTACAAACGACAGCATTGACAGACTGAATGAAAGCATACAAGAGAAGCGATTGAAAGCTGGGTCTATCTCAGGAGAATCGCTAACAAATGGCAAAGAGTCATTTTACGTGGGCGACAGGGTAGTGATGAAGAAGAACGAGAAGTTGGCTTTCAACAATGGTGACTTTGGAACAATCACTAGCATTAAAGACGGTAGAGCAACCATCAAGCTGGACAACAACAAGACCAAGGAAGTCGCCATTGATTCCAACAGCAAGATCGGGCTTTCCTATGCAACGTCTATCCATAAGAGCCAAGGAATGACGGTGAACGACACAATGATATTTGGAGAAAACAGCCGAGTGAACAACTGCGAGCTTTTCAACGTGGCTGCTACCCGCAACCGAATTGACATCAAGCTCTACACGACAAGCAGTGAGTTTGAAAGTGTTGTTACTTCATACAAGAGAGGAAATTCTAAGGAGAGCCTGATTGAAGCTCTTCAAAATCACAGACAGGTACAGACTCAAGTGGCCCACACTTTAGAAGCAATCAAAGAAGAGCGCACGATCATCAAACCTCAAAAGAAGAAGGCACTCGGAATCTCAATGTAATTTATATTTCAGGTATTACCTTGACAATAAGTATCAATATGCTAATATATAGATACAAGAATAAGGAATATCACCATGAAATCATTAAACGACTACAGAAAAGAATTAATCACAAAAAGCTACACCATCCACCAGTTCAGCCTTGAAGGATTGAATCCAACCTTTGCTTTGGTGAAGGTCAATCCCAACCAGTCCTTCTTTCATAGAGTTCTAGGTTTGGATATCACCGAAACAATCATCAGTTCAAAGGACTTCTCAGAAGTTGCTCACAGAGCAGACCAGATATTAGGTGGCGTCTAATGTTCGTGCCAGACGTGGCACAACTGGTTGACAAGTCACCCGAAGAGATAATTGAATTCTGGTTCAACTACTGGAATGACCTGTATCCGATTCCTGATCTCAAACTAGCTATTGAGACAGAGGGATACATTGCATCGTGGCGCGCATATGCCGCTTACCACCGCAAGACCACAGTTTTTAACCCAAAGAATCTTAGATGGTACTTTTGCCTTGGCACAGCAAGGCACGAGCACGTCCATCAATTGCTATCCCATCACGGCTACAACCCCTCCCATCAGCTTCATTTTGCACTTGTAGACACTGCATTGAACTATGCGTTTACAAAAGCTAAAGGCACATCAAAGCCGGACATCAATGTGCGTCACTATGACTTGCATGAAGATGAAGCTGCTACTCGTTCAATCAATGTTCGTCTCTTTCTGCTACTAGCCAGAAGGCTGTCAAGACATGCCGGTGACATTGAAACTTTGATTGCAACTGCATGGAAGTATGCAGAAGCGATCAGGTCAACGGTTCCATCTAAGCACGAAGTGAGATGCCTTAGCCGTACAAATAACCGCCTAGAGACTCAGATTGAAGACATGTTCGCAGCCTGGTCTTCATCCGAAGGAAATCTCAAAGCTCAAGTAAAAAAGCTGGAAGAAGATGCAGCCAATCTTTTATCAACCAATTCAAAACTGAAATTCGGCTTCGGTTGCTTGTTAACCGCAACCATTTTCCTACTAACAAAACTATAAATCAGGAGACAACAATGAAAATACATCTACGAACCGACACGTTCAAAGTCTTTGCAGAAGACGACAAGGTTCTTCAGCAAATAAAAAAAGACCACAACCTTCCAGAAAACAATTGGAAGTCGGCAGCAATCAGGATTGCACTGAGCAACTATTCAAGTGTCAATGTCTTGCAGCAATCGTTTGACACCTTGAACAAGGCTGTTGAAATCAATTCCAACAAGGTCAATGAACTGCACAGTTTCCTACACAGGAGATTGTCATGAACTACGCCAGCCAAATACATCACATTGGCAACGTCCAACATTCATTGTCAAACACCCAACTTGCAACAAGGCGAGCACTGAGCCACCTATCTACTCAACTACTGAGCACGTTGATTGCAGAGCTTGAAGTCATCGGCTTAACCTTGTTCTGGCAAGAAGAGTTTGTCGACAATCTGGGTCAAACACAAGGAGCAGGCTTCCATCCAATGACACAGGTTGCAGTCTATGACGGCAGCAACAAGCTAGCCGACTTCACCTTTGACCCAAGAGAGGCCGATTCCATTGAGTCATTCATCTGTGAATTTGAAGATTGCATGAGCTACTACATAGCAGTCAAAACGATGGAGACGAAGCTTGCACTGCTTCCTGAGAAAGATGAAGAAACTGTGGGAGTGAGCAAGATATGAAAATACTCTCTGTAGATAATTACATTCCAAAAGAATGGATTGCAATAGACCTTGAGCAGCACAAACGAGCACTGCTCATCTTCCCCGATGCGTGGCTTAACGCGGTATACGATGTTCCGCTTGATTATTTCAAGGCTCATGCAGACCCTAAAGAGATCGAACTCCAAACCTCAATCTGCGTTCATAAGTTCATTACCGACTTCGTAGAGACCTATGCAAAAGCCGGCTGGACGGTGAGGCCACTAAAGCATTTGAGATTCAAATTCAAACATGAATCCCTCGGAATCAACCGTGTCTTCGATGCTCGCGGATATGTTGAATATAAAAAAAGCTTCAGACCCGAAGCAATGGAGACAGTCACCTTCCATGAGTTGAAGAAATTCATGGCAGAGCTTGAGCCAAGCTTGCGCGCTTCGATGATGGAGTCACAACTATCGTCAAAGACTACAAAATCAAAGGTGAGCAAGATATGAAGTTCACCTTACCGTCACCCAATGAAGCCAAATCCGAAGTGATGAACCTCTACAGAAAAGACATCTACTTGCAGGAGCAACAGACCGAGATACGCGACAAGCTAATTTCTAACCGTGAAGCCAAGGAGAGATTCATTGACTCATACCTTCTCCAACTTAATTCACAACTTGAACTTATCGGACTCTACGTTGACTATCAAGAGTTTGTTGGGGTGGAGGATGGCAGTCCAAGCGGAATACTCGCCCACTCTCGCTTCGTGTTGGAAGACGAAGATTCAGTAGTTTGCATATTACAGTGTCCAAATTTCTTTCATCCAGAACACAAAATCAATTGCCTGATCAGCTTCTTAGCGATGATTCAGGAACATGCAAACAAAAAGCTGCACCACATCACCCTGGAGCACCACCTTGAACAACGCCTGGAACAACGCCTGGAACAACGCCTGGAAAAGCATTGCCGAATAAAATTATGAGTTCCCCAAATCAATAAGCCCCTTCCGAGGGGCTTTTTTCTGTGCGTAATGTATTGATCTTTTCAATACTTCTGTTATACCTTATATATAACAATAAGAAAGCAGAGTTTATGAACGTTCCAATCCAAGAATATCAAGACTTCATCATGAGCGATGAAGAAAGAGAAGAATACGTTGACCCAATCATCATGGACAACTACCAGGACAGACAAGCAATCTATCGCATCAAGTCCCAGATTGAGGTGGCGGCATCAAAGGTCTACTACTGGATTCGTCAAGGTAGCAATGCCTTAGCTCACGTAGCTTTGGGGGGCTTAATTGGTGTTGGGTTCATCGCCATCGTTTCAAAACTTGCTCACTTCACAATTTAAGGAGCAGTCATGAAACAATCAATCATTCATACACTAACAAAAGAAGCACCACCAAAACCAATTTTGACCTTCTGGGATAAAGCATTCTGGGTAGGACTTGGGACATTCTCAGTTCTAGCCGTGAGTCTCATCGCAGTCTTCTCTGCCTACTCGCTGAAGATGCAATCCTCTTACCCGGCTGAAGTTGCCCGAGTTCAAAAGGAGAGAGACGAAATTCTTACTCAAAAATGTATAGAGCCAACAAAAGAATTTAACGAGAAATACTCAGCATTCCTTGGCAACAAGCGTGTGAGCATCGATGACCCGTTTGAAGCAGCCAATCATCCCGGTGACCCTCTATCAGCTGAAGCCAGTTCATTAAAGGTGGAGAAACAGCTTGTTGAAGATGCTTGCATCGATGCAAGAACAGAAGCCTCATCCATTCAAGAAGCTACCGAATGGAACTACTTCAAGGCGCAATGGAAGAAAATACTAAACTAAAAAGGCAAGACATGGACAATAACAAGAAGCCAATCATAAGATGGCCCGGAAGCTCTACCTTAATGGACGGAACCAGACCAGTAATCTACGCCGGCCCAGCAATATCCACAGGAGTCTTCGGACTCCTTTTTTGTATGGGCTTGGGCCTCATGCTGACTTGGTGGAATATCCCATTCCTGCCCCTGCCACCTTCAGACAAGCCGGCCCTGTATCACGCATATGCCTTTTACGCGATGTGGGTGGGCAAGTTCCTTCCCTTCCTTCGCTTTGACACCTACCACAGCTACCTGAACCAGATCATCCAGTGGAGCGATCAAGGTCAAGGTGCCTACCTCCTTGTCAGGTGGGTGTTCGCCCTGCTGGCCGGTGTAGCTGGTGGCTATGGGTTCCTCAAGCTCGCATGGAAGCCAGTGAGCACTGAGCGCCAAGTCAGAGGCCGTGTGCTGCTGGAAGGCAAGGAAGGCTATGACGACCTCAAGCGCGAGTTCGCCGTGAAGTTGGCGAGCGGCAAGATTCCGGGTTTGGTGATGCTCAGTGATAAGGGTCTGAATCCAAACAAGCCACATACCTTCGTGACCAACAAGGAAACTGAGCGAATCACATTTCCAGATGCACAAAGAAGAAGTCATTCAGTCATCATTGGAGGCAGCGGACGCGGCAAGACTCAATACATACTTGGTTTGTTCATGCAGATTATTTACTGGATAGTCAAAGGTGAGACCTACAAGCTACTGTTGATCGATACGCCCAAAAATGACTATTCTAGATTCGTTCCTAAAGCACTTATGGCATTGATCTCTCCGGATGAAGAGGCAGGAGTAGTTCATGACATTGGTAAGGACTTGCTCTTACCTCAAGATATCCAACAATTCTTTGTCGGAAAGATTCCTTCCAACGAAAAAGATTCGACATGGACAAATTCAGGTAGAGCTATCGGGTCAGGTGTTGGTGTTCTGTTTTCAAAGATTGGCGGCACTGATTGGGGCTATGCCAATCTGGTTTGGGGACTGACCCAGAAGCCAGAGGTTCTTGAACCATTATTGGCAAGGGTCTATCCAGAAGCATTGCAGATATTGAGAAGTGCCGACACCACTATCAGCAGTGTGCTTTTCAATTTGGCAGCTTACACGCAGGACTTATTTCATCTTGCCAGAATCTGGGATGGCTACGACTACAAGCATGACATCATTCAATTCAATGCAGCATTAATGAAGAAACCAAAGGCGTTGAGGTGGTGGCTGGATACCCTACATCCCGCTCAATTTGATGATGCCGGAATCATCACGCCTGTTCCACACAATGCGACCATTCACCTTCTGTTTACTGGCTTGATAGCTCACCTAAATTCAACCAATCCAACATGGAAATGGGTTGACCTTGCCAAGCTTCAGAAACTCTCTTTTGAGGAACAAGCTGCAATTGCTAGCAAACATCTGCCCAAGAAGATCGTGATAGAGCGAACTGAGGTTCCCTATTATGCTAAAGCAATCACACCGATCCTTCATTGGGCGAAGGTCTGGGATGAATACGAAGCTCAACCCCGCTTCTCAGTTCGTGAATGGGTACTAGACGAGAACCCAGCAAAAAAGATTCTGTGCTTCTCCCCAAGCGGCAGATTCAAGGAAATGAGTGATGGGCTGGTTCGTGGGTTGCTGTTCTTCATCAGTGGCTTGATTGATGATAAATATTTTCCAGACGACAACCCAAGGGAAGGTCAGCTTCGCCGCTTCTATGTAGTCTGTGATGAGTTTCAGAGTCGCGGCAACATGAAGGAATTCATCTTCCCGATCCTAGAAAGAGGACGTTCCAAAGGCGTAACGCTGGTTTTAGCTTGTCAAGATTTAGCACAACTAAAAAGCGTCTACGACGAAGAATTCGTAGCCTTCTTGCAAGCCAATACAGGCAATTTTATTGTGCTAGGCGTCAACAGTGGAACCACTGCCGAACAGATATCAAATCTAGTCGGCAAGAAGACCATATCTAAGCTTCACACCAGCCAGAGCTTTCAAGCTGACGGCAAATCAAGCTCAATCAACTACCAAGAGCATGAAGGCCTTGTGCTTTCGCCTGATGAGTGCAACAGCAAGCTGGGCGTTGATGAAAGTACCGGCATGGTTCGCTACCTCTACGTGCCAGGTCTACTTCCGAAGGCGTACATCTTGTCCACGCCACTGGTGAAGTATTCAGTGGTCTACAAGCCTCAAGAACCGGACTGGATGAAGGGCAGCGACAAGGAGCCCGAGAACATCACCGAGCAGGATGTTCGTGATCGCCTTTTGGGTGCCACCGGAGGAGTGAAGAAGAAGCTGACCGATGAGCAGCCGGTTCCCGATGCGGCCGACGAGATCGACGACGAAATGCCCGACTTTGATCCCAGCCCCGAGGAAGAGGAAGCGATGGCACGAGCTACACAGGCGCAGGAGACGATGCCCCTCTATCGGTTGCCATCCGAAGAGGTAGACATGCAGGGTGACCTACTGAAGGAGGGTGTCACCGACCTGATCGGGGGGCATGCCCTCACCACCATCAAACAGGTGGCAGACATCCTTGACGGTTCCAAATCCCATCTAACTACTTCCAAGAAGAAATATCTTGAAGAATGGGACAAGGTCAAGGAATCAAGAAATCAATCCTTGGAATTGACTAAGAGAAAGTAATATATTACACTAATAATTATTAAGGAGACAACAATATGAATGCAACAGTCGAAATGCAAGAAGCCAAGGAACAACTATCCCAGTTCCTTGCAAACCAGCCAAAACCAGAGCGCCACTTTTCAACCAACGTTGATTACTCAGCTAAGGTGATCCATCGTGATTCACCTAGATTGTCTGAGAAGACAATGAATGAGGAGTTGAAAAATAATGGAGCTATGAAGGCCGATGAACCTAGAAATTTCTATGACTACACCAGAAACAGTGACACCATAAGTTCATTTATGGGTAAGCATTCCATGCAGAACACTGGCTTCTATCGCAATGAATTCAAAGGCATGGATGATCCGCTGGCTAAGAATCAGGTTGAGATTGCCAATGATTGTGCGTTCCGTGCAATGCATACAGCCCACCAGCAGGAGAAGCTAAGTGCTGAACCAGAGCAGTTGAAAGCACTTGAGAAGAAGCATGATTTTGAACTGAACTACTTCCAGCACCGCGAAGCTCAAGACAATCCTCGTTTAGGCGAAACCCAGAAGCAGATCATTGAAGAAAAGATGACCGCTTCGTATAAGGATTATAAAAGCAACAAGCTGGGGTACGACGGTGTTGATCGTGTTTATAAAAATTCTGAAACGCACCTGAGAACAACTGAGCATACACCTCTACCCGGTGGAAAAGAGAAGCAACGTGATGTCACTATCCGCACTACAGCCGAACTTCGTCACGCCATCATCCAGGACCAGCTTCCACCCAAGGTTCAGATTGTCGACGTTAAGCAGCAGTCCCTAAGTGCCATCCAATCCAAGATGCTCGCTATGAGACCCAAGGTGCAAGCTCAAGGCAGAACAATGTGATGCACAGTCTTGAAACCGCCACGGTGGACCTGCTCATAAACCGGGACTTCTCGGTGTTCCGTGATACCTATGCGAACTACTACCGCCAGGACTACAGCTTTGCTCAAGCAGCCGTTCAGACCTTCGGCACCAGGGCTTTGAGCGATCTTGCGCCGGCGAAGGACTACGAGCCCCGCTACAAGGAGCTTGTTCAATTTGCTCTTCGCTCAGACATCATCCAGCATGGTGACAAGGCCACCAGCATCGCAGTGAACCCCATTGACCAGGACCTGAGACAGAGCCTCAATGTGAAGTTCGGCGATCAAGTTGCACCATCAGAACTCTCTCAACGGCTTGATAAGGTAATTAGGTCGGAAGCTCTATCAAACAAGCTTTCTCAACAACTGAAGCCAAAGGCTGTAAGTCAAGGGAGAGGCATGAATATATGAATCTGGCAAATGAAAGAGATTCTATCCTTCAAGCTATTAGAAAAGACCGTAGCTATTATCTAAAATCCGCGCACCAAGAACTATGTAGCGATAAGACATATGTGCTTGAAGCGATCCGACACGATGCTCAAAACCTAGAGTATGCAAGCGAATCACTTCAAGACGACAAGGACGTGGTCATGATCGCCGTGAGACAACACGGTATGTGCTTAGACTTTGCAAGTCTAAGGCTTAAAGAAGATAGAGAAGTTGTACTGGAAGCCATAAAGCAAAATCCGTTTGCTCTCAAATGTGCTAGTGAAAAATTGTCGGGGGATAGAGACATTGTCTTATCTGCCGTAAAGCGGCGCGGTGTAAGTCTTCAGTTCGCAACTGACCAACTTAAAGATGACTCGGAGTTCATTCTTGAAGCAGTGGGGCACAATGGCTGGGCTCTCAAATATGCAAGCGACCGACTCAAAAACAACTTCGATGTTGTTCTAGCCGCCGTAAAGAATGACCCCGAATCACTTGAATTTGCCTCATTGCAAATAAGAGCGTTTGTAGGTCGTTCTGACCCTGTAAAAGTCATTCAATCCCACGTGTTAAGTCAGAAGCTCAGTGCTCAACTAAAGCCAAAGGCTGCAAGTCAAGAACGAGGGCTGAAAATCTAGCCCCTTGACATCCACCAACAAATCACTATCCTATATCTATCAATAGAGTTCTTGGCAGAAAACTAAGTCGTAACAAAGCCCCTTTCGGGGCTTTTGTTATTTCAGAAGAACATTTTTATTCCGTAGAAGATGCACAGGCCCAGCACAACCACTCCGACATCACGAAGGATTGACAAAGCTCTGAACTTGTCTGAACTCTTCTTGAATGCTTTTTCTACATGCGGGTCCAGCTTGCTGTTCAATGCGTCGATCAGCTTCTCGCGAACGCGTCTTCTCTCGGAATCGGCAGCATCTCCCAACTTGGAAGTCAGTTCTTTTGCACTTGCTGCAATCTCGCCCTTTGCAGTGGCGACTGCTTGATCCAGAGCTTCAGCCATCAGTTCGTTGGCTTTGACAATCTTCTCAACCTGACGGCTCACATGTTCTTCAGTTGAAGAGAAGAACTCCACCGCTTGTTCTTGAAGTCTAGGTTCCAGCCCTGCAACCCAGTTGTCCAGGTCTAGCTGGTACTGCTTCCTCAATTCTTCATGCTTCATCAGTTGCAAGACTGAGGCGTGCTCACGGATGAAATATTCCTCAAGCAGTGGGTTCCCGAGGATCTGACTTGATTGCAGAAATTCCAAGAGTTGTGCTTGCTTCTCCTTTGGGTATCCTGCAATTAGTAAATTGATGTTGTCTTCCATTTTGTTTTCCTTTTTCTAATATTATTATACATAATGTATTGATTATTGCAATACATTATGCTAATGTATTAGTTAACAAGGAGACAATAACAATGAAACAATTCAATAGAAAGGCTATCGCCACACTTATATTTATCGCAGCTTCAACAGGAGCCTATGCAGCAGGTGCCCCTATCCCATCAAACCAACTGATTGTTGACATCAACAGTTCCACGGGGTTAAGTCAGACTCAGGGAAGTAACGCTGCCATCTTCGGCAAAAGCTCATTCTGCTTTTCAGACAAATGCGTGATTACCGGCAACGGCTCAACAAGCGGAATTTCAGGCGACAACCTAAGTAGCTCAGTCATCACCGGGACGAATTCATTCAACTTTGGTGATTTTGGTCTGGTGCTTGGGAACAATGCTTCCAACAGCGGTTTGTTCGGTATCGCTCTAGGTGATGGGACCACCAACACCAAGGACTTCAATCTTTCAGTGGGTGGCAGAACCATCGGGGATGTCCTGAACGCAACGAGTTCCGACCAGGCGGTGAACCTCGGGCAAGCAACTGGACTGGTGACCACCGCACAGAGCGCCGCCAAGAGCTACACGGACGCACAGGCCGCTAGCACTCTCAGCAGTGCGGTAGCTACTGCCAAAAATTACACGGACACACAGGCCGCTTCCACCCTCACCAGTGCGAAGACCTATACCGATGCAGCAGCTAGCCAGGTGGACGCCAATGCTCAGGGATATGCCGCTACTGCGCAGACGACTGCGGTGGAGACCGCGAAGAGGTACAGCGATTCATCCAGTGCGGCAACCCTGTCTTCAGCGAACAACTACACGGATTCCAAGACGAGCCAAGCAATCAGTATTTCCAAGAGCTATACCGACAGCCAAGGTGCGATATTGGACAGCAACGCCAAGGGCTACGCTTTGAATGCGCAAAACACTGCAATTTCAATCTCAAATGCTTATACCAACCAGCAGACCACAAACGCAATCAATGTCTCGAAATCATATACGGACAATCAGATTACTGACCGCGCTTTGACCTACGATGATGCCAGCAAGAAGACAGCTACTTTGAATAAAGGCGGCTCAGAAGTTCAGGTCAAGAATGTGGCTTATGCAACTCAGGCGACAGATGCAGCTAACCTGCAAAACGTAATTGACAACGGCAAGGCCGTCTATGCTCAAACAACTCAGGATATTCAAACTGCGTCAGCTAGTACGCTGAAAGAAGCCAACCGCTATACGGATGAGAAGTTCAAAGGTATCGGCAACAAGATTGATTCAGTGGACTCAAGATTGAACGGTGTTGGAGCTATGGCGATGGCTACCGGCTCGCTTCACCCCAATCCTCACATTCCCAATGACAATCAGATTGCATTGTCAGTCGGTTCGTACAAAGGTGCAGCAGCCGTAGCCGGTGCTATCTATCACTACAGCGCTGACCGCAAGATTCAGTACAACGCAACGATCACAGCAGGAACAAGTGGTGCTGGTGTCGGAGTAGCAGCAGGTATTTCTTTCGGATTCTAGGAATTCACTAATTAAAAGAGCCCCGAAAGGGGCTTTTCTTATTTCTGAATTCAAATAATGTATTGCTTATTTCAATATATTATTGTACTATATATAAATAAATAGGAGACAACAACATGTTAGAAAGATTAGCCGATGAATTATTAGACTGGAATCAAATGGAAGGTAAGTACGATGTCGAGAAGGGCAGAATTTACCTGAATAACAAGAACTTCACTCAATACATTGAGTTGAAAGATGGAGTCGCTTCAATTTCAGTGTGGCTTCCTTGGGGCACTGTAGCCAAAGGTGAGAAGTACACACCAGAACAGACTAAGAAGTGCATAGACAGAAAGAACGAGTTGATTGATGAGCTTAATGAGAAGAGCTTGTCAGTCAAATTTGAGAAATGGAGCAAATCATGAAGCTATCCATTCGCTCAAAAGTGCTCATTCTGATCGGCACACTTTTTTATGGTGACCCAAAAGGCTGGGGATTGCCATGCACAAGGGAAGAGTTCTATGCCATGCCCAATGAAAGACCAGGACTGAATCCAGACTTCCTTCATCCAAGGGTTGCGGTTCAGTGGAAAGTGCAGATCAGAAATAACTGGGTTGACAAAGTCCGTCAAAGAGTCTTCAAGCACATGGCAATTGCCGCTTGTGCTGCAAGTCTTAGCATTTTCACAGTTGGAAGTCTTGGCATTTATGGAGTCAACAAGACCAAGGAGCTTGCCAGTTCCGTGAAGGCCAAGATTGCATCTTCAAAGGACAAGGATGACCGAATCATCGTCTTGAAAGACCAAGCTGAAAAGTTGACCGCTCAAGCGAAGTCTGGCGCCATCACCAAAGATGAATATGACCGCAGGGTCAAGGAGATTGATGACGAGTACAAAGAACTAACAAAATAAAGGAAAACAACAATGAAATACAAAGCCCTATCACTACTTCTTCCAATGAAGGAAATACTCGCTGAAGAACTCGCATATGTGCACGATTGCGGAGCTTCACACCACAACAGCAACGACCCACGGGTAAGACCAGATTTGAGAGACAGGGAGGGGACGTTCCAGCTAACCAAGAACGGATTCCCGGTCCCCGGCCGACTTCTGGACGAACAGTTCCATATGGGAACGCAGAGCCCAGCCCTGCCCGTCTACATGACCTTGTGGTCGCTTGTAGCCATGTTCAGCGGGCTCATGAGCAGCATCGGCATCGGCTATGTCGGCCCTGCGGCCACCTTCGCCTACATCGTGGGCTTCTTCCTCTTCTTCGGTGCCTTGCCAACCATCGCGGTTGCCGCCCTTGTGGTCGCGCCGGCCCTGGCCATCAACTTCATTGCCCCGACCCTCGTGCAACTCGGCATCAGCGTTGATGTCGTCGGATGGGTAGCTGGACTGGTGCCCGCCATCCTTCCCCTGATTTACCTGGTCTTCAAGGTTAAGAGAGAAGCCGGCCGTCTTTCACGCGAGGGAGAAATTAACAAAGGTGCAGTGTTAGCCGCACCGAGAGCCCAGCCTAACAAGGCACGAATCAAACAAGATAAGAACGACATCAAGGATAAATCCCACCTTATTGTCTTTGGTTTATCTTCAGGAAGACTTGCCAAAAATGGCGATGAATTATCACCTGATGGTGGTTTGCCATTTGGCTTGACCATGAACGATTTATCAAAGCACCTTATGCTTTTCGGAGCCACAGGTTCCGGCAAAACAATCTCAGGAATCTACCAGATTGCAAAAGGTGCATTTGACTCAGAGAAAGCAACGGGCAAGAAAATTGGCATGCTTATATTGGACGGTAAAGCTCAACTAGCAGACAACTTCAAAAGTCATATCAAAGTCATCCATCCTTCCACCGTTAAAAACTTGAATGCATTGCAAGGGCTTCCACCAGAAATTATTGTTTCCATTCTTGAAAACATTAATACAGAAGGAAAAAGCTCAGGAAATGGAAAATTCTGGACAACATCAGCAGGCAGTGGAATTTACACAGCCTTGATTTTCAGAAGTGCACTAATTCCAATGCAGCTAGCAGAAGACAGTCTTTCTGGATTAGTGAAGCTATTGCGTGAAATGAAAAAGCCTTGTGACACCGTTGGAAAACATCCGCTCACTGATAAGTTGGCCGGTCATCCCGACCTCATGAAAGAAGGCACCCTTCTTAATGACGCCTTGGAGGAATTTCTAAAGCTTCAAAGCGGAGGGGGTGACATGGTTTCAAGTATTTTTGCTACAGCGGAATCTTGGTTACTTCCAATGATGCAGTCAAAGGAACTGAGACATTGGGCAGATAGCACCACAACTGACTTTGATTTTTCAAGGATTCTTTATGGTGATAAATTTGGAGTCAACTTATCAGAAATTGAGTTTGGCAAAGCGGGTCTAACCTATGCATGCCTAATGAAAGCAAAAATGTTTCAATTGGTTTCAGAAAGAAAGAATAACTATGAAAAATTAGGTCAATCAACCGTCATGCTTATCGTAGATGAAGCCCAAAGACTTATCGACAATTTAGACATCGCAATGATAGGAGTTTCTAGAGAGTGGAAACTAATTCATGTATACGCCACACAGAATCTTGAATCCATCCAGCAAAAGTTTGGATCGGATGGCACCAAAGTTATTTTGGGCTCATGCAGAAACATAATTACCTTCAAGTCTGACACTGAAACCATCGCATACACGAAAGACAGAATTGGAAAAGCCATCATCTGGAGAGCCGTAGCGCATGCTCCTATGATTGACTTCGGATTGACGTCTAAGCTTGCCTTGTCAAATCCAGTCCTCGACCCTGAAAACCCCTATGCAGGTTGGATGAAGTTTCATAGCTTCAATGTAGTGAACTGGATCAGCAGAGCCAAAAAAGTAGTGAGTGCGGATGATTTCGCTGCCGGAAGACGTGGCGGAACCTTGTCGGCTTCAAGTCAACCTGAGTACATCGTGACAGAAGCAGATATTCAAGCTTTGAACGAACCGGGTACGGCATTGTGCTCAATTGAAAGAGCAGGAGTTCCAAGAAGAGACATCGTGCACATGCAAGCTCTTCAAGAGAATCTTGAGCCATATCCTGAAGAGCATGAGATATATGCAGCAAAAGCCATGTTCAAGGAGGCAGCATGAAAGCCTCCATGACAACCATGACCGTAGCCAGCCTTATGGCCCTAGCGATAGGTGGCTTCTACATCGGACACAAGAAGGAGTCCACGAAGTCACTGTTCAATGACTCGGATTCCTTGTTCAAAAATGCAGAGAACATCAAGGCTGCGCCTCCAAGTTCTCCAATATCTATGAATCAGGCCAAGCCTGCGGCTTCATCTGATTCACCAGTCAAATACATTGCCAACGATTCATCAATCTCAAGACGAATTGCCATTGCCCAGGCAAGCCAGGGCAACTACTACGAATCAATAGTCAGTGAAGTAGAAGGCTTTCGCTCACCCATCTACAACGACAACATCGGCTATGCCATCGGCAACGGCTGGAATGTGTCCTTGCAGTCGGCCGAAACCAACCAACGAGTGACGCAAGGGATTGGACTTTCACCCGAGGACAGCATGGCACTGGCTGCACTGTCAGGAATGCAGAAGCCCCGTGCTCTGCCAGGTGTAGCCCTCACCCCTGAGCAGGCCACCAAAGCCGCCCAGTTGATGCGCGGACAGTTTGAGCAGCCCATGAGGAAGCTGGTGCCCTCCTTTGACCATCTGAAGCCCAACGAACAGGCTGCGCTGATTTATCACACATATAAAGTTGGCCCTAGTGGTATTAAAAAATACACAGGGATGATTGAAGCGCTAAAGAACTATGACAGCAACCCGAGCGAAGCAAACTCAAGAAGAGTAGCCGATAGCTTCACCTACACCTACCGCATGAATGGCAAGGTCTTCACAGATTCCAGATCGAAGCTCTACCTCGCAGCACTGTTCACCAGTTCCGAGGCGTACAGCTACTTGCTGGGCACCACGCAAGCGCCATCCAACTTCTCCGGTATCGCCAAGCTCGCCAGTCAGAAGATCGACACCAGCAAGCCAGCAGAAGGACAGATTCAGGATGACTTCGGCAGAGCCAAGGAAGAATTGTTGAAGCAAGGTAAGGTTCCTGACATCACCCAGGACTTCAAGCAGTCTTCACCAGTGAGACAACAGACAGGATACTGGTTCTGAGAGACAGGCACTGTGAAGAACAGCAAGCGGAAGATTCTTAAATTAATCCATGAGCTAGAAAAACTGGACTATAAATCTGCGCGAAACGCGTCAATAACCAGCATAGTGATGGAGGAAGCTTCTGAAGAAATTCAGAAACTCATCGGAAAGAATGACCCCGTTGAAGTCCTTACCAAAGCCGTAGCTTCCGAGAAACTAGCAGCCAAGCTCAGCAACCAGCTTAGACCACGAATAGAACCAAGACAGCAATCCATGAAGATATGAGGCCCTACGGGGCCTTTTCTTTTGCCTGAAATTGACAATCAAAGAAATGAGCGTTATATGTAGATAATAATTATTAAGGAGAAACAACATGGGGAGACTCAAAGATGCAATAGAGGCGGTTGGCAATCAACCAATGCAAGAACAGGCTTTGCTACAGCAAGGTTTGAGCCGTGAACCCAAAGTGATGGCTACCAAAGTAGGCAAAACAATGATTCACACCGGGCTGCAAGATGGTGTTGATGTTCAAGCTGACATTGAGAATGCTCGCTACATCGTGACCACACCCAACAACTACGATGTCTATTGGGAACTGGCGAGAAAAGATCAGAACAAGATTTCGTTCGCTGAAAGAATTCCAAGCGAGGATAGAAGCGTAGCAGTATTCGCTATTCCACTTGACAAGATATCAAGTGAGCAAGGCATGAAAGACTTCAAATCCAAGATTGACAATGCTCGCAAGACAAGCGTTGCCATAGAGAAAGAAAGAGAAGACCTGACTTACATCGTCAACTTCGATCATGCCAACGGGAAAGAACCAGTATTTGTCTACAAAGACCCCGGCGCAGGTTTCGTAGTCGCTGAAGTCTTGAAGACTGGGAAATACTTTGTAGCCCTTACCGCTGGCGAGAACGAGGACAAGAAATACTTCCGGGTGATGAACACCAGCAGGCTTCTTGAAGGCAAGGAGTTCGGAGACCGTGAGAACGCCATCGCTGACAAATTGCCAGTTGGCTCAAAGAAGTACATGAAGTCTGGTGAGCACGGCCGTGTCCACGTTCAGGACTACACCGCCAAGGCTGCACCTGTTGAAAAGCTTGTTGATAAACCTGTGGAAACCGTCAAGCCTGTTGAGGTCGCCAAGGTAGCCGAGGAAGCATCAGGTCAGATGACCCGAGCCCAGCGTGAGGCCGTGATGGCTGTTCGTGAGTCCAACCCCAAAGCATGGAAGCGCGAACTCGCTGCTATGTGGGAGACCGGAAACTACAAGGGCATGGATACCAACCAGGCGGCACTGCTACAGCAGGTTCGCAATACCCAAGGCCCTGAGTGGCTGGTGAAGGTGACTTCCAAGGAGCTTTACGGAATCTCGGATGAGCCAGCCGTCAAAGCAGCCAAGGTCAAAACCATGCAGATGGAGATGTGAGCATGAGAGACATGGCTTTTGCAGAACCTCGTGAATTCGCAAAATGGGCAGTGCAGCATTCCGGGAGCAGTCTCAACAAACCTGAGTTCGCGGAATTCCGCGACGACAAAGAAATTGCACTTTTGGCTGTGCAAACGTTTGGTCCTGCACTTCAGTATTGCTCATCCCGATTGAAAGACGATAAAGAGATCGTCACTACCTCACTAAATAGCTGTCTTCAGGTGGAGCAAGGCTTCTGGATCTCAGACATCAGTCCCAGACTTCTTGCAGATAAAGATATTGCACGGTTCGTTCTATACAACGCTGCGCCGCATCAAGACTACCTAGGCCACTTCTCTGAAGAAATAAGAGCGGATAAAAACCTAATCGTTGCGTCAAGAAGTTCAATTAGGTACGCGTCTGACGAGATCAAAGAAGATTGGGAGATTGTTCGTGATGCAGTTAAATATAGACCTCATGACTTTGCATATGCAACGGATTCATTCAAGGGTGACAGGACGATTGCCCTTGATGCCGTTCTTGGGAATGGAGCCGTGTTGAAGCATGCAACGCCAAGCCTTCAAGATGATACGGAGCTAGCGATGATTGCAGTCAAGTCCAACCCCTATGCACTTCAATACGTCTCCCCTCGCTTGCGCAACAATTTAGAGATTGTTCTTGAAGCAGTGAAGCAGGACGAGGAAGCCGGCCACTTCGCCTCAAAGGACATCAAGAAGTTAATTGGTGACGGTGACCCCGTTGAGGTTCTAACCAAAGCAGTCCAGTCAGAAAAACTAGCGGCAAAGCTTTCTGCCCAACTCAAGCCCAAACCCGAACAACAAGAACGAACAATGAAAATCTAAGGAGACAAGAATGAAAATAGGACAAGCACTACGCGACTTATCAGAGCAACCAATGCAGGAGCAAAATCTTCTCAGCAAAGGGTTGTCCGACATCAATATTTATCTTAAAGACAGAATTGCTTCATTCAAAGCGACCGTTTATGAAAGTGCCGAATTCAAGAAGCTTGATTATGAATTTGTGCAGTCGGCTACAAGAGGCGATATTGAGTCAGTCAAGCTTCTGCTAGACCGAGGTGCTAATGTTTCAGCGCTAGGTAATGACGCCTTGCACTCCGCAGCTTCTGAAGGCCACACCGAGACCGTTGCTTTACTTTTAGACCGAGGTGCCGACATCCATTCCGCTGATGACTTTGCATTAAACATGTCCGCATGGAGCGGTCAGACAGAGACAGTCAAGCTCTTATTGGATCGTGGTGCAGACATCCACGCCAAAAATGACCAAGCTCTTAAAAGTGCAGCAGAACAAGGCTACACAGACACCGCTTCTCATATGCTTGTTCAACGCAACATGAAGATTAAGCCTGAGACTCGTGTATTTCTTAAGAAAAGCGCACCCGATACGCTCAGAGTTTTGGAGAAAAGAGAGTTAAATGAAAAGCTTGCCAATCAACTCAAGCCAAAGTCCGAGAAGATTGAAAAGTCACTGAAGATATAACAAAGCCCCTTCCGGGGCTTTTTACATTGTCATCTTTAACTCTTGTTCTTTGGATGGCAGCTTCATCTTGTCAGTCAATTTCTCCACCAGCAATTCAGCTTTGTACTCTCTTAGTTGTTCCATTTGAAATTCACAAGCTTTTGAAGCTTGACCAGCGGCTTTGAAGATAAATGTCTTGTCATTCTTCAACGCACCAAGCCAGCCCTTCATGTACATAGCATGATTTTCGTGCGACTTGGGGTCGTGCGGAATTCCCAGTCCAGCGCTCATAAACATAGAAGACAACTCGGCTACAAGTTCTTCAAATGCATAGGCCGCTGACCCCTTACCGCCAGTCAGATCGCGCTTGAGAGGCAAGCCGGTAGAGTGTCCAAATTCGTGCACCAAGGTATCGGCATATGCTTCTCGTGACTTGAACCGATCCATATGAGGCATATGAACCTTGTTCTCTGACGGTGAGAAGTACGCACGCCCAACCTCACTGTGTTCAACCACAAGCCCGGATCTTGCCTGTAAAGCTTTACTCAACAGTTCAACTTCAGCATAAGGCTCAAAGTTTCGTGTTGGTGCCTCCCAAGGCTCAAGGCCCTCTATCTGACTCGCGTTGAATACGATGCCGGCAAAGGCTCTCGTCCAGATGGTGCGCGACGAATCAGCCTCATCCTCAGCCCGATCCCCTTTTGACCCGAAGGTTCTCTGAACGGCTTTGAAGACCGGGAAACCCTTGGCTCCCTTCTTCACATGGATGTCCCTGCCTTCCTTCCGAGCCAGTTCCTGCGCGTTGTTATATGTCAGGAATCGTGGGTCAGGAAACTGCGGAAGGAGCAGCGACACCACATTTGCACCCTTGTAGTCAGTCCCGCTCACTGGATTGAATGGAAGATGACTGCAAGTGAACCAGGGCTTGTCCCAGTTCGTTGCCTCGCATTCCTCCATTTTTTCAATACACCTGTCCGTCAACACCTGCTGATGGTGAGTCTCTACTCTCTCCATCTTTTTCTTATAGTTTACTTTCATGTTGTCTCCCGATAATAATTATTATATATCTATCAACTTAATTCGTCAATTAAATTCGTAATGTATTGACTTAATCAATACAATATACGATACTTAGTCTATTCATTACAATAAAAGGAGACAACAATGAATAAACTAGCAATCTTAATATCAGGACTTTTCTTAGCTATCGGAGCACAAGCGGCCGTGGTGGAAACCAATGGCTTTTTCATCGGCGCACAGACTGGCACCTTGCACATTCATGACGAACCAAGCGCCACTGTTTCAGGGATTCATGGTGGATATCGCTACTACTTCACTGACAAGTTCAGTGGTGAGGTTGATGCCTCAATCCTTCATGCCAACACATCCGAGTCAGACAAGCTTCGCAGCTTGAGCTTTGGTGTTGCATACGACTTGCCCTTGAACCAGAACGTCACCTTCCGTCCGAAAATTGCACTGGGATCATTCCAATCCAGTTTCAACAGTGGAAGCTCACAGGGTGCAATGAGCAAAGTAGGCTTTGAGCTTGCCTACAAAAAGAACTTCAGTGTAGAAGTGGCTTTTGACCACTACAAATCTGGTTCAAACGCTGGTGCTCACTCAACAAACGTAGGCTTGAACTACAAGTTCTAATAGCGCACAAATGACTAAGCCCCCAATTGGGGGCTTTTCTTTGTCCATAATATATTGACTAAATCAATATATTCAATTAGACTAATAGTAATTCATAACAATAAAGGAGACAACTATGAATAAATTACAAAAGACAATCTTAGCCGCAGCAGCAATCTGCACAATGACGTCATCTTTCGCTGGTGAAGTGTTAGACGGCATCATTGCCAACAAGCAAATCAACATCGGCCACAGAGAATCATCAGTTCCCTACAGCTATGTCTTGAGCAACGGTTTACCAATCGGCTACAGCTTGGATGTTTGCAAAGAAATTATCCGTGATGTTGAAGCCAAGACCAAATTGAGCTTGACAGTACAAAAACAGCCAGTCAACGGTCAAACCCGCATCCCGCTTGTACAAAATAAGTCGATTGCGCTGGAGTGTGGATCTACGAGTTTTACCGATGAGAGAGCTACCAAGGTAAGTTTCGCAATTATTGACGCAGACCCTGTAACTCCCGCAGTGATGGCAGGTGACAAGAGCATCACCAAATTAGAAGACTTCAAGGGTAAAACAATCGTGACTGTGGCCGGCACCACAGGCGAGAAGATTTTCAGATTATTGAATTCCAAGGAGTCTTACTCAACCACCATCATATTAGCAAAAGACTACCCACAGGCCTTTTTACTCTTGCAGCAAGGTCGGGCCAGCGCCGTTATCACCAATAATGTACTTTTGGCCGGTGAAATTTCTAAGTTGCCAAACGGCAAAGACTTCAAGGTATTGTCTAACGTAGTAGTTGGCCCCCATGAGCCCATCGGCATCATGTTCAACAAGGATGACAAGGAGTTCGGAGATATCGTGAAAGCTTCAGTCGCAAGACAGAAAGCAGACGGAACCCTTGATCGCTTGTATAGCAAGTGGTTCACTCAGCCAATAGCTCCAAACAATTCAAACCTCAACTTGAAATGGACACCTGAGCAGCGCAAAATTATTTGGGGAGCCAAGTAATGAACTTTGACTTTCTCACTGAGAAGGTCTCCACAGGAGAGAACCAGACCTATGCGGACTGGCTTCTTTCCGGTGCTGGGTACACAGTAGGAATCTCAGTGGTTGCCTTCATCCTTGCCCTCACTTTGGGCATCGTTGTTGGCACCTTGAGAACGACTGATGGCTGGAAGAAGCGCGGAGCCGACATCTACTTTGAAGGTGTTCGCTCAGTGCCCTTCATCGCTCAGTTGTTCATCGCCTACTTTGTGGTGCCCGTGGTCTTCTTCCCAGAAGCCGTGAAGCACGTCCACCCAACCACCATGACCGTCGTCACCGGCACCCTGAGCCTGGCGATCTTCATGAGTGGGCGAATCTGTGCTCAGGTCTATGCGGGGCTGCAAGCCTTGCCCAGAAGTCAGCTACAGGCATGCAAGGCACTCGGGTTCAACCAGGTGCAGACCTACACCGAGTTCCTACTACCCCAAGCCCTGCGCAACATCGTGCCGACCCTCACAAGCGAAGCGATGAACACGGTTAAAAATAGTGCAGTGATCTCAACCATCGGCCTGATGGACTTGTCCAACCAAGCGAAAAGCATCATTGACTACACCGCCAAACCCTACGAGGCATTTGCTTGCGTCATAGCCGGCTACCTCTTAATCAATTTCATAGTCTTATTATTAATGAGACTCATGGAAAAGCAAACTTCATTGAATCCAGCTTAATGCTGGATTTTTTTCGCCTTCTTTCAATAATGTATTGATTATCTCAATCAATTATGTATACTAATAATAACAACAAGAATATATATGAACATCATACTACAACAAGGAATACTCACAACTCTGAGCATCACATTTACCGCCATCATTGCGGGGCTAGTCATTGGCGTCGCTCTAGCCATCATAAGAAGTCTGAAGGTGCCAGTGCTTGACCAGCTTGCAAAAGCCTACATCAACACTTTCCGCTCACTTCCACTTGTGATGATCCTTCTAGGCTTCTATTTAGTAGCCCCTGAAGTCATCAGGAACCTGATCGGCATCAATGGCGACATCCGCCTAGCTTGCGCCCTTGTAGCTTTCAGTCTCTTTGAAGCTGCCTATTTCGCTGAAATCATTCGATCAGGAATCAATGCTATTCCTACGAACCAGCTTCAGGCATGCACGGCAATTGGTTTCACAACTATGCAAAGCTACCGCCAAGTCTTGATACCTCAAGCAATCAAGAACAGCTTTCCAGTCTTGTTGACTCAATCAATAGTTCTATTTCAAGACACAGCCCTTGTCTACATCATCGGCCTGTCTGACTTCTTCGGCGCTGCTGTGAAGCTCGGGGAAATGAACGGCAACGTCACTCAAACGATTCTTGGAACAAGCTTTGTCTACTTAGTAGTCTGTGTAGCTCTACAAAGAATCTCAAACAAAATAACTACAAAGGAGCAAGCTCAATGATTCAATTTCACAAAGTTTTCAAGTCATACGGCAATCAAGCCGTCTTGAAGAACATCAATCTACAAATCAACAAGGGGGATGTCATCGTGGTTTGCGGGCCATCAGGTTCAGGCAAATCCACTCTCGCCAAGACCATGAACGGATTGGAGTCCATACAGGCGGGCACCATCTTCGTTGACCAGGTGGACATCACCCATATGACCCCCGTTGCCCTTCACAAGAAGGTCGGCATGGTGTTCCAGGACTTCGCATTGTTCGCCAATAAATCCGTCCTCGACAACCTGATGGTTCCACAGGTGAAGGTGCTGGGCACAGAGCCCGATGTCGCCCGCCGGGAGGCTGCAAGGCTTCTACAGACGATGGGAATGACTGGACACGAGGCGAAGTACCCAAGCCAGCTTTCAGGCGGCCAGCAGCAACGTGTAGCCATAGCTCGCGCACTGGCGATGAAGCCTGACTACCTGATTTTTGATGAACCAACTTCAGCCCTTGACCCCGAGAAGGTGGCCGATGCTTTGAAGCTGATTGCCGGTGTCGCAGCCAAGGGGATGACCATGATCGTGGTGACACACGAAATGGCTTTCGCCCGGAAGGTCTCCAACCGTGTGGTGTTCATGAACGATGGAGCTATTGAAGAGGACAGCCCAACCGAGCAGTTCTTTACTGAGCCGAAGTCCAAAAGAGCCAAAGAGTTCTTAGAACAAATTATAAGGGGATGAAATGATTGAATACAGCAAAAGACAAGTGAGGCTTCAAGCAAGCGATAAATGCAACCCTCATAACCTGCAACGAATAGCAGATCGGTTCAAAGTGGGCAACTCAAGAGCATGCCACTTCGCCCTTTTCTATGTTTATGGAATTAAGGGCAAGGAATTGAAGCCCATCACCAGATATGAGCCGTTGGAATCCCGTGCCATCTTCTTGTACTTTGAACCTCAGCAAATGACAAGAGCCGAGTCCATTGCAGTTGAACTAGGCATCAGCTTCAGTGAACTATGCAAGCGAGCTATCTACTTGGTCAGTGGACTGATTGAGAACAACGAGCTACGAAAGGATGACCCAAAGGTCAAGCAATTCTTCCAAGAATAATAACTACAAACGGAGATAAATATGATTGAAACAACATTAACAGGGCTAAATAAGGATGATCTAAACAATATTCGTATATTGTACAAGAAGAAGATATTGAAGGCCGAAGCTAAAGCAATTGAACTTGCTCTTGAAATTGAAACGATAAGGGGAGTATTGGATGCAATAAAACAAATTCAACGAGATCGAAATGGACAGGGTCTTGATGACTACGCAAAGGATCGAGGCTTGGACGATCTTGACTATGAAGACTTTGAAGAGTGGAAACGTCAAAACTCCAAGGAATTAAAGCAACAAGACTTTGAGGCCGGAGACTTGGAAGAATTTGAATAGCCAAAGCCCCGATCAAGGGGCATTTCTCTGTCCTTCAAATCTTCACCAGCACTCTTTCAGGTTTCTCACTCAAGTCTCTCAACGGCTTGCCTGTCAACAACTGGGCTTGAATCGGGCGCAAATCCATATCTTCAAACACATCAGCCCACTTGTCTTGAAGCTTCACCAAGTCAGCAGGTGACATCGCTTTCAGGGTAGACATCACATCCCGCTCAAATTCCTGCCAAAGATTCCCGAAATCAAATGAGTCTGGTTCCGGTGTCATCAGTTCCGTATCGGTGACCCCTTCACTTGCCCAGTCGTCAAAGAATCTGTCGTAAGAGGCACGAGCCAACTTCTCCGAGCCCATCAATTCCAGCTTCTCAGTCAAGTCTAGGTTGTTCAGCTTCCAATCAATGAAATCATCAAACATATTCGTTCTCCTACAATTTAATATCTAGATTGTACAATAATATATTGACTATATCAATATATCCACTAGAATAAGAAGAAGGAGAACAATATGAAAACAACAATATGTATTATTTTGGCAACATTATCAACTATCGCCAGTGCACAAACAATGTCAGGTGCTGACAAAGCCCTCTTGATACCAAAACTTGGTTCCTGCACTTCAATTCAGGCCAACTACTTTGAAATTGATGCTGACAACAAGGAAGGCATGTACCACGCTGGTGACACTGACAACCTGACCGATGTTCTAGGTTTAGAACTTGGCAGAGCCAAAGCAGGTGAACTAATTGGCGACACTCGCAACATCAAAGCCGAATTGATCCAGCACAAGAACAAGTCTTGCAGTCTTCAACTTACCTACAAAAGATAAGCCATGACTGAGCACGACATCAATTCACTGGCACTGGACTACATCAGCCATCCAGACGAAGTAAGAACAGCCCTATGGTCTTATGTTCTGGATGTTCTTCAAGCTTCAGAATATGACTTGATCTCATTCCCAGAAGCCAACAAGGCTGTTTACAAAGCTGCTGCACAGACAGGGCTTGCAATAGAACGAGCAGAGGCACTTGTTGCCAACGCTCCAAGACACTAATAGCAATGAATGGAGACAACAATGAAAAGAATATTTTTACCCCTAATTTTAGCAATGTGTGGATATGCACATGCAGCAGAAGACAATGCAAACGTCTTACTTATCGGAGTCCGAAGCGGCTCAATTCCTTTGAGCTACAAGGATGGCACCGAATACAAAGGCTTAGCAGTAGACCTTTGCATGCAGATTTTTGAGGAAGTGAAGAAGACCAAGCCAGCTTTGACCTACAAGCTTGTAGAAGTCTCTAGTAGCACAAGAATTCCGTTCCTCAAAGAGGGCAGGATTGACATGGAGTGTGGTAGCACCACCAATAGCCCCAGCAGAAGAAAAGAAGTTGCCTTCTCTGTTCCTTACTTCATATCTTCAATCACTGGCATGACTTTGTCGAACTCCACAATAGACTACATGCGCGATATTCCAGATGGCAGCAATGTCATTTACACCAAGGGCACAACCACTGAGGATGCAGTTCGCCGTTTTGACATCACCTTCAATGAGCGGAGCAAATTGAACCTAGTGAATAAATTGGTGGGCACTGATCACCAGAATTCATTTGATCAGGTCACTGATGGCAAGGCTTTGATGTTCTTGAACGATAATATTCTGCTTCAGGGCCTCATCACTGCCTCACCTAATCCTGAAAAGTACAGATTCATCAAGCAGGTATTTTCGATTGAACCTTATAGTGTGATGATGAGACTTGAAGACACCAAATTGCAGGCCATCATCAACAAGGTGATCATCAAGAGCATGCGGGACGGCAGCTTCAATAAGCTCTATGACAAGTGGTTCATGCAGCCCATTCCACCCAAGGGCAGCAATCTGAACATCCCAATGAGTAGAGCATTGCGGGACGTTGTCCACTTCCCCACTACCGTGGTCGGCAACTGAGCCAGACAGAAACCAAAAAGCCACCCGAGGGTGGCTTTCTTCATTCGCTCCTAGACTCTCGTGACGACTGAACGGATTGACATGTACATCTACGTTGACGAAAGCGGGCATTCGGGCTCGCAACTTTTTAAGGACATCAAGGCGCAGCCCAACATGTACTACGGCGTTTTGACATCAAAAGTCGACCTGAACGTTCAATCT
>OX419764.1:0-145000 GCA_948567375.1 Lunularia cruciata
GCGCTCCGGCACTATATGAGCCGGGGTTGACATGGGATTTGCGGGATAGAGTCAAGAGTCCACCCTATACGGCCCCAGGGTTACCCCGTTCACCGATCTGGGCTACTCAAGTGCTCTCCGAACCGTACGAGATAGTCGCCCATCACACGGCTCTCTAACCTGACTTTCTTCGGAGCTTCTTCAAACTCGGAAGGTCTATTTAACGCACATTCCCTCTCTTTCGAGCGCCTATTACACGGTTCTTGGAAGATGGCCTGATAGACTCGTCAAAGTGAAACTTGCCAAACGGTAAGCATTTAGTAAGTACATAGGCTCCTTCCCTGCTGCTTGTTATCAAGCGCTTTCCTATTGCTAGGTCCCTTTCAGGTAGGCGGGTAATACGGGCCCTCTGACTTCCTAGGGATAAAAGCGACCCCTAGGACCTCACCGTTGTTTCCTACACGGCTCGTCCAAAAACCTTCGTTTTTGAACGCCCTGTGCTTAAGATGTCGTTTAGACTCCTGTCCCTAGTAATATAGGTAATCCGCTCCATCTTGAACTCTATCCTTCCATACGAGAGAGTAGGTAGAGGACAAACCATTTATGACCTGGTTGATATATACCATCAATAGGCATGGAGCGAGCAACGTACGTTCATGCGCTTCGCCATTTGCAGAGCTCAGGTGCCAATGGTTAATTGCTGGTTGACAAGGACCGAAAGAGTCTCCGATTCGCCAGTACAGAACCTCATCTTAAATACAAGAAAACCGGCTTGCTCCATACTTTTGGGTTACCCCCCGGGGGAGGGTAAATGAAACCCCCTCAACAGAGCTTCTTGCACATGCTAAGGTCTCCGTGTTCGTTGCCGAACAAGAATGAGTGCAACGCCTTTGCACAGAAATGGACTTGTGCTTTTTATCGTGCGGGATCTAGACCGGTCGCCCTATATAGTTGTCGGGATGCCCCAATACATTAGGTGCATAAAAAACAAAAATAGAAAAAAAGATTGCAAAAGCTACCCAACCTACTAAATCTTTTACGTAAATATAGGGATAAAAAGCTATTTTATCTACAGAAGAATTGATACCCAATGGATTATTGGAACCATATTGATGTAATGCAGCCAGATGAAGAATACTAGCACCTGCTATTATAAAAGGAAGTAAGTAATGAAGGCTAAAAAAACGATTTAAGGTGGCATTGTCTACGGAGAAGCCACCCCAAAGCCAAGTTACTATAGTGTCTCCTACGACAGGTATTGCGCTAGCTAAGCTTGTAATGACTGTGGCCCCCCAAAAGCTCATTTGACCCCAAGGTAATACGTATCCTATAAAAGCTGTTACAATCATTAATAAATACCGATAGGGTTCTTCCCCCCGGTCAGAACCACACGTGCAAGTTTCCCTGCATGTGGCTCGTCCATGATAACTTATTCAGGTTTTACGGGCCAGGAAGGCCCGCATAAGCGATATTTCCAACAGTATTCGGGGCATTCCGCCGTAATTTAAAATCCTGATTCGGGGTATAGTGGTTAAGTCCAAATGAAGGAGAAGGGCGCGTAACGGCTTACCAGCTGTTGCATTAATCCTTCATTAAGGCCCCGGGACTGTATGACAGGGTTAGACTTTTTGACGTAGTAAGCCTCGTTTGAAGGCTCCAAAATTTACATCCAGCGTGGACGGATTGGAGTTTTTAGGGGACCGGCCGTAAGCCTCTAGGCTGGAGCATCACGTTTGCTACGTTGGGACTTTAGGCTCCTACAAAGGTCCTGTCCGGGTAGGCCGAGATGCCCAGATGGCCAGTCAGGAGGCCGTTCTCTTGGATTCTGGAGTTACTAACCATGTCCAGGGCATACGCCTAGGAAACCAGATTTCAGTGGCACGTCTCCTGTAAGTCCTTTGTCAGACAGCACCAGAGTAACCTGCTATACGCCATCCAGGTTAGGATTGTAGCTGTTGTAGGGAAAAATTTACAGAAATCTTTTTTTATTTCCCTACCTCATAAGGTACCTTTGTCTCTTGCCCTTTGAGTTTCTGGGGTCCATCGTCAAATCCTCGGCTCAAACGTAGCCAGCCTCGAGGTTTGCTATTAGTTTGTCTCACACGAAACTCGACCGAAATTCCCAGTAAGCCAGCCTCTACTCTTACTTCGCTTTCTCTGATTCCGCTGTGCTTTCCAGGCGCGGCGAGCGCTCACCCCTCACTACGGGGGCAGTTACTATAACTTGCAGAGAGCCCTTCCGCGTGTTTCCGGCATAGCATTTTATCATCTACAGCCCTTTCCTCCGAGCATTTCACTCGTTGGGGCTTCGTCGTATGCTCGACATTAATTGCCCGGTGTCTCTCTCGGAGTACATTTATGGCTGATCTGTCACCCATACATTTTTGGCCAAAGCCTTGTGCTCTTGGGACTGGTTCCCGCTTCTATCTAATCATGATCCTTATAGAGTCCTTTTGGGTGATCCCTAGGTTTCACGTTTGTTCGTTTGCTCGCCGTTTAGGACCGTGTACGACTTTTCCTGTTAGTTACAGTTACCTCCGGAGGGTTGTTCGCGCGAGAATATTTCATGGACCCTCTTGCCTTCCGGACCACCCGTGGTTGGGGGGGGGGCTGTGGCTTGACCCTGTTGCGTACGAAAAAACAAATTTTTTTTGCCGTGCGGCGAAACAACGGATAAGCCCCATGCTTTAGTCCCCTGCAGTCTGGTCCCGCTTTAGGTTAGGAGTCTTATCCGGGCGATCGCTTTCAACCTTCGCATCTTTGAACGAGACTTCCTAGGCGCACTAAAATTACCACTCCAAGACACCAAACTAATTCTCTAGGACTCGCATAACTTCCATAATATAAACCACGAAAAAAATGAAGATAAACCACAATAAAAAACATACTGGCTCCATTAGCATGCATATAACGAAGCAACCAGCCTCCTTTCACATCTCTCATGATGTGTTCTACGCTTAAGAAAGCTAAATCCACATGAGGTGTATAATGCATAGCTAAGAAAACACCTGTAAGTATTTGGATAACCAAACAAAGACCAGCCAACGAACCAAAACCCCACCAATAACTTATATTGCTCGGAGTTGGATAATCTATCAAATGATTGTTAAATGTAGAAAATATAGGTTGTTTAAGAATCGATAGTCGTCTTGCCATAAATTTCGTGCTTTTTCCTTTTCGCGGATCATGGAAACTTTGTGTTCTTCATGATTGACGTCATACATCATGGGCAGGATTGACCCATCAATACAGGGCCTTAGGTTGAAAAAAATAGATATATATATATTTTTTTTTCGTTCTATAACGCCAACTTAAGCCTGCATTGACGGAGTCCATAGAGCGAATAAAAAGAATTCTTTGGCGATGTGCATTTTACCTTTTTTTGTCAGACAGTCCCCGGCCCTTCAAATCGTAGTCAAAATCAATACAAAAATCTACGCGGTCTAATTTACAAATCTTTTCTTCTTTACAAGTGTCCATTAGATAATAAAAAAAGTTGTTATCTAGTTCTATTATTCGATCAATGCAATCAGCGCCACCCTTAACTATATAAGGACTCCTTCAATTCGGTAAAGCGGCGTATCAGGGACAAGTACCTAAGAATTTTAGGCCCAGATTGCTCAAGGAGGGGTATCGCTTTGTAGATGTCGATTTAGCGTCGTGCTATACGACGATACTCCTAGGCCTCTAGACCTTCTTCCTTCGGTGATGGAAGCCTTGACGCAAGGATCACTTTGAGACTATGGGGAATTTAAGGACAAAGGGTTTGAGGATTCCTATGATAAGCCAGCGATTGCAACCCATTCCTCTCTTTTCCGAGGAGGGAATAATGCTATGATTCAAGGAATTCTTGAATCCGAAAGGAAATTACTTGAATTCCCATGAATGAGTTCAAGGATTTGCCAGATTATCCTAAAAGGTATGCCAAGGCTGTAGAGGTCGTAAGTGGCCTTTGTTTTGTCGGACAGTATTTTGGTTTTGTGGTGTCCGACAAAAGCAAGTCCCCCGCCCTCCAACAAACAAATAGAATTCTGGATCTTCGGAATATAGCGGACACCGTTACAAACTGCATAAGGACGAGATGCTTACAGGAGCTAGAGGCCGTACGTGCCGCGTAACCGAAAATACGTTCCCCTCGGTCTATGCTTCCTATCTTCAGTCCTATTAGTTTGGACTCCTGGCGTCCCTAAGGTTCTATGAGAAGTGCCATGATCCCCGCCCGGAGTTCCTATATCACTTCCACGATGGAAGTCTTTGGGCGTTCCCGAAGGAAAATTAGAGGCCTATATAACAGATCTCAAGAACATGGTAACCTAAGCCAAGTAGGGGAAGATCTAGGCCTTCAGTATCCTCAAAGGTTAGAGGTCAAGGCTATCTTCCCTGACCTATAAATTATATATATATAGATATATATAGATATATCTATATATCTCTATATCTATTGCAGCTCATCCTCTTCTTCTTCGAAGAAGAAAAATAGTAGCTCATTTTCTTTTGGAAGATGAGCGAAGAATAAACATGGATTTAAAAGTCTCTTCTATAAATAATAGAATCTATTTTATTTATGCATTTCTTCTATTATATATAAATATATATATATATTTGAATTTATTTTATTTATGAATTTATTAATTTATTCTATTTATTTTAATTTAATTGATTAACCCTTTTTAATTCTATAGAATTATTCCATATTTCATATATAATTCTATGATATATTCCCTTCCCGACCCTTTAATTCCATATTAAAGGGTATTCCTCTCTATATTATACTACAGATCCTGAACAAGTTTAGTCATATTAGCTAAATATGCGTCATTTAGCGAAGGTGTCATTAGCGATGAGGATTCCAGAGTATTAATTATCTATATTTATCTACAAATCCTCGGAATTTAGTCATATTAGCGAAATTTAATCATTTAGCAATGCTTCCTTCATGTTAGCGAGTAGATTTCGGGTACTATATCTATTGAAAGCAATTTTATGGCGGGCCGGGATAGCTTGGCTCTTTTTGATTTTGATTGAAAACAACTTCTGTTATTATTTGTTCGCGGTCGTCTACTAGGTTATTACTTAATTTTTTGCCCGAAACGAGGCAGCGTTTTATTCGTAAGGATTTAGGGTTCTCCGGGTCGCAATAGAGGTCATTATTTTTTCACATAAAGCAAAGTGCTAAATCCATGGGCTGATATATCGGGCATCCCGGCGAAAAAGATTCGGATTATCGCTCCAAACCTCGATGAAAGGAAGCCCGTCGATTCTTGGCGTAGTTACTGTTATCTCTTTTTTTTTTTAATGCCGCATTCCAAAATTCGATAAATTTACGTTTTATATGTATATATCGAATTTCTTCTTCGCCGAGCCTCACAAAAATTGGATCGTTATCGCGGAGCCGCCGTCGATTCATTTTTATCATCCTTTTTTATATAAAAAATCTGAAGCCGACAGGAACTTTAAAAAAAATACAGCGGGTCATTGTATAGCTCTAAAGGACTCGGGACATGAGTACCCGGCGGGGCAGCGGAAACGGATATCTCGGATGTCGCGCCTGGGCCAAAGGTCGCTCCGGCGTCAATAGCTTTATCTTTTTTAGGTAGTAAAGGCTCTTGACTTGAATGCTTACTTGATACGGGTGTCTGGAAATGCGATACGATAAAGCTCTGCCAGTTTGCCCTAGCTTCGTTACGTGCCGCGCGTGCAATATCCAACTCTGCCCGTGCGTCCTCAAGCAAATTGTGATAACTTGTCTCCGTGTGCTTAGACGGTTTCATTTTAAGCTCTAATGCCACGCCATATTGGCCAAATTTTGTTGATATTCCTTCAGCGCCATTTTTTAGTTTTGGATTTCTTCGTTTGAGTTCGCGATCATCTTAGTGGTTGCAATGCTGACCGCCCCTCCAGCCACAACTGCGGAGGCTAGTCTGCCCGTACCCGTAGCGGCGGCTGACAATGTTTCCGGGGCAGGTTTAGGCGCTGCGTTTGCTATCCTACAGCTCCTCATGTTACGTTTGGGTATCCGGTTGCCACTTAAATCCAAAGGATTTTAAAGGGTGCGGTGCGGTTGGCATTATTCAAACCGCCTGCGCCCCAAGAATCCTTATAAGTTCTATAAAATTGGAGTTGATTATCATTTAGAATTTTATATCTGAGTCTTATATAGTAAACTGATGCTATATATATGAATAACTTCATTTTGTCCCCGGGATTCACCAAATAAAGACGTAATGGCATATGCTATCATGGCATATGCTATTATAGAAACAAGTATAAATCTCCCGTAATAGTTATCCCGTAACTATTCCTCCAGCCGGAGAGGTAATAATACAAATAGTACTGAAAGAATCTAGTTTTGCAAAAGGAAAAAAAAGCGGAATCCGTGTTTACCCAGTGATCTATTAAATATAAAACCATGCTTGCCGTGACGACCCACGGGCTATAAAATAGGGGTGGGGCCGGTAGATTAGCTTAGGCAATAGAACCAAAATGGGTAACCAGATGAAAAAGTACAAATTCATATAGTAAACTACTCTTTTTGGCTTTTGTTTCAAATGAAAATAGAAACTTCCGGCGAGCTCCCACGCTTCAATTGAAGGAGGGCTTGTACAAAAAAGGCCCCCATTCATTCAAGGGCAGCCTTCGGCTGGCTACATGCCTTAGGCCGGCTAGGGCTACAAGGAGCAGGCCGGCAGCCGAAGGCCGAAGCCGAAGGCCAAGGCCCTCTGCCGAAAGCCCAAAGCCGGCAGGCCTTCAGGGCGGAAATCGTAAAGCCGGCCAGAGGACCCGTAAAGCCAAATAAGTATTTATGTAAGAAGGACCTCTCGGCCATTTCGAATGCCCCTTGGCCCCAAGCAAAGGCCCAACATGTTACCCATTAGTCGCCTTTGGCTGGTTCACGCCTCGGGCCGGCAAGGCCATTACAAAAGAATCAAACAGAACAGTAAGAATCATGAATTCACATAATTCACAGAACAGTAAAAATCATGAAAAAAAAGAATTCATAGTCTACTTCACTAAATTAAGTAAAAAGCCAACACCCCAATCCCGTTTTTTGTCGAGTTTTCTTCCCAAAAATTACTAATATTTAAAAAATTTTCCCATAAATATTAGTAATTTTTTCTATTAGTGAGCCATGTTTTTTTAGTCTTAGAGCCCCGCCCTGCCCCTAGTTTTTTGGGAATATCTTCGATCGATGACACCTCAAAAAATATCATATCCAAAGGTCCTGATGTTTTCATAGGATCTTCGTAAATCGACAAGCTTTTTTCTATATATCCGCCTCCTATTTCGAAAGCCATGACCCAGCAGCGCCACCTATTTGCCGAAATTGCTGAAACCTCTTTTCCAGATTTTCGATCAACCAGGATTTCTGTGAAATTAACAGTATCAACTAAGTGGTTCCAGAAAAAAAACAAGAGCTCCTGCCTGCCATCATGGTAATCCGTTATTAGTTCATAAATCTTTTCTTTGGTATAAGTAGAATTAGGATCTTCAGAAGTCAAATTACGCAATAGAAAACTCAATTCAATTCTGGTATTTTTGCTTTGTAGTTTGCTTTCTCGAACGATTTGTTCACGCTGTTTATAATATACTAATGCGATTAAAGGCTGGTTACCGGCGCAACCAAAATAAACACTCTCTATTTTTATATTTAAGTCTTTTATTTTGGCCCGAAATGCACTGTTCTTGCCTATGTTTTTCGAAAAGCACGTTGGGCCAGCGTGTTTTCCAGGAGCGCAATAACGACCCCGCTTGAGATGCTCTGTGACGATATCCATTGAGCTGACACGGCCTGCTTCTCATGGCGTCCGATTCATGCTATCCTACGATGAAATATGTGCTTAAACCCCGTTTTAGGGTGCTTCAGATTAGAGATAACTCATAGTATAGGAGTAGAACTGTGATCATTTTTCAAACAAATGATCCCTATTTCGAGGCCCACCAATCCAGTGCCTGTTGTAGTCGGGGTGTTTTATATTTGGCCACAATCACCTGGATTCTTTCGACAAAGACCAATCCGAAAATTTGCGAACTTAAAGCAAATAAAAGTAAAAAATTACAAGTGACCCAAAATTGATCTAAGAAAATATAGGCTGTCATGGTATCGATGGTCTCTGGATGCTCCAAAATTTACAACAAAAATTGAACAGAATTCCCGATTTCCCCATAGGGAGAGGGAATCATGGAGGGACAGTAGCATCATTAGTCGGCCCAGCCCGTCTTTGTAGCATTGCCATATATTCCTCACGTCGGGCCGCTATTAAAGCCATAGTCTCGTCATGATGGTTTTGTAATGGCTGATTATCCCTATTAATTTGGGCCATTTCCCAAGTGTCTTGGGCTTGCTGGTGTTGTCCCCGGTTCATAGTTGCCAACCCCTGGGTACCTAATATGAGAACAAGAGCAGTCCCTGCGACTAATGATCTTCCTGCAGCAGGTACATTCCTAGTAAGGGCTCGCAGTGCATGGCCCGCAGCCCAAACCAAATTACAATCGAGGCCGTGTAGGGTCGTATTAAACACGTTGGTTAGTTGCTCTATAGATACTAGTAAATTTTACCAACTAATACTTCCATTTTAAGTATTTGGGCCTTGTACGTACCCTGTTATCGTCGGCCCCTGGTGTAAGCCAGGAGCCATTTCTAAGCCAGGGGCTTGGTAGCCCTTCTCCCTTTAGTTGTGGTACATCCTGGACAGGAGCTGAAGCGGATTCAGAATGAGCGCGTTTACGCTCAGATTCAGTCAACTCGCTACTTTCAGGAGACTTTCTCCCCGCGTCCTGCATACAGTGTGCGGGACGTAGTGAGAGGCGCATATAAACCACTAATCAAACACCAAATAATTGGGAAAATCCAAGTAAGATTGCGTATGGAAAACTCAGCAATAGCCTTTACCCAATTGAAATTAATTAAGAAGGAATCCCGAGAATTCCTTAATCTGGCTTCTATTTTTTTGACAAGCATGGGTGTAATAACAAAAGAAAAAACCAACTGAGGTTATTTGTCCAATAGTAACATGATGAAGAAGAGTAGTACCTATAAAAGGAAGTAAAAAATAAAGGCTAAATTGAGTTAATCTCGAGAAAAAGCTTCTACAATAATCTTAGGACATACGGCGCGGACTAGGTCCAACGAGGGCAGAGCGTGTAAGAGCTTAAGTTGTAGCAGTCTGCCCTTATCCGCCCCCACAACAGATTAGGTCCTTTCAGCGCTTCGCGAACGCGAAGGAAGTAGGCGGAAATTTTAGCAAAAAAATATATATATTTTTTTGCCTCTCAAGCTTGCTTTTTCTTGAAAGGCCCGAGAAAGCGCAAAGCGCTGTCCGGGCAGCCCCCCCCCCTTCTTTTTCAAGTAGGGAAGGACTCTATCTTCGTCGGCCGAAGTTAGTTTTATTTGTAAATCGCGAACTTATGCATCACTTTCTATCACTAGATTTTTGTTTCACTTGTTTATGTTGAAATATCTTTATACATAAAGTTGCACAGCCTCACATTAAATCTCTGAGGATCCTACTAACAAAGAGTGTCCCCTGCCGGTTTCGGGCTTACCCTACGGGCCGGGAGAGAGCTGAAGGAAAAAAATCTATAGATTTTTTCGCTTTGCGTTTTCTGCGCTTTGCGCCTTCGGCCCTAAATATATATATTTTTTTGTGGCGTGAAATTGCTAAATGAATTAAGGGAGCCATTCAAAGGCTACTAGAACACCAGATACAAAGACTACCCATGCTAATGATAAAGGCAAGAAGACTTTCCAGCCAAGTCTCATTAATTGATCATAACGATATCGTGGAAATGCTGCGCGGACCCATATATATACAAACAAAAAGAAAAGAACCTTTATACTAAACCAGATAGAGCCCGGAATTACCTGGAAAATAGGAATATCCAGGATGGGCAGCCAACCTCCTAGAAAAAGCAATGTACATAGACTACTCATTAAGATCATATTAGCATACTCCCCTAAAAAAAAAAGAGCAAACCCCATGGACGAATATTCTACATTGTAGCCCGCTACGAGTTCTGCCTCGGCCTCTGGTAGATCAAAAGGAGCTCGATTAGTTTCTGCTAAACAAGAAATAAAAAACATAAGAAACACAGGAAACAAGGGAAAAACAAACCATATCCGTGTTTGCGCTAGGACAATCTCGCTAAAATTGCAAGAACCTGCGCATAGTATGACGGATATCAGAAGCAATCCTATGGAAACTTCGTAGGAAACCATTTGAGCGGCAGATCGTAATGCTCCCAAAAAAGCATACTTGGAGTTACTTGCCCAGCCTGCCGTAATAATTCCATACACTCCAAGTGAAGATATCGCAAATAGATACAAAACCCCAACATTTAAATCTGAAAAAACCATACCATAATCGAAAGGGATCACAGCCCAAGCGCACAAAGCCAGTGTAAACGTCAGAACGGGTGCCATTAGAAAAATAAAAATATTCGCGCTACTAGGCAAAATTGGCTCTTTTATCATGAGCTTCAAACCATCTGCTAAAGGTTGTAACAGTCCTAAAATGCCGACTACGTTCGGTCCTTTTCTTCTTTGCATAGACGCCATGACTTTTCGTTCTGCTAGTACTAAGAACGCGACGCCCAGTAACAGGGGTATTATAATTCCAAGTATCTTAGCGACAAGACCAATTAGATAAATTCTCATATTTGTTGGCTTTTTTTTTATTGTGACCAAAATAAATTACGCAGTAATGGCATAATCGAAAGATTGGTCATCTTGGATTATCCATAAAATTACGTAATAAACTCACCAGGGGTAAGACAAAAGTTTTAAAATATTCAAGAGATAAATGGCCGCACTCCTTGGGCTTTACGATTGGAGCGCTTTACGAAAGGAGGTGCGTAGCACTCGACCAGAGGGAGAGCGCTTTACGGTTGGAGCGCGCGACTAAAGAAACACTAGGTGCCTTCTTTTCTCAGCCATTGCGGCGAAATGTATTCGTGTGCGGAAATCGTAAAGCCATTTCCGACCTCTCGGTCCTTCGGAAACTCGACCCTTCTTTCTACAAGCGCTCTCCCTCTGGTCAAGTGCTGCGCACCTTCTCCCTCAGCCGAATGGTGGCTTCGGCTATAAGAGAAAATTCGTAAGACTGAAGGTACTATCCGTAGAAGCAGGCCTTGGCAGCCTTCCGCAAGTCGGGAATGTGAGACACTCTGCCACTTCTTTAGCCTTTTCAAGCCTATTATGGAAGTCAGGCAAAGACTTGAAGTCATTCATTTTGATCCCTTTTTGTTTTGATTCTAAAATAGCTGCGATCATCGCGTTACAAACCCCCCAAGCATCGCGGAGTAAGCGGCAGCTCGGACCGCTGATTTATCGAAAAAGCTATCGCGCTCCATCTGGTTGATAATGAGATCCAAGATTGTATCCGGTCTACAGACTGAATAACTTTTACATGGATATAACCCAACTATAATATCCATAAAATAGGAGGCCCGGAGGGCGTGGATCAATCGGTAACCGAGTTCTAATAACCGGGTGCCTAGTTCCCTAGTGTCCCGGATTGCTTGCTTAATAGCATTCAAGCTATTTTTTTTTGCTTGGGGTATGATTCTAGGTGATGAGTCTTGCACTTTGTAGGAAAAGGATATTAGTCCGACGGGTACACCAACGCTCATAAGCCGGCTAAAGCGCCCTACGACGTTCAACGTCATGACCTTCTCTGGATCCTGCGTTTATGTGAACGCCCATCTAAGCACCAATACCTACTACCAGCTCGTCCTGGAACCAATCGGCTAATCGATTCACAACACCCTGGGCAATATCCGGTCCCAGAGAGGGTCACAGCCGCTCTAGAAATTTTAGTATATTGCCGCCGGAGACATTTGCCGTGTCCAGTTTTATATCCCGGCCCCGCACAACCTCCACCAGGAGTTGACAGGGAAACCGGGACTATCCGGTCCGCTGTGTAGTTGAAGATCCTTCGGCTCAAGCCGGTGGAGGAAGTGCCAATAAGCGGGCGTTACCAACTACCATAACATTTCCGCGGGCATAGCCCTGTTTAAATTTTGTTCTTCCGGTGTCGCCCCCGACTACCTGTTTGAACGTGGATAAATGGTAAACCTCACTGTCGGAAATAAAAATAAGAGCTTTACCCATCAGGTTGGTGGGTTCGAAGGGGCTCGTATTCAACTCCCTGAGAGTTGTGGTAATGGTATTTTTTGTACCAATACATGCTATAATAATAAGGGCAAGCGTGTAGCCCCAGGCCCTGTTAAATTGAAGCATTTTTGGCCGTGATTAATCCGATTAATCACGGCCAAAATCCAAGCTCGTAGGAATCTTATTTGGTCGGGATCGCTGTTCGTGAAATCCGCCATAAATTTAAATAACTGCGGGCATTCGTAACCATTCCTCCATTTGAAAGCAGTAAAACAAATAATAATGAAAAAAACGAGTCTTGCAAAAGGTTCAAAAGCCATAAGCCCTTTTTAACCAACCAAAGCGGTTTACTAGAGATAAAACCACAAACACGGCTGATGAAAAAATACCAGCCGGAGACACGTAGATTATCTTAGGCAACAGCCCAAGAATCGGCAAAATTAAAAACCAATAAACATTCATTTTATATTACATTTTATTTACGGGTTCCTGAGACCCGCGCGATGGAGCTTGCATGAATCCTCAGGTTGAAGCAGACAGCTTCAAATCGCTTGTATTGAAACTTTTTTTTCTAGTGCGTGTGACGCGACGTGGGTCTTTATTCTGTTGCTCGAACCAACCCCAGTCAACAAGATTTTTAGCCGGACCCTTATGTCTAATTTCATATTGATTTTATTTTTTTTTATTTGCAAAGGGAGCCATAAAAATGGCTATTACCTCAAAAGATTCCTATCAATGAATATTACCTAAAGCTGGTGAAACTGGATCCTCAAGGATAGGATTGCTAGTCAAAAAGGAATCCGTGTCTTTATAATGGCAGTTTTCATCCCTAATGTAGAGATACATATGAATACGGGCGTGTGCCGTTGTAGCCGCTCGCGGCTATTTTAATAGCAACATTGGACACACTCCTTTTTTTTTTAGTTGGGCCGCATTGTTAAAAATCTCCGATTGCCAATCAATTGTAACTCGTCTATAGTATGTGATTATCAATTTTGCCTTTTTTTGTCTGACAGGGTTTTTAATTTCTGAGAATTCCAAAGGATTCAAAAGTTTACCTTTTTATGTTCAACTCACCAAAAGATTTCTAATTTGCGATAGGCTGGAACAATTGTCAATCTATGTATATTAACCAACAAATTGAACAAAAGCGAAACAGGTGCTTCAATTTGTTATATTACAATCTTTCAATAAAAAATTTAAGAGGTTTGTCAACTGGAGGATTAAAGAATCTTGCCGATTCAGTGAGTATAGAAATGATAAATAAATCTGACTTGGATCAATAAAAATCCCGAGACGCGCTTGAGCAACTGCCCGATTTGTATGTTAAATATTCTATGGATGACGCTGATAAACTGATTCCAATCTATATATCCTTTGTGAATCTGGTGCGTCGGGTTCAGAATGAAGTGATTGGAATTCCAATAGAAGATTGCATTACTGAGAATGATATTCCAATGACCATTGGTAGTTTGGTGGCACTTACTTTGGGAAAGTGGATTTACAGTCAAGGGTCCAATAAGAAGGTAATCGATTTTGCCATGAGGAATTTGGGTGTTTTTGATACATCAGACAAATTATATGCATTTTATCGAAAATGTTATAACCACAGCATTCAAAAATACAAAACTGTTTCAGATTTGTGTTCAGCAATGTCAGAATTAGAATGCAATTCTGAAAACAAAGATAAATTACTTCATTCATTCTTGTAAGCTAAATTTCAATTTCGAACAATTAAGCAAGCAGGAGTGAAATCTTTCGCACGTCAAACTATGGATAGTTCAGCATTTGCTGCGTTGGTTCAGGGCGGGAGATGTAACAATGAATGGCCCCGCCAATATTCGGTAAAATATGACGCGGATATTTATTTGCAGAGTTGTTATGGAACCGCACTTAGGTATTTTATACTTCTGTTACCAACCATTTACAGTTTTCAACCAAATCAAGTTCCGTTTACCTTAGGGGCTTGGTTAAGAAAAAACGAATTCAATTTGCTGAACAGGGTTGCGGTTGTCCAGGGCAATTTACCAAAGTTTTGTCGGACTGTTTTTTCGTTTTGTTGTGTCCGACAAAACAAAGTCCCCTGTCGGACAGCGCCGGTCCGGCCCACAAGATCTCATTTATAGTAAGTTAGTGACTCACAGACAAATTAATAAAACTGTTTTCAACGATGCTCAAGAAGACGTTCAGGACATCAAACACATTCCTAGCGACTTCGTCCTACTTCGAAAGGAAATACATAATGGCATTATTACTTCGGATGTTCTTGAAGTTTTAAGAAAAGTTGCAACCTGCCAAGAATATCACGCATTAATGAATCTTAAACTACTTTGTGCGGTGAGTTGGAATAAAGATAATAAGTGCGCGGATATGGATGAATGGTTAAAGGCAATAGTTGAAGACGGAGGATATTTCTATAGAAACAATCGAACTCATCAAGACATAGAATCACGTTCTAGAAAATGGGTCGGACTTCCTTTAGAAAATTTCATTGGTAAGTTGGTGGACGAGCGTAACCAATTGAAAGAACTCCTGAAGGACGTCAACGCGTTGGAGCGCTCTCATGCAAAAGCACTTCAGAATATCCTTAAATTGTTCATAAACACCACTTACGGCGTACTCACTTCGCCATACTTTGTGGTTAGTAATACAGTTTTAGCCAATAATATAACAGCAAAAGCTCGAATGGGTGCATGGATGATTAATAAAGCACTTCACACTCGCCAATCTATTACTGATGGGGGGGGGATTAACCACGGTCCCTTACTTCAAAAGCGGAGCAATTAAACCCGGATTAGTCATACTGAGTGATATGAGTCAATGATATAACTCCAAGAGAGGACATTACCAAACTTCTTTAGGCAACATAGATTGGAAAACAATATTTGAGAAGTATGATATGCCAAGTCAAGCGCCAGAAGTACAACAGTTAGACCAATTGGCGACGATTAATATCGAATAATTTTGTAAACCATATGCTTGAAAATTTCCTTTTAAGATAGAACATAAGTTGGACAAAACATTCATCAAAGCGGCACAAAAGGCTCATTATGCTTTTATGCTAAGTCGTAATGATATTATATTATTTACAAAATTCGAAGGGCTCGGGAATTCGAGGATCCTCAATTCAAAAATCATCCTGTTTATGAGCTATTTCGTAATATATTGGCGGACGAATTCCCTAATAATATGGAAAACCACCATAAATAACTTTTGAAAATGGGAAAGTGGTTTATAAGGACGGAGGGGTGGGGCGAAGTCAAAACCGTCGCCCCGGTGATGAACTAATAACTTCCAGAACATGCCTCAACGATTCAAAAGAGGATTTTATCAAGCGTAAACGGCGTAAAACCGGGGTGCATAGTTTAATTTTACGAGAAGTTTAGGCATTTGGTAACCGGGGTCGGGCTACATACGTAGCCCGATATATACGCTACTTGACAATATGCTCTCGCGTTTTGACGAGTTTCCCCTGAATATGAGCTATCACAACACTTATTTGCTCACAATCGCTATGTGGGTACGCTCCAGCGCTGGGTTTGTGGAGCTGAAAGATCATTCACAAAATCCAAAATGGGCTTTCATCGAATACATAACCTCTTAAGGGATTTATGTTATACCCCAGGCTTTTTGCGTATTTTAGTTTTTTTTAATAATAAGTACCCTTCCAGTTTCCGGTAGGAAAAATAAGGTACTTTAGCTGAGGGAGCCTGAATGGTAGAAAAGGTCTATTTAAATCTAAGGGGCATTCTATATTAGCCTCAAAAAAAACGTTCTTCCCATTGGTGCTGGCTTCGATCATCGGTCCATTTCGGCTTACCACCGGGCATTTTTTTTGTCATCGAAAAAGGATATAAGGAATTAGAGTCATAAACATACAGATTCTCGCCATAAGGCTTGTAAACATCCGTATGTCCACCATAAAAAGCCTTTCTTAGAAATTGGGCTTCCAAGGCCTTCTCCGGGAGGGAACTTTTAGCATAATAGTTAGAGCGAAAAATCTTCATGGCTAAGGCTAAAACAGACAAATGGCCTTGTGATATGTACGCCAAACTTATGGAAAAAAAGATGTTGAGCTTTTTGCATAACATGGGCTCCGGGTCCTTTTTATTTTTCGCTCCGCGCTTTCCCCCCGACATAAGGAGGGGGGGGGCGAAGCTATATGCTTCGCCCTAATTTCCGCCCCACCAATATATAGAAACAAAGAGAAAAAGCCATACAACATCAACAAAATGCCAATAAAAAGCAGCTGCTTCAAAGCCAAAGTGATGCTTTGGGGTAAAATGACCCAGATATTGACGAATCCCACATATTATTAAGAAAATAGTACCTATAATGACATGAAATTGAGATAGGTAGGCTCTTTCAAGCTTCCCCCCCCTAAGAACCGCACGTGCGAGTTTCCCCGCATGCGGCTCAAGCAACGAAGAGTTTAGGCCCCGGTTAACCAAGCGATGGCCCCGCGACTTGACCTACGGCTATTGGTGTGCTTTGCGCCCATGATGCACTATGCTATCACTAAAGTGTTCTGTAACTCTGCGAGTTGCTTATGTCGCAACTGCGCGATTGGCCAATATTTACGCGCGCACTGCTTGCAGTTATTCACCTGAATTTCGCGTGGTGAGTGGCTTTTTTAGTGTTTCGTCACCCAAGATTCAAGTCAGCACCAAAGACAAAATGTAGATTGTTCCAGACCTGTAGAACCAGCCCTCCGGGCCTCCTCCCTTGGGGCGGCGCCCCATAGGGCCGGGCCGCCCCGCCGGGAGCCAAATGACTGAGAAAGGAGGGGCCGGTGTAGGTTAAAAAAAATAGATTTGGCCGACTTCGCTTGGCTTTTTGAATCGTCTTCTGCCCACTGGACGCTATCCGATCTCACGACCAAACCTCCCGACGCCGGGGAGCCCATTGGGTTTACCTTGTTGACATTTTGACTCTAATGCAAGGTTTTAGATCCTGTGCTATACTCCGGTGATCATTTGCCGATCGGGGCACGCACCGATTCATCGTGTCCCAAATCACATCCGGCCCTACTCAATGAAAACTCGTCGTAGGTGCGGTTTTACGAAACGTCCTTGCACAGTTCACTTGCGTTGATCAGTAGCCTTGGCACTCCTAGCGGGTTGTATGCTGTATCATAAACTTCTTACTTTGTCCCTCACGCTTCAAGCCCTCTCCGTTTCCAGGAGCGCAGGGTGAGGTAGGAGCATCCCGTCGGCGGGGATGGCAATATAGTCCGGTGGACTATACGCATTGTCTTATGTCCTTCACAAGTCGCACAACCATGAAACCCTGTAGCTAAAAAAAACGTAGAACCATAAATTCCATCGGAAATAGTGAAGGGGGCCTCTATATATTCAATTCCTTGAAACCCAGTAAAGACTAGAGCCAGGAAAACGGTAGCTATTAAAGCGTAAACTGCTTGTTGTTTTAAACCTGCGAGTATAGCATGATGAGCCCAAGTTACGGCAGCTCCAGATGAAAGTAGAATAAGGGTATTTAGAAAAGGAATTCCCCAAGGATCTAAAACAGAAATACCTTTTGGGGGCCAGATAGCTCCGATCTCAACCGTAGGTGCCAAAGAAGAATGAAAAAAAGCCCAAAAGAAAGCTAAAAAAAACATGACTTCAGAAACGATGAAAAGAATCATACCATAGCGAAGTCCTAATTGGACCACAAATGTATGATGTCCTTCGTAGGTGGATTCACGTATAACATCGCGCCACCATACAAAGTAGGGGTCAGTCGGGTCTTTCAACACAGCTGCCCTCCGAACCGTACGAGAGGCTTTCACCTCAAACGGCTCTCACCTCCGATCTCCACTTATAACTATGAACTTTCAATCTTATGATTCAAATCTCTATGAGAGAGACCACCCAAGGGCGTTGTAGCATCAATTTCCTGGCTTACCTGGGATGGATTCATAACTAAAGGCCGGGATTACTCCCAGAATAAGCTTGATTCTGTTCCGAATAATGGAGATACGAACGCGGACGGACCATTCGACTTTATGGGCTGATTGGCCGGGCCGCTGAGACGAGACAATGTCTCGACATCCAAGACCTCTACGGTAGAACAGTACGATCGAGAGCTAGGCTCCTTAACCGCCAGGCTGGACTGCCAAATCCAAAGCTATTACGAGCCCTCCGAACCCCATCACCCGATGGGTTATTTCCCCGACTCAACATAGTACTTATTTTCGTGTCTTTAGGAAGACAACGATCCAGAAGGGTTTAGGCCCCTGCGCAATTAGCTGATCGCTCAGCTAGTTCCTTGTCGGAGTGCCCCACGGTATTTCAGGTACTGTACACACACCATGTATTGTGGACTGTTTCGGCCTCCGAGGAGGCCTACTTACCGTGCTCTTGCCGTAATATTCTGCTTGAGACAAGAGGAGCTATGTGACGCGAGCATTGCGTATCAAGTTAGTTATCCTAGCCCTACCTTCTGCTCTTTCAGAGCGTCTTAGCGGTGGCAGCCCCACAGTTCTCTGATTGAAACTTGCTGCTCCCGAGTAAGCCATGTTACTATGGCTCCTCTGCAAGTTGAGCCTGTGTCCTAGCTTATGAGCTAGCCTGAATGGCACAAAAAAGAGTGGATAGCTCCTCTTGTCGTACGATGTATCTCCGGGCGCACCATGGTATATAAGATCATTCCCAAGCCTAAACAAAGAAGTGTTCCGCCTCCCGTAAAAGAGTGCATGTACATAACACCACCAATAGTGCTTGCCAAAGCTCCGAGTGAACCCAAAAGAGGCCATGGGCTGGGATCTACTAAATGAAAAGGATGTTTTTGAGAGACACTCATAATTGGTATTTTGTTTGCTTTTTAGTCTAATTTATTGGATACCCAAGAAACATAATCATCCAAAGAAAAAGCTTCTACGACAATAGGCATAAAAGCATGATTAGTTACACCCCGTAGGTTTTAAGAGATAAAACAGTCAAGCAAGTCGAAGAGAATCAAACGCACAGAAAAGCAAAATAGAAAACAGAAGCTTTTTTCCAATAGTGACATAATATTTTAAGTCATCTATTTTTTGGAATATAAATTACGGACAGCTTCAATTGCGCCCCGTGCTAGAGGTCCCAGGCCTCCTCGCGGGGTAGTTAATTCTTCTATTTTATGGGGGTTCACCGGAATGTCGGCGTTGTTACAGGCTTTGGTATATCGTTTGCATGCGTGATAATTGAATTCCGTCTGGGTCGCCTGCGCTGCAGCTTCAGCGACTTCCGCAACCAATATAGGTATAAGAGCTCTCGCTACGGCTTTTGCCCCAGAATTACCTATACAAGATATTACAAAATCTTTTCCCACAAGGGTATAAATAAAGTTTTTTATGCTCGCCGAGCTTAACAATAGCCAAACAACAAAAGACATACCTAAAACATAAAAAACAATAAAAAGTTCAATTAACCACAAATTTTGCCAAAAAGTACTCATTTTAATAATGAAGTCTTTATAAGTGAAAATGAAACAAATCATGAGTATGTAAATTCGGTAGTCCCAAGTGTTACTTAAGAAGAACCAAAGAATAATAAGTTCAACCTTTAGAAAAAATGTTAAAAGTTGCTTGGAAGTTTTTGGAAAAAGTTGCTTGGAAAAGAATGTTTTTGAGGGACACACATAATTGGTATTTTGTTTGCTTTCTAGTCTAATTTATTGGATACCCAAGAAACATAATCATCCAAGGAAACAGCCTCTACGACAATAGGCATAAAGGCATGATTAGTTCCACAAAGTTCACTGCACTGACCATAGTAAACACCTTCTCGTTTAATAAAAATGGAAGTCTGATTTAAACGACCAGGTACAGCATCACATTTTACACCTAAGGAAGGTACAGCCCAACTATGAAGTACATCAGCAGAAGTAATAATCATACGTAGATGAGTTTTTGCTGGTACAACCACTCGATTGTCCACTTCTAATAAACGTAATTGACCCAATTCTAAATCATCCTCTGGAATCATATAACTGTCAAAAGTTAGTGACTGTTCATCAGAACTGTTATAGTCTGAATACTCATAAGTCCAATACCATTGATGTCCAATAGCTTTGATAGTAATAGCTGGATCTACTACCTCGTCCATTGAATAAAGAAGGGCGAACGAAGGTATTGCAATAAACATTAGAATAATACTTGGAAAAATAGATAGAGTAAAAATTTCACCTCATTATAAGATTACTCAAGTGCTCTCCGAACCGTATGAGCACGTCACCGTGCTACGGCTCACTAACTCGACTTACTTCGGATTACTTTCCGAGTTCAGATAGCGGGGCTGGCCGAGTCTGCCAGCTGCCCGGTGGGCACCTAGAAGGAAAGCGCGGCGCTACGCGCGTAGCGCTTTTTTGGCCCGAAGGGTCCGAAGGATACTTCTTTAGCTTGTAGAACCCCTTTGGCTTTACAATTTCCGCAAACTTCTTCGGGCCTCCGGGCCCTGTAAAGGCAAAGAAGTCTTCGGACCCATAGGCACGGAGTGCGCGGGTAGCGGGAGAAGCCCCCGAGGGGCCGGGCCCCCGCACATGATTTTTACATTGTCCGGGGATCGTCCACATGGGGATTCTTTTCACTCCTTGAGCAAAACGCCACACGAGTAGCGCGTCATTGGTTCAGTTGAAACTACACCACTGTACACGTACTTCCGAAATTTCGCGCGCTCTTGTTAATACATCTCTGCTTTATCGCTCAGGCCAATCAACGCTTTTTCGTGTGTCGGATAAGTCTACTTCGGACCTTGTTCGGTTGACTGATCTCCCAAAAGCCCAGGATGTCTCTAGGCGTACCTTTCCCACTCACAGACTGTTGCCAAGCTTCCACTTGTGAGTCAGTGACTCCCACTGGATATCGGGCTTCGAGCGCCCTACCTAAGTCGTTACCTGCTATCTGGAATACCTTCTTCAAAGAGTGCAGTTTAAACTTCGCTGCAAACATCTTGGCCAAGGAGGAACGCAGGACGTAAGCCAAATAGGCGATGGCCCGGCGTTTGTTTCCGGCAAACTGATACCAATTGGCGTATCCGCGCAAGATTGAGTTCATTCGTCGGTTTGCTTCGCTTTGAGGTAAGCTCATCAAGCCGAAGTTTGGTAGAGGATCTCCATTCCCAGCAAGGTAAGCCTGCTGGTGCAATCGCAGCTTCAACTGGTTCATGTCTGCGTCCATGGTGAGGATAACTTTCTTTTTTATCCTCCATCGCCAACCCTCTTGGGTCTGGTATCTTTGTTTCGTGTGTACTACTCGGCGTCCGATACGGTGCCCCAAGAAAGGAATTCCCACGGATATGTGTTTTATATGGGTCTTTTCCATGTTCAGTAGCAAATTGAGTTTCTCTCTTAGGAAGGTTTCGCATTCCTGACGAATGGCTTTAGCATCAGACAGGGGGCCACGGATAGCTATGAGGAAGTCATCTCCGTATCGTCTGTACTCCATTCTTCGATACAATGGGTCGAATGGGTCACTGCGGGGGCGCGCTTTACGCATCTTTCCCTGCTTCCGAAGCAGCACCCAGCTACGATTATCCTTCCTTCCTAGGTTGTATTGCTGGATGCGCTCTTCTATCCATATGTCGAACTCGTGTAGATATATATTGGACAGTATTGGACTTAGTATTCTGCCTTCCGGGGTTATCAAGTTTGACTCCTCAATGTTCCCATAGGGCATGTGTATCTTCGCTTTCAATCCGCCACCAATGAGTTTTAGCAGTTTTTTGTCTCGGATCTTACGTCTCATGATGTGGCAGAGGATGCCATGGTTCACGGTGTCGAATAATTTGTTAATGTTGCCTGGTACAATCCAATTAGTTTCTTTGAAGTCGCTGCGTATGGTTCGTAGGGCCGTGTGCGCGCTACGCCCAGGTCGCCAGCCGTGGGATCTACCAGAGAATATTGATTCATATATAGGCTCTAGAAGCATTCTCAGTACCTCTTGCACGATACGGTCTTGGAAGCAGGGAATTCCAAGTGATATTTTCTCGCGCTTACCCGGCTTGGTAATGATTTTCGTGCCTCCCCATTCATATGGGCTTTCGCTGTCCAGGACTGCATCTCTCAGCGCTTGAAGCTTACGGAAAGACGTGCCATCGATGGTCAGGCCGTCAGTCCCAGGGCTCATTGACCCTGGATTAGGTCTCAGTTTTTGGTAGGCTATGCTCCATATGTCCATACTCTTTAGGTAATTGCTTAGATCATGGTATATCCAGTCACGCCTTCGAAAAGACGAGATCCAAAGGTCCACAAGGGCATCAACCCCATTCCGCACATAGTCGGACACATCCACCTTGGGATCCCAGGGGGCTGAGTTTGTAGACGATATCGAGTAAAATCTGCAAAGGTATGGCAGATGCTTAGATCCCTTCCCCGTTGCTTTGTGTTCGCAAAGCGCTTTCCTCTTACGAGGCTGCGTTAACAGTAGGCAGGTCATATGGATCCTCTGACTTCCCAGGACGTGTGACCACGCTGGGATCTCACCGGTATCACCGATAGGCCGTGTCGCCACGAGATGTCTTTTAGTTCCCTGTCCCCAGTGATGTAGGTAATCTGCTCTCATGCGGGGTGTAGGCACCGCACTATCTCCGGCCTGTACACTTTGGACCATTGTCAGGCTGAGAGCTTTAATGCGTGCGCTCGTGCGTGTCACCGGTTTGGATCCGGATAGCATCAGGTTCAATTCGACCGAAAGGAACTTAGATTCGCCAGAACAGCTCCTCATCTCGAATAGCGATGGCAGGTTAGCAAGATGATCTTGGGCTTTCCACAGTCCAGCTGCGAACGACAAGGACCCCTCAATCTCGCTTTTACGACATGCTTTGGTCTCCCACCACTTACGTGGCAAGGATGAGTCGTATACCTGGCGCGCGGAAGATAGGCTCGCGCGGTTTAGAACCCATGTGTTGAGCCCCATTGACATAACTATGGGTGACCTAACGGTCGCCCTCCAAATAATTTCTATAGTAGTTCCATGAACAATCCTTTCTGGAATTGGATTTCTTTTATAGTGAAAATGCCATAAAGCGCGAACCAACATCCATAATACAAAGATCAAAATAACGATTAAAAAGAAAAAAATATCATTATGTAAGTCAATTAGTTTGGATAGGTAGGCCCTTACGGGCTTTCCCCCCTAAGAACTGTACGTGAAAGTTTACCTTCATACAGCTCCATTTCATTCTCAAAACTCCCTTACACGCCTACGCACCGGCGTGACGATTTCCGCGCGCGAGCACTATAGGGAGAGGCACTACGTGCGAAGACCCTTCTTTCTCAGCCATTTCGGCGAAGAGTGTCCTTCAAACACTCGACCAAAGAGAGAGGGCATTCTAGATTCATTTGCAAATTTTGTGTCACGGGTAGAAGCCGCCTACTTTCATGTGGTGCAGATACACCTGTTCCCATTGTGACCCCCCCCCCCCAAAAAAGACTACACACGGTCATTACGGTATATTGTATTGAGCGGCGCTTCTCACTCGGGGTTGCCCGAAATATTGATGTATAGGCTGAACCGTTTCAGTCTTCTTTGTTGCCCAATTTTAACCATCTACACCCGGGCACTATAATTACTGCCAGGCACGTAGTGCGCGGGGAGCGTGTTCGGGCCTGATAGCCGGGACTAGTGACTAATTCGCGTTGGAGTTTGTAGACCTTTTTAAGGTCTCCAGACTTCCATGCCACCACCATCGGTTCTTGGCAATCGTTGACTTTTTTGTTTGTTTTTTCGTGTTCGTTTTTTCGTCAGTCTGCTTGCGCCGAGCTGCCCTCAGACTTGCTTCGATCTCATTGTGCTGAATGCCGCCCCAAGTCAGCCACCTTTTTTGCTTTGTGGGGCTTCCTCTACCCACATCTCGTTATGTGCCCTTACGGGCGCACCTCCATAGGGAGTGGATAAATCTGGGCTTACCATGTTACATTAATAGCACCTAACCTTTGCTGATTTTTTTGACTGTACTTTACCCCGGTGAACTTGCGGTTTCGATATGCCCAAAGGAAAGAGGCTAATCCGTTCACGTCGAGCCTTACGATTGACGAGGCTTATATACATTCGCTTACGCTGCCTTTATCAGCTAACCCTATTCCCAAGGCTTCAAACCCAGTCTTTTTAGTCAAGGCATGCTTGAGTAGGGTCCGGCAGAAACCGTTGCCAGATGGGGACCCCCCCCATATTGCTCTCAATGTCATCATGTCGCACTTCCTTGCATCATAGGAGTGGCAGGGTCTTGAAAACCTAATTGCCAAGGTTCCGGAGCATCACAAAAAGCAATTGGAAATATCCATATCAAATTCATTGGGTATATTCTGGTTTTTTTATGAACTACTCCAGCCCTGGTTTAAATATAAGGGCCCCTAGTGCTCGACCAACGCGAGAGGGCCTGCCAACCAAAAAAGATGTTGAGTCAAAAACCAAAAAAATTTTTATCTTGGGTCCTCTGTAATGGAGACTTCTTTCGTAAAGCCAAAGAAGTCTCCATTACAGAGGACCCATAAGCACTACATGCGCGGGGCGCGGGCGAAAAAGCCGAATACGCGAGTGCAAGGGCAAGATCAATTTTTTTTCCGGTGGCCCCGCAGGCACGCAAAACATGTGGGTTGGTTTTTTTTGTTGCTTGATGGATTCGCATTGCCTCGCTGCGCTTGGCCAGATACGTATAAACGATAAACCATTTAGGGGGGGTAAGCGCGAAGCGCGAACAGATGCTGTGGGGCTTCCGCGCCTCTCCCTGCATAACCCGGAGACAAAACAAATTGGCCAGACAAAAGGAGGAGAAATGGTTAAACTTTGGCGCGTAGTAGCGAGCAAAATTTGGCCATGGCTTAGTGTTGGTTAAAGGGCTAGTTGCCTTTTATAAACTTGTATAATCAATGCGTAAAAAATGGTCAACTCTATTATAAAATAAATAGGTAAACAAGCGACAATTTGACACCAGATATCCGGAGGTGTAAAAAAAGCTGCTGTGAAAAGCGAAAAAACCATAAAAAAACGACGATTTTTTATAAAGGTTTTCACTCCTTTTGATTCTAGCAAACAGATCACAAGTACAGGTACTTGAGAGCATATTGATGAAATAAATAAAATACGAACAGTTAACATAATATAGTCAAAAATCTTAGGTTGTAACTTTATTATAAGTAAATTAGTTGATGTTGTACTTAATTTGTATAAAAAGTGCCAAACATTGGGAACTATCCAAACAAAAGTGACAAAAAAAAACAAAAAGAAGCAAAAACCACTTAAGTAAAACAATTTATTGTATTTTTTTCTTTGTTCTTCATAGCAACTGGGCATCAAAAAACACCAAATTTGATAACTTAAAAAAGGAAATAAAAAGTAAAAGCATGATATTAAAGACGTAGTAACATATGTGCTCAAGGCCTCCGTTAATTGTGTACAAATAAAAGATGAGTCTAAATAAGGCAAAGTAAGAAAGGGTTTAGCTAATAAAAAAATGAACTCTTCTGAGAACCAATAACACGTAAACCATGTAAAACTAAAGCAAATCAATATCCAAAAAACACGAATTCGAACTTCCTCCAAAATAGTTTTTAATACAAAATTCATTATATTTCGTCGTGTGTTGAACCTGATCAAAACGAAGAAAACGCAAAGCAAAAAAAAATATATATATATTTTTTGTTCGTTTTATTCTATTCGACCCTTTCAGCCTTCATTCGCGATGCGAATAAAGCGGGAGAGAAGAAAGAAGTTTGCTTCTTTCTTCTCTGGAGTTAACTCTTTTTTTGCGAAGTGGTTAGTAATGTACTGCATTCTTAGCTCAGTTGGATAGAGCAACAACCTTCGAAGTTGATGGTCACAGGTTCAAATCCTGTAGAATGCGTAAAGTGCACAATGAATAATATATACCAACGGTAATCCTTCTACTTGTTTAATTAGTCTAAAGGAACCACGTTACACGCGTGGATTGACCTATTTTTCACCAGAGTCCCGTGGCACCGGAAAATAGAAGCTTACTTATCATAGGGAGAGTGGCCGAGTGGTTAAAAGCGACAGACTGTAAATCTGCTGAAGGTTTTCTACGTAGGTTCGAATCCTGCCTCTCCCAAGTATACTTCGTATTTTTCAAATAGAGGCGAAGCACCTATTTGTGTGCTTAACCCTTCATGCAATTAAATAGAGTGGATAAATATATATATATATATATATATTTGTTCTTTCCCAGACACATATTGAATGCATCGGTACTCGAGCCCTCTCCGAACCGTACGAGATGGTCGCCCATCATACGGCTCTCCAATTCAACCTTTCTTTGGATTTGCTTCTGTCGTAAGGTCTTGGCTTGTTTTGCCAGTGACCTATGTGGGCCTACAAGTGGCGTGAGTAACATAAAGTAACTTGCTTTCTCACTATAGCGATCATGTGCGATTCTAGTGGGAGAGAATAAAACCAAGCATTCTCTTATATGAGCTCATCCTTGAGACCCCAACATGGTGCATTTCCGCAACCTCTTATGATTGGAGGCACGTAGCGTATTTTTTTTCCAAAATCTAAAAATCCAAAGATCCACGTCAGCCCAAATATTCTTTTTCCGTGTATTGACTCATCCCGGACGGGATCCTTGGGAGCCTTCCTAGAGGACTTGGTTGAATCTGATCTGCTAAGATATAGCAGACGCTTAAGCCCCTTCCCTTATGCTGATTAGCGAAAAAAAATATTTTTTTTATTTTTTTTACCTTTCGGGTAGGCGAGTACTACGGGCTCTCTGACGTCCACCTTCGTCCAGATGACTGAAGTGGACTTCACCGGTGTTGCCTACAGTTCTTGGCCGGTTGTTGGTGCAAGGCCGTTTTGCATCGAGATGTCGTTTAGTCTCTTGTCCCCAGTAGTTTGGGTAATCTGCTCCCTCGTTGAGGCTCTGCAATGTCTGCAGGCCGAAAGTACCCATTCTGGTCTTACCGTAATTTATCAACAGCAGACTGAGAGCTTGACAGCGTGTATTCGTGCGCGTCACCACATTCACACGGTTAACCGCGGGTCCAGTTTAACCGAAAGAGACTTCGATTTGTCAGAGCTGGTTCTCATCTCGTACAATAGCGAGCTTACTTAGTAGTCTAAGGGTTCAGCCTTCTCTTCTATCCCCCTCAACTACGTTTTTAGAGCATGCTGTGGTTCCCACCCGTTTACACGGGGTTTAGGTAAGCTCTATGCCCGGCACGCGGAATAGGGTCTCGCGTGGTTTGCTATATGGTGAGCACAGAATAGCAATTCTTCTCCATATGGCCAAACAATGACTGTAAGCGACGCGAACGGTCGCCCTAAATTCCACTGCAATAGTACCGCGAATTCGAAAAGTAATAACCAGAATGGCCAACCCAATAGCGGATTCCGCAGCAGCCACAGTTAAAACAAATAAAGCAAATAATTGACCCATCATATCATCCAAATAAACAGAAAATACCAAAAAGTTCAAATTGACAGCAAGTAACATTAATTCAATTGGTAGGGGGTGGGCCACCCGCCCGATAGCAGAGACCTTCTCCCTTTTGTCGAGCACTACGAGCCTGCGGGCATAAACTTTGAAGTTTCAGGGCCAAAGGGCACGAGACCCGAACCCTACGGGCCTTCGGGCACTCGGCCCTCTCCTTCTAGTCTTCGTGCGCGGAAATTGTCAAGACATTTCCGGCCTTCGGCGCTTCTTTCGTAAAGAAGTCTCCTGTCTGAAAGTGCTTACGCACCTTCGGACCCATAGGGAGAGGCACTACGTGCGAAGACCAGAGGGAAAGGGTGCGTAGGGGAAAAATATATTTTTTATGCTTGGGTGGCCTCCCTCCGAACCGTACGTGCAAGATTTCCTCGCATACGGCTCTCCGAGACGAAAAAACAAATCCTCTATCGGTTCGAGATAGTTGCGCGCCCTCTCCCGGCAGGTCCGAGGGACGCGAGACCCGATAGGCACGTAGTGCTCGACCCGATAGGTTAAGCGTCCTTCGGACACACAAAGTGCGTAGCACCTCTCCCTATAGCACTCGTGCGCGGGAATAAGCCATTTCCGCAAACTCTTTGCCTTTACGAAAGAAGGCCCATAGGGCGAGGGGAGAGATGCGTAGCACTCGACTATAGGGAGAGGGCCGTAAAGCCAAAGAAGTATCCTTCGTAACCTTTGGACCCGGGCCCCCACACAATGTTCCTAATAAGTCCGTACTTAAATGACCATGACTAGATAGTTGCTGGGGTGGCTGGATTGACTCCTTTAAGTGTCTCTCACAACTCTTCCTTTCAAAAATACATGAGCCTGTGGGCTTGAGTTCTCCCCGTTAGGGTTCGTGTGCGGAAATGGTAAAGGCATTTCCGACCTCTCGGGCCTTCGGACCGAAGACCGTGAAGTATTTGCTCTACGGGCAGAAAATTACAAAAAAAGTCCCTGGGCCTCTCCCACTGGTCGAGTCCCCCTTGGGTCCGACGGAGACTTCTTTACGAAAGAAGCGCCGAAGGTTCCGAAGAACTTTACAATTTCCGCGCACGATACCCGAACACGCTCCCCGCGCACTACGTGCCGATGGGTCCTCGGCTTTACGATTTCAGCGTTCTCTCTTCTCTTCCGTCCCCGAGTCCCAATTAGTTCGGGCGGAGCCTTCCCTACAACAGACGGTACAACTCATACGAGCCAGTTGTCCCTGGTAAGTTATCTCTCTCTTGATCCCTTCGCGATAATCGCTACTACGGAACACCCGATGCCCCTCTCCGACGGGGCCCCAAAAGATAGGGTGTCACCCCCTAAGTAGATTAGCCGTCACCGGCCTTAGGCATTCCCACGTTTCGTGTTTGTGTGTCAAAATAGGTTCTTTAGGATTCAAGTCATTACCCACATTTTGTGGTAGCTGTCCCGCAGTATGTTTCCACTCTTTCAACTAACCCTAATGCCAAAGGCGGTGGCTGTAAGAAGGCCGCTCTTCTTGCTGGCGGCATATAGTCACGATCGACGGGTCGTCGTTACCAGACTGAGGTTACACCCTCCAGTTAACTTGAAAACGAATCCATAGCACCTAATAGCTCGGGGCAAAAAAAAATATTTTTTCGGTTTCGCTCCCCTTTTCCCAGCATGCTACAATACCCCTTGGGATTTCCCCTAAAGGATAGCGGGATGCTTTACATGATGAACATATTCATGGTACCTTTCGTACGAGCACACTCTACTCTACGCGGCGCACACATTAACATAATAAGAATATTTTTTCTATTTAAGAAAATTCCCCAAATACCTAAAAGAAAAAGAATCATAGAAAATGTTAAATATTTTACTAGATCCATAATAATAGTCTCTGTTTTGAAAGCCAACTCGGTTAAAGTGCTCTAGGAAAATATATTTCTTTCCTATTTTCCGGGGAAGCGCCGGCCCCGGAATAATCACCGAACATGCAACCCAATAAATAAATAATTCTCAAAGCCCTGTCAGTTTTTTTTCCCTTTTTTGTCTGACAGTCCCGGGGCCTCTCCCTATAGTCGAGTACCCGAAGGGCTGTTGGCCCAAAGGGCCGATAAGGCCGGAAATGGCTTATTTACGCGCACGAAGAAGGAGAGGGGAGAGCACGTAGTGCCTCTCCCTATAGTCTCGTGGCCTTTGGGCCGTTAGTCTAATGTCTCCGACCCGCTCCCCTACGGGAAGAGAGGGACTTAGGCCCTCCGCGCCTGCCTTTGATTTAAGGCGCCATCTGAACTCTCAGATGGTTTTTAATTCTTTTAAAAAACAAAAAACACAAAAACATATTTGATAATTATTAAACAGAATACTCTGAGAAGAATCAAAATCCAATTTCGTGTTACTTCATGGTGAACATAATCTGCCAAAATCTCTTCGATTCCCACATGAATATGCCAGAATAACAAGATATTTAGCAGAATCAAAGTGGATACATTTGCTATAAGAATGGTAGGGATTAAAAAAGCAGCAGTAATTCTTTGAAGAAGCCAATGCCCTAAGGTTTCTCTATGAGTTTTCATTGCTTTCACCTTTTTTTTCGAGCCGCGAAATTTGTATTTTTCGGGGCGCTCGGCCAAAGCGGGGGGCTCCACCCAGCGCGGCTTTGCTAATAGAATATCTGTCTCCGCTAAACGCAAGCGCCCGGCCCGTGTTAACCTAAATGATTTATACTTTGAAAAAACAAAATATTTTTTTGTGATGCGTCCTCCCGCGCCCTCATCGAGAAATAATAAAGCTCATAAACATAGGCAAAGTGCCATTTGATGAGTAACTAAAAACAAGGGAGAGGGTTATAGAAAGAAAAAAGTAATAAAAAAGACAGTGATTGCTAGCGTAGACCTGTTTTTTTATTAATTGGTATTGTTTACCATTCAAGCCCCGGATATAGCCCAAATTGTCTGAGCAATTGTATGTGCTTGCCCTACGGCCCCTAGGTCTTGATGGCAAAGCCCTTCCAGGGCATAGCATAAATATCTACGGTGGGATAAGCAAAGCGCATAAAAGCTTTCTGTTTCGCGACAAAATCTATTTTTTTCGTTCCCACCTTCTCTGAAAGTCTTGATGGGTGAAACCAATCAAGGGATGAACAAGAATAGAGATTTTAAGTGCAATTGAAAAAAAAGCTGTAACCATAGTTTGAAACTGTTTTGACGTAATACTAAAACTATGGCAAAAGCATTAATGGTCATTAAGAAATCTATACGGTTCCACATGAAAAACCAATGAAAAGATAACCTACATGTCCAATAAAACTATAAGCTTATTGCTGGTTTAATAGGCCTTAAGTCCTAAAAAAGATACGCGAGATTCTCCAGAAACCAACAGCACCAATCTTTCCCTTTTGCCAAATACGAAGCTGCTCCCGTAGCCGATTTTTCGTTTGGTAATAAATTATGAACCCCGTACTTTTTAGCTAAATGTGAGGTGGTAGCGAGTTAGAAAAAAGCTGAGGTATATCCGAAGCAGGTGCGGCGGGACGTTGCGGTAGGTGCGGCGGGACGTTGCGGTAGAGGTGGCGCCAGAGGGCGGGGTCGCTGCGTTTGAAGGCTGTGGGACGCCTGAAGGAACTTCAGGAGTAGGTCCATGTGGCAGGTTTGCCAGATGGTCGTCCAAAGCTTTCTTATTATCTTACAAGGCCTTGGTACGTGACCGTACAGCAGCCTCAGATTCCCATTTGTTGGCCCCGTATTTCACTGTAGAGCGAAAGCCCCTGTTACGCGCAAGTGACTCATCGTGCCGTATAGCATCCTTTAGTTCCTGTTCCGCGCGTGTTCCATTATTATTAAGATAATCGCGTTGTTGGCTCCAAATGCTTATTTTAAGCTTCTGCCACTTCAAGCCATTAGCGGGTATGAGCTGCCTCGTTAGCAGCCTTCGCTTTATCTAACTCGACTTTGAGGTAGACCGCGCTCCCCACGGCCGTGGCTGTCGCCCCCAACACGGTCTTTATGTTCTATAGGTTGAGACTTAATGTAGTCAGCCACCGATACCCGAGCCGCTCGGGCCACCCTTTTATGCTACTACCAAATGTAGTGCCCAGTGGGTATATAACCCTAGAAGGTTTATTTCTGTGGGGAGTAGTATGGAAGTGGCGGCTGGTCTTATAAAAGTTACCAAACAGCACATCTGATTTGCTGAGATAATGGTTAGGTATTGGCGGTAGCTCAACAGCTATTTGCTCTTGCAGAGCAAATGCCCGGAGGTACTCTTCGAGCACCAGAGGAATACCCTCCTATGTGGGTGGAAGGCCTTCGCCCTCCAGGGCATCGGTCCATAAATTCGAACCTTGTGCCGGTCCGTTTAGTATGTGCCTTAACTTAAAATATACTATGACGAACGCAAACAAGCCCCGGAATAGAACATCACGAAGAAATCCGTGGTTTTAAAAGAAAGCTAAACCAAACAGCTGTCCTAAGTTAAATCCTATAATTAAGGACATCAAAACGGACTCCTTGAATAATTTATCCATGTAAATACATTGAAATAACAGGTATTGGAAAATATTAGAGCCAAAAATAATGTGTGAGAGCCGTAGTAAAAATACTTTTCGTGTAACTGTCAAAAAAAAATAGAAAAATTACGTATAGCAAAATACACACAGTAGGAATATACCAAAAATCCACTTGATCTTTTAACACTCGGGTAAAAGAACCAAGAATAGGAAAGAAGTAAATAGAAGTCAGGTACGCTAAAATTAGAGCTCTCCAACAACCGCCCCCACTTGGTTCACTTGTTAAAACCATATTCTGCCCTACACAGTAATTGCTCTGCTACGCGCCTACTTTTTCCTGCGATACCAGTCGTTTTCTTAGTAGGATAAAAGGTCATTCAGTATTGGTAAAAACCAATACTGAATACAAGACAAAATAGAAAGTAATATAAAACAAACATAACCAAAGGAATTGTGTCAAATACGTAAATTGATCTAGTTGAGGCCGAAGATGTAGGACGTTAGTTCTACATAACATTTTTTTAATTTTTTTTTTTGTGACATTTCATGAAATTTTTTTTTTTCTTGGTCCGTTCTTTATCTTTGCCAGAGTTCTCTTTTGTCCGCGTAAAACATAGATTTTGTTAAGAGCGGTGGTTTGACGTGAAGCTAGAGAAGTGGTTTGATAAGTAGAGGGACTCAAGGTTGAAAGTGCGTTCTTTTTGATCACTTGTGATACACTAATCTCTCCCAAAGAACATACATAATCTTTATTCATTCGTTGCAATTTATGAGCATTTGCGAGTTGGACCATTCCTTTACACCACTTGGATGCTCCGGATACACTTGAGTACAGATAGTTTGCACTGGCTTGAAAACATTCTTTGAAAACCACATCCTGTTCTACACGGTCATTGCTCTGCTCCGCGCCTACTTTTTCCTGCGATACCAGTCGTTTTCTTAGTTTGATAATTCGACTTATTTTGGGTAATCCATCATTATATAATAATACATAAAAAGTCATATAAAACACGCATAACCAAACGAATTGTGTCAAATACGTAAATTGATCTAGTTGAGGCATTTTTTTTTCCTTTTTTTTTTACCGATTCCAATACTTATTGAATCGCGCTTTGCCCAGCCAAATAAAATATATATTTTATTTGCGCTCTGAGTCGTTCTGGGAGAGAATTATTTTCTTATCTGAGGCCATGCGCGTATTCCGGGTCCGAGGGACACAGGGGAATCATGCCTGTATCAGGCCAGAACAAAAAAGCAGAGCTTTTATTCGCTTCGCAAAGGACCCGCCCGAAGCCTAAGGGAAGAAGGGTCCTCTGTCATAGGCCGGAAATTGTAAAGCCGGCCGAAAACGCAAAGAAAATAATTTTTCAGTAATTAGCTAAAGGGCCGCGGGCAGCCTCCCCTTTTCATTACTGAGGTCCTGCGTATACATGTGGGCATACCCCCCCCCCGCATTCCCTGAGGCTTGGGCGATGAGACATCGCTTGTCGTCGCACTAATGGATTATTTGCGTGACATCCTTTCTTCGATCCTAGTTTTTAGCTGCTCTGCGTTAACACACCAACAAAAACTAATTATTTGCCCCGGCCTTGGTCTTTGAGTTGAAATACGTTATTTTTTGTGGATTGTTTAGTAGTTTCACGTTTTTTCTCAGTATAGGCGAGAGGCTTTGGACCTAAATGCTTAAAGCCCTGTTTGGTCTTTTTGGTCGTAGGAACTTTTTCGGAAAAAATATATTTTTTTTTGACGTTGGTGTTTTTTTTCATGTTTCGCCAGTGTTTTAGCTTCGCACCTAAATGCTTTGTTTGTTTTTGATGTGATTTTGTCGGCGAAAAATAATCTATTTTGCCATCACCAATCTCTTTTACCACGATATTACTTATTTTTGGTTTCATGTTCAAAATGGAGAATATTCTCCATTGACTATAAAATACTTTTCTACTTCTGAGAAGACTCTTGGGAAGAAAAGCTATATAACCTGCGATTGCTACAGCATAACCTCCTTTCACTGAATTCAAAATAAATCCTTTGACCAAATTTTGGTCACTTCGCCAAATCTTGGTTAGTTCAATCCAAACTAGTTTTCTTTTACATTTTATTTCTAATGGTTTTGGCAAAAGCATCTTTGGTTCACCAAACACTTCTACATCTTCGATTCCAAAATGAAACTTTGCTCGCTTGGTGATTGGCACTCTTTTCAGTTCATGTTGGAAACAAATTATTGGAGTTTTCAGTCCTGTATCCACCAAGACCTTGTTTTGTTGTAATTGTATCACTGAACATTGTATAGCGCTCCCACGTAATGGATTAAAACTAGAATTATATTTGGGAAATAATTGACTAAAGCTCATTTTTTTTTTTTTATTTTTTTAGTATTTTTGTCACTTAATTTGTTTGCTTATAGAGGCCTTCATACTAAGCAGCGCCCTCATACTCAGTTTCATGAGGCCCGTAGGGCATAGTAATTGCTAGAGAGTGGGGAGAACAAAATTATTTTTTTGTGCTGCGCCCAGCCTTCTCGTCTTTCGACTTGAACCCCCCCCCCCCCCCCCCCCCCGGATGGTTAAATAGGACTGAAGTCGGCGAGACTCGTTCAGTACGCGAACGAAAACAACCCAAGCTCTCTCATTTTTAGAGCCTAAGAGAACCGTGCAGCCGTAAGCCGCAGGCCCATAGGGCATAAAACGAAAGAAAAAAAATATATATAAATTTTTGTTTTGTTTTCGACCCTCTCCCAGCCCAGCCCGGCACGGCTGAAGGCGCTCTGGTATCGGCTAAAGCCCGAACTCTATGGCCCAAAGGGCGCGATACTATAGGGAGAGGTGCTACGCACTTTGTGGGTCCGAAGGGCCGAAGGCCAGACATGGCTTGTAGATTTCCTTCTTTGCCTTTACGAAAGAAGGGTTAAGCCCTGTAAAGGCAAAGAAGTCTCCTTCGGACCCTAAAAAAATTTTTTTTACTCTTGAACCTCAATTTACCATTTTATGATGACATAGGACTTTATGATGATATTTAAACACGACGTTTTTTAGGGGGTCGGCATCCATTATGTGGCGTTGGGGTTACATCGCGAATTTTGGTAATAATAAGACCTCCTAGTTTTAAACCACGTAGCGAAGATTCCTTTCCATAACCTAATCCTTTTATTCTCACTTCAACAAACTTAAATCCAAGTTGAATGGCAGCTCGCGCGGCATTTTCTGCAGTTGCTTGAGCAGCATAATTGGTTGAGCGACGAGATCCCTTAAACCCCACTGAACCTGAGGAGGACCAAGTTTTTGTATTTCCGTTATAATCTGTTAAAGTAATAATTGTATTACCAAAAGTGGATTGAATATAAGTAATACAGTGTTTTTTTTGCATATTAGTAATACCGTGCTTTTTTTGCATGAGTGTTTATTGAATGTTTTTGGTGTTGTTTGATATCATCGATTTTATTTTTTTATGATCCATCTAATCCGTTTACTAATTACAAAGATATTTTGTACAAACTGAAAAAAAAAAAAAAAATTTTATCAACTTCTAATCGAAACGTATCTTAATTTGCGACAAGTCTTAGCATTAGTATGAGTTCGTTGGCCGCGTAAGGGCAATCCTGCATTATGGCGAAACCCACGATAACAACCAATACTAATTAATCGTTTGATGTCTCTCTGAATGACTCTCTTCAATTCTGAATCAACTAAATAATTTTGACTTATTATTTTTAGAATTTGGTCAAATTGATACTTAGTTAACTTATTAACCTTAATGTTATTACTGAGGCCTAATTGATCACAAACTTGAATTGCCTTTTTAGGGCCAATTCCAAAGATTCGAGTTAAGGCAATTTTTACTTGTTTATTGGAATTTAAATTAGTTCCTAAAATATATGACATGATTTATTTTTTTTTTCCTTGTTTTTTATGTATAATTTCGTTTCGATATTGTATACCCTTCCCTTTATAAACTTCAGGAGGTTTACAACTTTTGACAATGGCAGCAAATTGAGTGACTTTTTGATGATCCATTCCAGTACAACAAATGAGATTAGGCTTTAAGCAAAAAACGCGAACTGAAGGTGTAACTTGTAGTCGAATCTCATGACTAAATCCTAATTTTAAATATAAAATAGAGCCTTGTGCGTTAGTACTGGCTTTGTATCCAACTCCAATTATTTCCAAAAAACAAAAGAATTTGGCTTCCATAAACTTGACTTTATTTTTTTAAAAAACTTGGCATAGAATCTCACCGCCACCAAAATTGGTTTTTTGTGCTTCACGATCACATATCAAATTTCCCTTTGAAGTGGATAAGATGGTTATACCAAGTCCTTCCCTTTTTTTTGATAAACGATTTTTTGATGAATAAATTCGAAACCCTGGTTTAGATATTGTTTTCATTTTTTTTATTACACCTATTCCAGAAGAATGATACTTTAAGACTATTCTCAAGCTTCCGTCTGCTTCCTGAGAGAATCCGTGAATATAACCCTCATTGTACAAAATTCTACAAAAATCCCAACAAAGACGCGAAACGAAAACACGAGGCATAATTTTACAAGCAGAGCAGACAAAGCGTTTTTTTCTCTTGCTTATTTTTTTGAAAGAGGAAAAATAAAGAACACGCTTTTGAGCTTTTTGCGCATTTTTTATACTAGATAAAAGATTACTTAATGTATGCATAAAAAAAATATTTTTTTTCGATTTTTTCGAACAGCACTTTGCGCCTCGCGGGGCGTTTTATTTATTTTTTATTAAGAGACATATATCTAAATTGGTGGTTTCACCTCTCCCTGGGGTCGAGAGCTTAAGCCCTTTTTTTGTCAGTTTTCCTGTCAGTTTTTTTTTGAAAGCATCGGTTTTTTTCCTTTTTTTGTCTAACAGTCCCCCTGGGGCCCTTTGTTTTGTTGGACAGTATTTTGGTTTTGTGGTGTCCGACAAAACAAAGTCCAGGGCCCTCAAAATTTTTTTTTCGAAACTGCGTAGCACCTCTCCCTATAGTCTCGTGCCCGAAGGGAAAAAAACCTTTTTTTTTCAGACAGTCGCGGCCCCTTCGGGCACTCTTGCCTTCTTTCTCGGCCATTTCGGCTAAGACTTCGGACACTCTCACCTATTGGGTCTCGTGCCCTCCGGGGCCACAAAGTGCGTAGCACCTCTCCTTATAGTCTCGTGCCTTTGGCGGCCGTAGGGTTCGGAAAAATATATGTTTTTCGCTCTATTCCTAATTCAGCTATTAGATTTTCTGTGGAGAAAGTTTAGCGCGTAGTAAACAAATGTTCGAATCATAACCGAGAGAAAAAACGTATTTTATTCTCTGAACGCCTCGTATACTTGGCAGGTTGAGAGGCAGTAAAAGACCTATGGGTACTTGAAAAGCTAACCTTTGTTCTATTGGCTACCAACACGATTTGTTTATGCCTATTAAAGAACCTTTAGAGGCTAATTCACGAAAAACTATACGAGAAATGCGAAATAACTTATATACGGAACGAGGGCGTCCTGTGAAAATACACCGGTTTCTTACTCGTGTTTTGGAACTATTTCTTGGCAACTTAGACAACTTGAAAAAATATTCATAACGGTTACAGTAGACGTGGAATTTCCTCTGACGCCCCTGATTCAAAACCGTACGTGATAGTCTCCCATCATACGGCTCCTTGCACCCAGATTTAAAAATTATTACAACTTAAAGACACGTTGTGTCTCTCATCTTCGATTTTGAAGCATATATGTTGACTGTTTTTTCTCCTTTCGGATGCATGGACACTTTAGCATATCCCGATCATAACAACCGGGCAAAAAAAAATTTTTTTGAGCTTTTTGCCCTATCCTATTCCTACACACCATAAGGTTAGCCCGCCTGAGTGTAAGCTCAGAGGCGCGCAGGATTACACAGTTCCGAGATTCCATTCATCCTTTTGGATTGGGCCGTAAGGCTCCCGCTCTACGCCGGAGGCGCGCTCAAAGAACGGGAAAGGCCAGAAAATTCCTTTCCCTTGGCCTCTGTCTGATATTCCGGACGCGGGGGGTCTCCTACATAATAGGAGTAGGAAGCAATACCCCCCCGCTTTCCTATTACGACGCTTTAGATGCTACGGTTCAGTAATTAGCCTTCGTAGGTAGAATAACCACCCTGTAGTATTCCCCCAGACAATACCCAAAGGGTATTTGTCACGCCCTTGCTAGAGATTATTCGTTCCCCACTTCCTAGGGAGCGAAACCCGCTTATCCCCGGGGGGGCGAAGACTACGGAAAAGGCTTTACAATTTCCGGGTTCTTCATCCCTTTTTTACCCAGCTTCACACCTTTGGATGCCACTCCAAACGCATGTGGGTACGCTGTTACCCTGTTCTCAAGGGAGAAGGACTTTCACCTTCATGGAAACTCAGTTCACTCACTCAGCCATCCGAGTGCGGATGAATGCGGAATAGAGCGCACAGGCGTGACTCAACGTCTTGACCTGTGAACAGGTCGCACTATCTTATTAGGAAGATTTCTATCTTGACAAATGGCTTTATAATGCATTCGTTTTAATTCATATTTAGCCACAAGCAATCTACGTTTGTGATCTCGTATAATTTGATTTGACATATGACTAAACCTCTTTTTGCAAAAAGCCACTCCACAAAATTACAGTCTCATCTTGTGTGTTGGCTGAAGTGACAATAGTTACATCAAACCCTCGAATATGCTCAAAAATCTCGAAATGATCTTGTATTTCCGGAAATAATCGTAACAACGACGTTGCCATTGATAATTGAATGGAGTTTTTTTGTATTTTGACTGGATAATCGTAAAAAGATATTATCGTAACAAGTTTTTCCAAGAAATTATACATGATATGTCCTCGTAGAGTGCTTCGTGCTAGGTAAGTTACATATCCTGTGTCTTTCTTGGACTCCTGATTTAATACAAATTTATTGAATCGAAACGACTTTCCTGTCGAACCTCTACTTCGTGTCTGTATGAATTTTTGACCACAAACAATTTCCATAGCTAATTTAACATTCTTTATGAAATTTGAGGGTGCCTTTGGAACTACTATTATTTTACACAATCTGGGAACTTCCATTATGTTTTCATAATTAATTTTTAGCAATAAATCTGGACGTATTACCTGATTGTAATGAAACTCAAGTCTATTTCTATTTGGAGAGAACATAATTTGATTTGGCCTTTTTTTATTGAAATTGAAGCATCAAGGACATCGAAAACCAATGTACCAGCCCAATTGTTTATCGGGAGGGGCAAGCAGTCATGAGCTCACCCCGATGGATATAGAGAAAGTAATACTTGAGGGCATAGTGCGAAGTTAAGACCACGCACGATTCTACCTACTTCATCGCGGGCGCCTTTGACAGCACCCATAATGACCTTCTGGGCCCTTTCCTAAAGACTGCGCGTAAATGACGGGCCGAACTCTTGGCGGGACTGAGTCCAAATCCTTTGTAAGTCTTCTGGCGTTTTCTGAAAGTCCGGTAACATTTCAAAGATATTTTTAGCGTTGTTATCCACGCGCCAGTCATTAAGTCATTAACAATATTGTCCAACGTGCGACTAGCGAAATAAGCAGCTATGCCGGTTTCCTAACCATGGAAAAGTGCTAAAGCCTACCCATTTGCGCGGCCAATCTGGGCTGAAGTCAAGTTGGAGCCAGAATGACCGGTAAGCGCAGCACAAAAGATATAAAGCACCACGCGCCTTCTTTCTACAAGCCAGAGAAGTGTCTTCGTGTGCGGAAATCGTAAAGCCATTTTGACCTCTCGGTCCTTCGTACACTCGAACCTCTTCGACGAAATGCCTGAGAGGTCCTCTGTAATGGAGTTTTTTCTCAGCCATTTCGGCAAGCGGAAATCGTCAAGCCGGCCATAGGAACCTTACAACAGGTCCTTCTTTCGTAAAGAAGTCTCCTGTCTGAAAGTGTTTACGCACCTTCAGTCTACAAGTCCTTCAATCGTAAAGCGCCCTTCCTCTGCTCGAGTGCTGTGCACCTCTCCCTCTGGTCTCGTGCCCTTTGGGGCGTGCGCCCAGGATTTTTCGCGACCGAAGGTGAAAGATGCTTGGCAATAGTAAGCGACTAGTTATAGTAAAAGGTAATATCCCTTTTCAATAGTAACACCAATTATAAAAATGGGCTTACTATTGACGGTTCATTAGAAGAAAACAAGTTGTCTTTTTGCAAAGAGTTTTTAAAATGTATCATCTTTTTTTCTATTTTTTTTCTTTTAATAAAATAAATATATATATATATTTATTTGCGACGGGTCATGGATGATTAGCTCAGATTAGCTCAGAATCAGAAAGATCTGCAACCATCTGCAAAATGTATTTATTTTTTGCCGGCGAGTAACGGATGTTTAGAGGGAGCGGGAGATCTTTAAATAAGGTCTCCCACTATGAGGAATTAGAAATAAGTAACCATCTGCAAAAATTAAGGCAGGATAATCCGTAAAGAACTACGCCAAGCTGTACATATAACAATACGAGTATCAAGATCTTATTATAGTTTGAGTACATAAGGTACCGATCAAAAAGATACAAGGACAAACGTTCTTAGTTTCGGGTATTTTAGGCGTTGAACGCCGGCTCTTATAATCTCCTTGAAGTCCCTAATGATAATTTGTAAGGTTAGCAAAATCACTAGTAAGATGCAAAAGAAGACGGTGATCTTCAATCAGAAAATGATGGAAGGGATCGATTTCGGGGCTGGGAGCCCCATATATTGGGCTCCGCTGGGGTAGGTATCATACTATTTTTCCAATGATTCACGGCGGCTTTTAGCCCTTGTGTTGGGGTGACGTCTCCCAAAGCAAAGAAAATCCTCGGTTTAGGCCGGCGTTGTCCCCAAATACTTGGTCTCCGAGGGTTCAAGGGCTACCTTCCGTTCCTCGGGTTGTGCGATGAACCGCTTTAAGTAATTCTGTTTTGTATTCATACATGGCCAGAGTAGCTTTGGCCTCGGCAGCTCTTGCTTTCGCCTCATTACTAGCTGCAATAAATTTTGCTTGCTCAGTGACCGAGCGCCCAATTTGTCGGATTCCTCCCCAATCCCCAAGGGTTTCCCGGTCGGCGGCACCGCTTTACCTAAGATATAAGCAACCCCCGTGAACATAGCAAGGTCTGCTCCTACTATCAGGGTCGATGTCGAACCCTGCAATATAAAATCATATTAATCTGTACAAGAAAGGGCCCGGACTCTGTTTTGTCGGACACCACAAAACAAAAATACTGTCCGACAAGGCCCCGCGACTGTCTGACAGAATCCGAGCCGACACAAGGGGCCGTCGGAACAATAAAACGCAGTAATCAAATAAGTAAAGGCGCGAAGCGCCATTGAGCATATACATAAGGATGATCGGAACATAAAAAACATCTTGATTGTAGGTGCGTAGCACGAGACCAGAGGGAGAGGTGCATAGCACTCGACCAGAAAGAGAGCGTTGGGGATGCCACTTTTTTTGAGGGCGGACTTATTTAATAGAGCTAAATAACGTAACGAAGGTTACAAGCTAATTTTTACTTTTTGCCATATTTATTTATTTTTTTTATGACCACTTAAAAAACTTTATCGACAAACCCAGTTTATGCGCGGCTAATGTAGCAGCTTGTTGAGCATTTGACAAACTAACACAATCCATTTCAAATAAGATTTGTCCCTTCAACACACGAGCAATCCAACCTTTAGTATTTCCCTTGCCCTTTCCCATTCGCACTTCTGCCGGTTTACTGGTAATAGGAATATCTGCGAAAACTCTTACCCATATTTTAGAATTTCTTCGAAATTTTCTGCTTATAGCACGACGCGCTGCTTCAATTGCTTGATATGAAATACGGCCAGCTTCACAACTTTTAATGCCATATTTTCCAAAACAAAGTTGTGTACCGTCTGCTTTGCAACCTTTACATCTGCCTTTTTGATATTTACGAAATTTTGTACGTTTTGGATATAGCACAACTTGTCCCTTTTTTTTGTGTTAAAAAATATGAAACCCACACTTTGACACCTAAGATTCCATAAGGAGTAGATGCTTGTGTTTTCGCATAATCAATTTGATCGGAAAAAACATGTAAAGATGTTTCACCGTACTTTTTGCATTCAGTTTTAGCTATTTCTGCACCATTTAATCGACCTGAACAACCAATACGGATCCCCTTCACATATGGGCATTTTTTAATCTGTTTAAATATAGATCTACATATTTGTCGAAATGATTTTTTTTGTTCTAGTTTCCAAGATATTTCTTGAGCAATTAGAGAGGCACTTTGATAAACAGAAGCTATTTTGACTGGCTGAATTAAGGTATTAGTTTTTGTTTGATTAGAAAATAAAGATTGCATTTTTTTCAAATAATAATAACGACTGGAAAGAGATGTAGCTTTCCTAAATCGGGCATACCTTAAAAATATGATAGCATCGAAATATAATGTGGACCTGGGTTGACGAATTGACTCCCCGCTTTGTGTTCCTTGCTCGGTCTTGGCCGGAATTGCTTCCCCAATCGTAGATATTTTAGCTACGCCCTGTGCCACGGGACTTCTGTTAACCATAGGATCAAATTGAATTTGGTTCTTTAGATTAAAGAAGTATTGCATTACAAAATAATCCAAGAAAGCACGCCCGGTAAAACCAAAGAAGTCTCCTTCGGACCCAAAAATATCTTTTTTTTTTTCAGCACGCACAGCTACCAGAATGGAAGGCGCGAAGCGAGAGAACGCATAGCGTTCTTCTGACGCTCTTCTGTCATCATTTTCGTCTTTCGGCCAGATACTTTGAAAAGTAGAGTGTATGTCGACCATCCAATCGCTGACTCGAAGTAATTGGTCAATCTTCTGTATTGATGGCGATCGATCATGGTATTCATAGCGTTTTTTGGGCCAAATCCCAACTTCATTTCTCTGTTTTACTGTATTGTCGTTAATACGCCTGATCAACTTGACAGATGGTATTGCCCCAAGGCCTTGATGTCTTGATTGGCTAAGTCGATCCAGAAAAAATACATGAATGAATGTCCTTTTAGGAAAATGATGAATAATACACCTACCGAGACGAAAGCCAAACGTGTTTCCCGTAGGTGGACGTATTGAACCAAAATAATCTCTAAAATTGAAATCTTGATACAACAATTTTCCATAATAATAATCACTAAACCAACTGGAATCTGAACTACGATTCAGATTGAGTCTGACTGAAATCGGATTGACTTTTTGTGCCATAGTTTACTATCGTACCTTTTTGATTGGTTTGATCTTGGTTTTCGAGGGCAAAGCTCTCTTACCCAAGGAAGAGGTTTTCCGTGTAGAAGCAAACTCTCCAAATTTATGACCAACCATTTCTTCAGTAATCTTTAAACCAACAAAACCTTTTCCGTTATAAATTTGTGCATAGCAACCAACAAATTGAGGCAAAATACAAGATCTACGTGACCAAATTCTCCACCTGATCTTTTTTTGCTTGAACAAGCAAGTATCCACAAAAGGACCTTTCCATATAGAGCGTGTCATAAACTAATTTCTGCGTTTTCTTACTACTGTTTTAAATCCACCTTTGGTAGGCTTGCCCCAAGGTGATACCGAAGGTCTACCTCCTTTAGTGCGTCCTTCACCGCCTCCATGAGGATGATCAACTGGATTCATAGCAACACCCCGAACAATGGGGCGTCTGCCTAACCACCGGCTTTGTCCTGCTTTGTTAAGCTTACGTTTACCATGATTAAGATTAGAAACTATACCAATAGTAGCTCGGCATCGGGAATCTATTAGTTTGTCAACACCCGAAGGTAATCGCACAATACATTTTGGTGTATTCTCAACTTTCTTAATTATTTGAGCAAAGGTTCCTGCAGCTCGAGTCAACTTTGCGCCTTGACCTGGGTTCCTTTCAATATTATGTACCCACGTGCCTATAGGTATTTTGGCTAATGGTATGCAATTTCCGACCATTTGATAATATGAATCAAGTATGTATTTATTCTCACTAGAAGCGTAGTCTCCACGGGGGTGTAGCCAAGCCTGGCTATCCCGCGCGGTCTCTTCCACCCTAAGGCCCGAAGGGTCATTAGCTTTCTGGGAAGGTTGATGGTAGTTTAACGGGGTCGAAGGTTTAGACCCATGAAAATTCATCACCGTCTTGCCTGCTTCCAAATTTTCACTGGCTAATATATAAGTGAAAGGCTCGGAGGTGCTACGCACTCGACCCGAACCCGAAGGCCCGACGGCATGGAGTGCGTGGGCAGCGTGTTCGGGCTTGTAGAAAGAAGGGTCGAGCACTATGTGCCTCTCCCTTGGGTCTCGTGTCCTTCTTCCCAATATCGTGTGCGGAGCAGCCATTTCCGGCCTTCGGTCCTTCTTCCCAATATCGTGTGCGCAAATCGTCAAGCCATTTCCGGCCTTCGGCCCTTGGGACCAAGAGAGTACTAGGCTTTTCCTTCTCGGCGCCCCGCTCTGCGTTCTCCACCCTTGGCCTTCGCTTTGAGAGAACGTATTTTCTCCTCTGAGGGGCGACAGGCGCTCTCTTACCGTTAGGGAGGAAGGGCCTTTCATTCGAAAAGCGAAGAAAGCGGGCTTTGCCCCAGCTACTGCTATGCTGGGTAAACCAAGAAAGCTACCTAAAGGTCCTAAGGACACTTCTTTGGGCCTAAGGTCTCGTGTCCCTAAGACCCAGTAACTTTCCAGTATCTGCCCGCAGGGCCCTCCGCCCCTCGTTTTTTCGTATTTGATTCTCTGAGCTTGTCTAGGCAGCGAAGAGAACGAAAATAAGAGGCCGAAAAAGAACATATTTTTTTCTCTTCGACTATTCGCTTTAGAAAAAGCCAAGCGCTTTCCAGGGCGTAGAACCCCTTCGATCCATCGTACTAAAGCAATCCAAGACGAACGATTTGGGTCATATTCGATTCTTTCTACAATGCCCATAGACGAAGTGCTTCGTTTAAAATCAATTTTTCGCTGCAATCGCTTCGATCCACCTCCTCGGTGAAAAACCGTAATACGCCCTGATGAATTTCTTCCAGCATAACTCCGTTTTAAATGAAAAGTTAATTGTTTTAGTGGTAGGAGATGGGCCACCAACCCCATGATCTCTCGTCTGGGAAGGCCTTCCTCCGAACCGTACGTGCGAGTCTCCCCGCATACGGCTCTCCAAGCGATCCTTTTGACTAGCCAGTTGGTTAGGAGTATCCGTTAACGGGAGTCCTTCCACATGGGACTGTTGCCCGTACTTGTTGGGGTAAGTCCCCAGTCAGGATAAACGGGATAAGGTTCTTCCTTACCGAAGTCATCTCCGATCTCTTTTGCTCTGGGCCCCTTCGCGGTATTTCCGTTACTACGAGTCCCCCGTTGCCCTCCTTTCCTCGGTTCTGACACAAAAGATGGGAAATCTTTTTATTTTCCTAGCCAGGTTCCCGGGAGTGACCTTAGGCAATCCCAAGTTTCGTTTCTAGTGTGTCGAGCCGGTTCATTAGGCTTTTTGGTCATTTCCCGTATCTGTACGGTAGCTGTCTCTCAGTGTGTTCCACTCTGTTTTCAACCCGAAAAGCAGGGGGCGGTGGCTGGGGAGAAGGTCGCGCTTCCCGCTGGCGACATGATGGCTGGGCCGAGGCCACAGCCAGACTGAGTGGAATACCTCCAGTAGACCTCCAAGACGATCCATAGAACCTCTAGCTTGGAGAACGGCTTAGCGTTATCGGTTTCACGCCGTGTTCCCCTTCTCACCTACATGCTACAATACCCCTTGGGCTTTCCCCGCGAGGATAGTGGGACGCTTTACACAGAACACTCCGTGCCGGCTTGTCGCCGGAGACACATTATTACTAACTTGGCGCACCTTTTCCCTTCCAGCAACTATTTGTCATAGTGTATTTGCCTTTTTTTATTTCATTTGAAGCATCAATGACACCGAAAAACCGAATGTACCTACGGTACACCTCTCTTCGACTGTCAGTGTCATCAATCATCTACGATGATTGATGGCTTCACTACTAGCCATAAAATATATAACGTAAGGCCGAAGGTCCGTAAGTGGACCCTCGGCCTGTGGTTGGCCGTCGCCACAGTGGGGGCCCTACAGGCACTCCCTTCCAATAAACTGCATAGGTGCTACGATCTCATACGAAAGCTAAGCACACCAAGTGTGCATCATGTTTGTTTATGCGGCCACTATTCTATATGATCTCAGGTTAAGTCTCTTTGAAGCTGGCACACGAAGCAAACAAGAGCAAATTAAAAAAGAGTGCGGCTCTCTCCTTGCCGGGGAGAGCTGCGCCCTTTAATCGTAAAGCGCTCTCCCTCTGGTCGAGTGCTACGCACCTCTCCTTACCCGAACACGCTCCCCGCGCACTCCGTGCCTATGGCAGCCAAAGCCACGAGACTATAAGGAGAGGCGCTACGCACTTTGTGGGCCCTCCGGGCCGAAGAAGCGCGTAGCGCCTTCTTTCTCGGCATTTCGTCTCGTGTCCCGTCAGTTTTTTTATTTTTTTGAAAGCATCGGTCAGACAGTGCCCCGCCCTCCGGGCATGTCTCCCCGCATGTTACGCAATACAACATCATAGATTTGGTAGCCCTTTGGCTTTGGCCTTGATTTGATTATACGTAGTGCTACGCCCCTGGAGAAAGCAAACACAGTGTTATTTTGTATTTTTATAAATAAAGACTTCCCTGACTTAAAAGCAATTTGACTAGGGTTTGCAAACTTTATCCAAACGGGTTTGATAATAAAAGATAATTTTCACTTGAACTCCAAGTAGATCATGTAGTTTTAACCAATTTAACTTTTCACGCAATTTATGCGTTTCCGTTTCTATGACCAGCAATTGTTTATGTATTCTCATTTCAAATTGTTCTCTAGACTTTTTATCAATATGAGGTGATCGTAATACTGTATATAAGGTTTGTTTTTTAGGCAATCCAATCTTGCGTGTGTTAAGCAGAAGCCCTGACCTTTGATTCTCAAAAGATTTAATAACGATGCATATTTTGGCAGTCATTCCACGTGGTTTTTTAGTTTTTCATTATGCCATTACCTAATAATGGCATAATCCTGATGGTTTTTATGGGCCTCGGGTGCTTTCATCGTTCCACCTTTACCCATCATTCGCTATGCTGGGGTAAAGCTGAGAAGAGAATGCAAAAAAATATTTTTTTTGCTTTTCGCTTTCTCATGCACCCCCCCCCCCCCCCCTGGAAAGCTGACGCTTTACGCGGGGGGGGGCGAAGCCCAAAAAATCTATATTATGCTGCACCTTTTGTTCGCGAAGCAAACAAAGTGCGGAGCTCCAGAGAGGAAAAGCCTCAAAGTTGTCAATTGCGCGCATCTAGCAAGTCGCTATGTATATACCTCTCCGCAAGCTACGTTGATGAATCATTATAGATGATTCATCAGCGTTATGAGCTTCGCTAGAAAAAATATTTTTTGGCTCGGGCACAGCATTTTTTTTTTAAACACGCAAAAATAAAAAAAAATATTGGGGAATATCTTTTGTTTTTCGCTCCGCGCAGGATCCGAAGGAGACTTCTTTGGCTTTACGAAAGAAGCGCCGAAGGCCGAAAATGGCTTTACCGCGCACGATACCCGAACACACTCCCCGCGCACTACGTGCCTATGGGTCCGAAGGTGCGTAAACACTTTCAGACAGGAAACGGCTTTACGAAAAAAGGACCTGAAGGGTTTGGGTCGAGCCCCCGGGTCGAACCCGTTGGACCAAAGGGCACGAGACTATAGAAAAAAGGGCGTACCCGAGTCTAGTGTCCTTCGAACAAGTGTCAAAAAAAAAATTTTACTAACCTGGCTTCTTCGAACCTCCGCAACCGCGCGGAGGCAAAAAAAATATATATATTTTTTTCTCTTTTTATGCTCTACAGGCCGTTTTTCAGGTTTATCTATTTATTGATAGATAACCTATTAAAGGCCATGTTTTTTGATGCTTTCCCGTGTTTTTTTGCAATTTTACATAAGGCTGCCCGAAGGGAAGCATTATGGAGGCTTATAGGGCAGGTTCGAAGATTTTAAAATACATATATATTTATTTATTCCTGCGGCCTTCATTCGCATTATATTGATGATAATCCCAATCAAGCAAAATATATAGATATATCTATATATTTCTATATTTGAAACAGGAGGCCCGTAGGGCGGGGGCACTGTCAGACAAAAAAAGGGGGCGAACTTTGGGACACCACAAAATAAAAAAACTGTCCGACAAAACAAAGGGCCAGGGACTGTCTTAAAAAAATGGGGCGAAAAAAACAGAAAAAAAAAGGGCATAAAATGATAAGGATAAGTTTATGGAAAACAATATAGATTTTTTTTGTCCTACCTGTGCAATTAGTAGTCCTATCTATCTACCTCTCCAAACACAATATCTTGAGTACCTATGATGGTGACAACATCTGCTAGCATGTTATGGTCGACCAGGGGTCTCCCACCTGGCCGCCAATTCAGAACCGTACGTGACAGTTTCCCGTCCTACGGCTCCTTGCATCCCATCGAGCCAGTTTCCTGAGATGTGCGCTTTTCCGTTGTATTTTGGTCGTGACAGTGCCCCGCCCTACGGGCTTCATTAAATAGTTTTTTCTCTTTTTCTTACTAGCCTTTACAAGGGTTTTGTACGCCCACAATGTGAGGCTCCCACAGGGTACTGACGGATACGGAAGCCGTAAAAAATCTTTTTTTGGCCGTGGCAGACGTGAGTTTTACTTTACTTAAGCTTCAGCCCCATCGGCTGAAGTAGTCGTTCGATCTTCACACGGGCTTGTTGGACTATTCCCAGAATTGAATGGAGGACCACGAAATCGTTGGCGTACCGGATGAAAGAGAGCTGGGTCCGTCTCTCTCTTCGCCCAACGGCTTTCCCTTTGGTGTCCCTACATGAAATTTTTTCTACCCAAATCTTAAGCGACTACTCTAATCCATGAAGTGCCACGTTGGCAAAGATCCCGCCGGTTCCTTATTCTGGGTATTCACCCCGGTCTAATATTTCTGCTTTCAGCCACGGTGTTATTTGTCTTCTCATTTGTGGGAAAGTTTCAAGTTTCCCGATAAGTGCCTCATGGTTAACCTAATCAAAAAACTTGTGTATATCCGTATCAAGTACATATTTATCTTTCTTATTAATAGATGTGTAAATCGCTGCGATGGCGTCGCTGCAGGAACGACCTGGGCGTAACCCGTAACTATTAGGTTCAAATCTAGCCTCCCATTCTGGTTCAAAAGCCATAAGGGCTCACGTTTGTTTAGCTCGGTCTCTCAATGTTGAGAGTGGTGGAAAAAAATCTTTTTTTCGCAGTCTTTTTCCAGTGATCGCGCTCCTCGCTGTTTAGCTGTGAGGCCGGGCAGACCACGGTGCTTTTTCCTCGATTATCTTCGTAACCCCCGCCAATTATTTGGCATGGCCTACCAATTTACGTTAGAGGGCGTGCATCTCTTTGTACTTTTGTTCTCGACTTAGCTTGAAAATGAAAGGTTTGCAACTTAGAGACATGTACCTGAATTGATTTCCAGTCTAGCAACTGCCAATCCAAGTCTCTCATCTCCCTGTTGAAGCTTTTACCTTTTTTTTCGTCTGCGGATGCAGGGACAATTCAGCATATCACGACAGCCGGGAAAAAAAAGATTTTTTTTGAGCTTTTTGCCCTATCCTATTCCTGCCCACCCTACGGTTGGCGCGTATAACCTCAGAGGTATCCAGGTTCCCGGTTACGGGTTATATTTATCCGAAAGGATTGGGCCGTAAGGCTCCCGCTATACGCCCGAGGCGCGTTGAAAGAAGGGGAAAGGACATCACATTACTTTCCCTCAGGCCTATATCCGATGTTCCGGATGCGGGGGTCTCTTATATATAAGAGTAGGAAGCAATACCGCCCCGCTTGTCCATTACGACGCTTCAGATGCTGCGGTTCAGTAATTAGCCTTTGGAGGTTAAATACCCGCACTGTTGTATTCCCCCAGACAATAACCAAGGAGGTTATGGTCACGCCCTTGCTCGAGATTCTTAGTTCCCCACTTCCTAGGGGTCTTCTTCCCTTTTCTACCCAGCTTCACACCCTTGGATGCCACTCCAAACGCGTGTGAGTACGCTGTTACCCCCGTTCTACGGGGAGAAGGACTTTCACCTTCATGGAAAACTCAGTTCGATCACTGTGTCATCCCAGTGCGGATGTACGCTGAGTAGAGCGCACAGGTATGACTCATCGTCTTATCCTGTGAACAGGTCGCGCGTGATGTTTGGACATAAAATCAAGTCCTTGTAAATGAGCAAAACCTGGTACTGTTATTTTACAACGATAAGGACGATTGGTTCCATTACTGACTAGAAACACACCAAATGATCCTTTAGGCGCTTCTACTGCTGTATAGGTAGAAGAAGCTGGTACAGAAACACCTTCTGTATAAAGTTTAAAATGGTGAATTAAAGATTCCATGGATTGTTTCATTCGATATCGTGCCGGAGGACATAGTTTACGATCATCGGCTTTAATCATGCCACTAGGCATTTGATTAAGACATTGCATAATAATCATTCGAATACTTTGTCGCATCTCTTCAATACGAATACAATAAGGTCATAGCAATCTCTTCCTCTTCTGGTACCTACTGGTACGTCAAAATCCAATCGGTCGTAAACATCGTAAGGCGCTTATTTTCGCAAATCCCAGCATACTCCGGAGCCTCTTCACATTACACCGCTGAATCCCCAATCCACAGCTTGCTGTGCAGTGACAGTACCAATATTAACTAATCGTTGTTTCCAGATACGGTTGTTGGTTAACATTTCTTCTAATTCGTCAATACGAGAAACAAATTGTTGTGTAAATAGAAAAATATCTTCACTTAAGCCCAAGGGCAGATCTTGCGCCACTCCACCCGGTCGTATGTAACTGGCATGCATCCTGGCTCCCGAGACTCTTTCATAGAATTCTAAAACTTTTTCTCGCTCTTCAAAAGCGCAAAGGAATCGAGTTAGTGTTCCTACATCCATAGCATGAGTAGTTAAAGCAAGTAAATGGTAAGAGATGGGCCACTAACCCCAATTATTCAGCTGCGAGCCTTTCGTCAGGTATCAATGGCCTTCCTCCGAACCGGACGTGCAAGATTTCCTCGCATGCGGCTTTCCGAGTGAATCCGCAGGCTCTGGAAGGCCCTTTGGGCCGAGCTTTTGAGCTGGATTATCAGTGGCCTTCCCTTTTTCCCCTTGGCGCCCGCTTCTTTCGAGGGGGTGCTAGGTAGGTTTGAAGTCTATGCAATCCAATTACGAGAGTCCTACCGGATTCTCTCCCACCTAATATGAGGCCGGTAGCCCGGGCTACACTTTCCTATTGAATAGACTTCATTTCTTGCCGTCATACTTCCCTTGGTGGATTTTCAGATGACAGGTCCGACACACCGGAATTTTTTTCCGGTTGAGTTGGACCATTAGTTTTGTGAGGCCATTCGCCTTCGATTTCCGAAGGTGCTTCACATGGTGCATTTCCATGTTTTCCTGGTTCCCGCATATACAGCAAGAGCTAGTTAGGACCGCATGGGTTCGGAGTCTGATTCTAGTGGAGAATTCCATTATTTTTTTATTATTTATTGCAAAACGTAAAACATCCTTTCTCCAGTCAGTTGGGGAATGTAGCCGCCTATAGTTCTTTTCCCCTGCCTGTCCCACTCCCTTTGAAGACGCTTGCTACAGACAACATTTTTAACTTTCGTTTCAAAGTTCCTGCTGCCGAGAACCTCACGATGTACGCCACTCGTTTTAACATTCCATAGTTATCCACAAAGGAGTAGTAGTTCATGTATCCACTCATGATGCCCTGGTATCTTAAGATCAGTTCGTGGTGATCCAAAAAGATCCATTATCTAACGGGTTTGGGTTTTCCAGTCGGGGTACATAAGCCTTTCCCATGTAGGTGTTTTACAATCCTTTCTATGGGAGCGAGCAGGTGGAGTCTAAGGGCGGCACTTCTCCTACGTTGTCCTACCACGAGTATCCTGTTACTTCTGATGGATTCCGCCGTCAAAACTTTGATATGGGTTCCGAGAAAGAGAGCTAGTTGGCTGCTTATATGAGTTATCTTTGTGTTGTCCCAATTTAGTTACAGGTGGAGTTTGAGGAATGATGCTATTTCAGCTCTTATTGCCAGCGCTACCTTCTTGGAGCCAACCACCCCCCCCCCCCTACGATCCAGTCGTCTGCATATCGTAGGTAGTAGATTTTTACTCCCCTCCTCTCTATTGCTTTTCTAAGCCATTCCAGTCGTGCTCTCGGGCGGTCTTCCTCTTTAGATTTTTTTAACAGTCTGAATCGTCTATCGGGTGATTAGAGAGGTTGGGGCTTTGTATCTTATCTTCAATTCTTCACAGAATTGGTCTAGGGGGCGCAGGTATATGTTGGGCAGCATAAGGGATAATACTCCCCGTACCTCAACTCCAGTTTGGGGCTCCTTTTTAGTCCATATCTTGCCCCCCAACTAGTTTCCAGTAAAGTTGTAAAAGCTATGGGTCTCGAAGTTCCGCATCGAGGAACGACGCTAGTTTGTGGTGGTTGATATTGTAAAAGTATCCTTTGATGTCTCCTTCGATTGCCCAGTTTACACTCTTCCATTGGTTCTTATTTCTCTCAGTGCAGTGCGAGGAGACCGGCTTGGACGGACCCCATGACTAGAGGGCAAAAATTTTCGTTCGAAGGCGGGTTTGATAACTGCCCGTATAGCTTCTTGTACAACTTTATCGCGTGGAGATGGTATACCCAAGGGACGTTGATCTCCATTTGGTTTAGGAATAAAGGTTCTCCGAGAGGTGTTTTGAATTGGAATGATTTGTCCTTGAGTCTGGCAATGGTTTTTTTAAATTATCCCATGCCATCCAGGGTTTGGGAGTCCGCAGTCCCGGAGTCATGTTTCCCTGCTTTGATTTCAGTTTACCATAGGTTGTTATGTGTAAGTTTGTGTCGAATAGTTTACAGTATAATCCTTTCTGAGCAGTCAATCGTAAAAGGTTTTGATGATTCTGTAGCTGGTATATAAGTTCTGTTTGAAATGTGAGTAGCAATTTTGTAAGATATAGGTAGTTCATGTAGTCTTTTTCTTTTAATAGTTTGTAAGCCGGAATCAGAGCGATGGAGTTAACCTCGGAGGGGGCCTGGAGTTTGGTGTTTCAGGTCCTTGGGGACTAACCGCGTACAGTCCGTAGGTCCGGACTGTGTCGGGTCATCCCATTTGGTGCATAGGTAAGCCCGGAGGCTTACTTCAAATCTCCTGGGTGTTCTCCGATCCTGCCTTGAGTGGCGAAAAGGCCCCCCATGGAATGATGGTCAGTATAAGGTCTGAGCTTATCGTGTCATCAGTTGGGAAAGAGGTCATTCTGGGTCCCTTCGCGGTCCTTCTGTGGTAAGTGTTCAAGAGACTTATTAGGGCGTTCCCTCATGCCCCCTCGCAGTTGAAAGCGCCCTTGCGGTTTGTCCGTTTACGCCGGCCGGCAGCAGCGGGGGGCCGGGAGCTGGCGTGGGGGGTTCCTTGTCGTTCTCAAGAGCCGGCGCCGGTTGGGGCCGTTACTGCGAATCCCCCGTTGCCCTCCCTCTCCAGGCTTTACACGTCTGGTGAGGGTGAAGAGATAGGAATATCTCTTTGGCCGGCCCTCCTTTTCGGGGAAGGGTGGCTTTAGGCAATCCCATTTTTCCTTTCAATGTGTCATTTGTTGTTACCTAGGTTCTTAACTTCCATGCCCGTATTTATACGGGAGCTGCCCCCAGGATGTTCCATTTTTTCGACGAATCCTTAAATCAGAGGCGGTGGCTTGGAGAAGGTCGCAATGTCCGCTGGCGACATAATGGTTCTGGCTCCAATCACAACCACGTGTGTTTGTTAGGCCAACCAGCCTGAGCCGGATCACTTTCAGAGGAACTACTAAGATCCATAGAGCTATAGCTCGTAGAACATCATAACGCTATCGGTTTCACGCCGGTTTCCCCTTTTCCCCACATGCTGCCCCTTGGGCTTTCCCTTCAAGCATAGTGTGATGCTTTATATTAGACATCATTAATCCGCCTATCGCCGAGAACACATTGCTACTTAAATGGCGCACATTGAAAATCCGAGTTATTTCACAAAATAACACTCGTATATACTGAGCTCGTAAAGGTACCTCACAATTACAAAGTCTCTCTACAACTAAAGAATAAGCATGTTCTTGGGCCATCATAGAAACATAATCTAAACGATCAAAATAAGGTAAAGCTTGAAGATACGTTTTATACTCAATTCATTTTTATGTGCCTCTATGGAGTAATCCAATATGCGGTTCCGCGCGTTCTACCACTTCTCCATTCATTTCCAATACTAATCGTAAAACACCATGAGCAGCAGGGTGTTGAGGTCCAAAATGAAAAGTAAAATTTTTGATTTGTTTAGTTTTAGCCATATCTAATAATTCGCATTTTTTATTAATTGTTTTTGTTTACCATTCAAACCATAGCATAAATATCTACGGTGGGATAAGCGAAACGCATAAAAGCTTTCTGTTTCGTGACAAAATATATCTTCCAACTGTAAAGCCATTCCAAGAATTATATAAAATAAACTAACTGCCGAAGAAGCAAACTTAAGCGGCCGTACTCTTCGTAAATCGAAGGTACGCTAGGAGTTGCGCCTTTAAGCGCGTCGGGAAATAACGGATTCTCTTGTTGTCTAAGGTGCTCCCCCTAAATCATTTATCTATACGGACCCTGCGAGCCTGCTGTAGCCCTTACCGGCCTTATTGTAAGAATCCCGGCCTTTTCGTAAGCACGCCGGGCGACCTTACCTCCCGACTTCGATATTTTGGCGTCCCATTCAACTATAACTTTATCCGGCCCGCGCTTAACTTTGTGGGTCTGGAAAGTGCTTACGCACCTTCGGGCCCTTCGTACCCCCAAAGTGCGTAGCACTTCTCCCTATAGTCTCGCGTCCCTTGGACCATGGGGGTTCGGGTTGAGGCCCGCCCCACAAGCCTTCAGGTGCGGAGCAGCCAAGCCTATGTATTGGCTTCGCCCTGCCCTCCCGGAGAGCCCTTCGGCGTCTACGACCGATGTATTCCTTCGGGCCTAACACTCGATAGTGCTAAGAGGATAGCTACCCTAATCTACGAATATTCATCCCAGTCTGGTGTACGAAAAAAGACGCTACACGAAGTCCATCATGACTTCGATATCTATTTTCATCGATGAAGAAGCTGACCCGGGGCGTAGCCAAAAGAAATATATATATATATTTTCATCCTCGCCCTCCGGGCCTACCCCCCCCCCAGCTATCCCCGTTTTCTCGCCATTTGCTGGCTGGTGTGCCTCCCACAGCCTTAAAAAAAATCTAGATTTGTAACAAAAAAGTATTAAGTGTGTTTTTACTCATCGTTTTTTTACCTCTTATCGGTAGTTTTTTAGCAGGGTTTTTTTGTCGTTTTCTTTGTTCAAGGGGAGTTGCTGTAGTCACAATTACGTGTTTTTCATTATCTTCTATTTTTTCTTGTATTGCATTTTATGAAGTCGCACTGTGTGCCAGTGCTTGCTATATAAAGATTGCTCCGGAACGCGCAAATTACAGTATTTTTTTTAGTAATAAAAGCAGTTGCCGGCCCGCGTAGCTCAGATGGTAGAGCATTCCCATGGTAAGGGAAAGGCCTCCGGTTCAAGTCCGGTCGTAGGCTCAAACTTCGCTATACGCGCGGGACATCTATGATTTGCAAAAGCTACTCACTTGCCGCTCTCAAAGCAAGTGTTTTTTTCTAAAAAAACACTCGCTTTACTTGTGCGAGGTGAACTTATTTTACCGGCATCCTGGATTGAGCTTGGATCGGACGCATTTGACGCGGTGAGCCGAGAAAAAAAAAGATTAATCCATGACTTTCATTTATTTTCGTTGTTTTCAACGTCTACGTTTATGCATAAATTTTAGTCAAAATGCAGCCACTTTTTAGCCTTGCGGAGGCAAGGCTCATTTAGTACATTTTTTATTTTGCCTCTTGTGGGGGGCGCGAGACTATAGGGAGAGGGCTTGTAGATTGAAGGCACGTAGTGGCGTTCGCACGTAGTGCCTCTCCCTAAGGTCTCGTGTCCCTGTCAGACAGTCCCGGGGGCGAAAAACAATTTTTTACCTCGTTCTCCATCTTCAGCTTCAACACATTAGATTATATCCCAGCACATGCCTGGCGCCCCCCGAAGCCAAATTAAGGTGCGAAGCATAACGAGATCTCCCGCAGGTTTTATAAAGTTGCATTCTTACAAGCATTTATTCTAGTTTTTTCCAGTAGATTATGGAGACGATCGGATTTGAACCGACAGCTTTATGCTTGCAAAACATACGCTCTACCAATTGAGCTACGTCCCCTACGGAGGAAATGGGATTTGAACCCATGATACAATATTGTTGTATTTGTCGGGATAGGTAGGCCCTCTCAAGCTTTCCCCCCTAAGAACCGTACGTGCGAGTTTTCCCGCATACGGCTCAAGCAACCTGTCCAAAATGTAAACCCGCAAGAGTCATGTTTGAATCATTGGCTACTAGAACTTGTTACATGTGTAAAATGGCAACTTAAGTGTTACGGGTGAACCCGCAGCTCTAAGCCCCTGTTCCTTGTTTTGTCGGACAGTATTTTTGTTTTGTGGTGTCCCAAAGTTCGGGCCCTTGTGCCAATAAAAAAAAATGAATTTGATATCCTTTTTATCAAAGTCTCAAGAAAGATATAGTACAAGTCACCCATGCTCAAGTCTGCCACCTTTCGGTGTAGATCACAAGATCCTATCCCATCAATTACAGACGGGCTTTTGCTTTTTGAGCTGTCCTCTACCCGCATTGCGTTACTCTGCATTACCACAGAGCCTCCCGAAAGGAGCGATACGGGTTTACCAAGTTCCGCGCAATGTACCATTTCTCTCAACAGGAAGAACCTAAAAAAACCCCGATGGAAATCTGAACCCACGGTGATATCAAAATCAGAGATACCACCCCTTCCACGGCTGGCTTCCTGCTCGGAATACCTACCATTCCAATTTTTAACCTACGATATTCCATCCAGAAGATCTTTTGGTTCCGCCTTGGATTGTTTTTTACGAGGTCTCTGTATTAGTTCGTTTGAACTGTTCATCTATTGAGGGCCCGAAGGGTCCGAAGGAGACTTCTTTGCCTTTACAGGCACTACGTGCTTCTTTGCCTTTACAGGTCCTCTGGCCGGCTTTACGATTTACGCACACGAAGACCCGCCGGGTCTCTTTACCCTAGCATTAGCTTAGTACGGAATCCCAAGCATCATTACATTGTCCCTAGAGCTTCACACCTCAAGATTACTCCCGACGCATGTCTAGGTTGGGTAGGACGGGGGTTACGTCCTGTGGAATTGAACCACATTACATCGCACAGTTTATTGTCGCACTGATTTAGCAAACCAATGCTTTCAACCACTCAGCCATACCTCCAAAAAAAAACAAAAAAATATTTTTTATTACCTTGGCTTCGGCATATGCGCGGAGGATGCGGGGAGCTCCGCCAGTATGCCGAAGCTTAAAAAAAAGCTTATCTAAGCTGGTTTTTTTTCGGAAAAAAAATATATATATCTTGATGAACTGGGTTTTATAATTGGATTCAAGTTTAACCGGGAAAAACGGGATTTGAACCCGCGACTTCTGGCTTGACAGACCAGCGCTATAAACCACTAAGCTATTTCCCCAAAAGTAATGAATTATCTACGATGATTCATTACAAAAAAAAGACATTGTATTTTTTGGTTGTTGATTATTTCGGGTATAATACATATAATTGTACATCTTAGATAAATTGTATAGTGTGGTGGAGTTTTAAGGGCGGGGGCCGCGACTGTCTGACAAGGCCCCTGGGGGGGACTGTCCGACAGGGCCCCGGGGGACTGTCAGACAAAAAAAGGAAAAAAACCGATGCTTTCAAAAAAAAACTGACAGGGGTTTAGGAAAAATGGGAAAGATTAGTGTTACCGCATTTTTAGTTTCCACGAATTGGATATGGAACGTTTTTTAATAACCTATCTTGATGAAATGCAGGTGATAGGCAATCAGTCTACGGATGTCCTGAGACATGCAGCTGTGGTAGAGGCGAGTCTTATAAAGAAAAAAGTGGGTTTAAACGTTACAGTTCAAATTTCTGCGGCGGTCACCGCTCACGCACGGATTCATATGTATCCGTTTATTCGAACAGAGTCCTGCTATTATACTGATACGGAATCTGCAGTGACGGAAAGGCCTCCGCCAGAGTCTCAAGTTGAACCTGCATTGGGTAAAATGAAATTAGAAAGCAGAATAGTGAAAGCTTTTTTTCTGGCACCCAAAGTCATAGCATACATAACTGCGGGGGTTTGTACTATAATAAAGCATAAAGGGCCCTTTAAAGTAAATTGGGATTGCTTCGAATTGCAGAATAAAAATACAAGCCGCGCAACAGAAGCCATAAAACTCGTAAATTTTAGAATCAATTGGAGCAAGCTCCGTGTCTTCTCAAGTGAAATACACCTTTCATTAGATGCATTTGAGCGGAAAAGATAAAAAGTATACGCACCGGACAGAACGTGGGTGGGGACTCGCCCCATACAAGTAACAAAAGGAGAAATGCCAGAACCAAATCCCGAGTTAACTGCAACTCTGTTTAATTTAAAAGACTAGAAAACTAGTAATAAAAAGCAACCATAAGGCCCAGGCTTTATGGTAGCCCCCCCACCCTACGTATCGGGTGGCCGAGGGGGATAAGCAGTGCTTATCCCAATAGTGGCCGTATTCATACATACCTATTCGTTATTCAAGCGGATAAGGTAATGAAAGCATTAACCGGCATGACCTTTAAGTAGCAATAACTAAGCGAGTAAAAAATAAAAAACCCCTGTAAAGCCAAAGAAGTCTCCTTCGGACCCTGGGCCAAAGCCATCTCCTAATTATTTATAGTACTAACGGATGATTAAGCTATTAAAATATCTCGTACTATTAAGTGTTAGGCACCGAGCAAATAAAAAACGAAATAAGGAAGCATAAATTCAATTCAATGAATTTCTGCATTATAAACATAAGTAAGAAACCGTAATTATTAAAAAGGATTACCCTCCATGAACAGCCTATGAAGCGCTGAACCCCAGTCATCAAAATCTGGTTTATCAGGAGCGGCCGGAGGATTTTGTGATGCAGCACTTCCACTGGCAGCAAATTCCGAATGCTCGGAAAAACCACTGCATGTGGCCCTCGGCGCCAGTTTTGCCGGCATTCATGGCTGCTTCCAACCGCCCCTGGAAATCGGGCATCCACGGAGCACCGCCGGCTAAACGAGCTTCAAGCGACCCCGAGAAAACTACACATCCTGTTTGGTCCGTCGAAGCTGTTTGAGTTGTTCCTGGGTAGGAAAGAACAATCTTATGGCAATTTCATTACGAATAATACCGTACCGTAATTCAAAATAAGTTAATTGCACTCAGATCCTTAATTTCTCGATAAGCCAGGGCCTCCGTTTACTGTTGTGATTTCTGCGCCTGCGCTCGTAATTGAGCCGCCTCCCTTCTCGGGCGTATTGTCGCAATTCTAATGTATCCTACCAATAAATGGCTACGACAATGTAAAACTATCTTGGAGGAGCCAGATGGTCAAAACATCAATGTTGTGTCAATTTCATTCGAAAACCCAGCTAGTTGGATGACCTCGTCGCTTATTTCAAAGCCGACAAACCTACAATTATCTTGTGCCTTCATAACTACCTTCTTTGGTGCGGGCATGCGCCTCAAGTTACTCCTTTTGCGGCTGTTTTCTTAAAATACAGCGAAAGGCTTTGGATATATGTCGATGAAGTACATCAACTAATCGGATCGTGCGCGTGGTCAATTCCTTGGGAGGGATTGCTGCTGGAGCATGCTGGAGGGGTCTTCATCAAACAAGCGCGCTCACTCGCTGATGTGATTTCTCCGAAAGTCAAGGCGTTTCGGAAAACCGAGGGTGAGGTCTTCATCTGTCACTACGAAAAACCTGTTCAAAGGTGGGTGCTACACGCAGGCGGGGGGTATTCGAAGTGCACGTACAAATTGAAGCTTGAAGATAGCAAAGTCGAGCTCAGCTCGACATCATATGTTATGTCAAGCGAATTTTAGTTAATAAAAGCCAAGCACTACTTGGCTGCCCAGTGCAAACCCCGTACAATGCCTGTGAGTCCTTTAGGCTTCGGGTGTCACAAAATTTTCGAACGTATATTGAATCAGCCAAGTTAAGAGGATTCCCGAAATCAAATGCCAGATCTACCCGCGACGGATTGGATAGCAAATATTCTTGGTCTTGGTTACAGGCCCTGTGTAGGGTTGTTAGTTGATCAGGATATAGACCTACAACGAGACTAATGAAGCAACTCACCAAGTCACAGTCAATGATAACGTACCCTTTTTCCTTTGCTTGTTGTGCGATGAATTCATAGACCTGTTGACGCACAATTTTCTTTACAGAATTTATGGTGAACCCAAGATTCTTTGGTTGTATCCGAGGACTCATTCCCATATTTTCATATTGGAAAGGTATAGCACCATTACTTTTTATATTACTGAAGTTTCTCTCTATTCTTATGTCAGATGCCTCCAAGAATTCTTTTGAAGGGTGGAATAATTCTTACAAACTTTTCTGCTTAACAATTTTGATGTCCTGGGAATAGTCTCTTCTTCTAACGAGTGTATTGAGACTAACCTTGAAGGTAGTCTCCCCTAGGGCGGCTATGTATTTATTATAGTGCAAACGATCTAAAGCGGAATGCACTTGAAGGTGTAATTCTTTATCTGTGGAATTGAAGGTGTGGATTTGTGGATTTGTGGATTCTTCGGATAGTTTTCCTGGATTCTCGATTGTCTCATTGGGGGTTCTTTACTGTTTCATTTGGTACTGTTTCCTTTGGTGAGGTATGTTCTGTTTGTATAGATTGATTTATACAAGTATCTTTGTTCTCTATAGGGCTCTCAGATATAGTTCCGTCCAAAGTTCCACCCCATTCGGAATCTACATTGAAAAGCCCCTTCTTGAGCTGGACACCTTCTATATACATACATACCCTCACTCCTCCTAATTTTATTTACTTTCCAACCCTTTAAATAAAGATTCTCCAAGATAATATCAGAGAATCTTTTATGGGACAAGGGTTTAATACCTGGCTGAAGACAATATATTTGATACTGAGGGTACAGAAGGAAACGTCTTCTAGCTTCACTCTTCCTTTTGGGGTCATGAGGACGGATTGTAAAACCTAAATAACCTCCTTTTCCTACCTCTAATTGTTCATCAATCCAAGCGCTTATGTGATTTAGGTTCTAACGACATAACTGGGTTTCTTCTGATAGACTAAGACAATATTTCTCAGGGTTTTTCATTATTGCCCTAGCTTCCTCGTCAGGCATAGAAAGAGCCCACTTGGAGATCTCACTTATCTCCTTGGCCAGTGGTCCCAAGAATAGACCTCGCTCTTCTTTTATAAGTAATTTCTTATCATTGACAACATTACGAGCTGGAAAGACTATCATTCTCCTCTCTATAGCTCCTGAAGTCTCTGTCATACCGAGATATTCACTACCTACGATGAGGACCCAACCTGAATAGCTGAATTCATGTCTTACATTTGCATGTTTTAGTTCACCCGAAATCCTATCTCCTCCTACTAGCTGTCTTAGTATTGCCGTATCTCCCTTATAAAAAGGGGAGTCATTAACAACAATTAACATCTTCTCTTTAAATTGGATGAGATTAAACCCCAACGGCTGATTCATCCTCGCCAAAGTGGTGTGGCATGTATTAATAGAGCCCACCAAAGCCTCAGAAACCAAAGAAAACACACTTTTACCTGTTCCTGGGGGACCCATCATATATAGAAAACGTTGGGACGAATTGTCCGAGCGGAGGAGGCGGTTAAAGAAAGCCCTGATAAACTTCTTCAGATCTTTCTTACCCCTTGTAAAGGAATCTAGAAATTCTATGAACGTAGGGCATAGATCTCCTGGAATCCCTGGGCATGGGATATCTTCCACTTGAGATATCCCGATCTTATAAGGTAATTTAGATACACAAAATATATCTGGTGAGAAATCTTCCACTTTCTCAGTTTCAGTATTCAAAACTCCGTCCTTAAAAACAATAATGCATTTCTCAATTATAGGTCTTCCTAACTCGACCTTATGGCTAGTACGTAAATGTTCTATAAGCTTCTTCGTTTCAGATGCAAAATATGGTAATCCACAGGTATGCAAAATCTTACTAATGATTGATTGTAATTCTATGTCGCTGTATGGGACGTAGACACCTTCCTTTCTGTTATAAAGGTAATGGGTATTTATACTTGGATATGTTTTTAAGGTATCGAGGACAGTTTTCTTTTAAAAAACTGCCATCACTATATTCATATCCAAGAATAAGACTTTGTTATTATGTCTCCAATATATCTCTTCAAAGGCGATTTTCTCTCTGAAAAGTGACTCACATATGGAACTCGTAAGGGAATAGCCATCTAGTCTGTAATACGATTCCTCATCGTATTGAGTATAATTCTTCATTGAATCTTCCATAATACTAATTCCTGTTTTTGGAGAAATAATTATCTATCTATTCGAAAAGACCCAATTTGCCGCTTTATTTTATTTGTTAAATTTGGATTTCTTTCAACTGTTTGTTTTATTTGGGCTTCGTTTAGAAAAGCGTTATAGAAAGAATTACTGGAGTGGCTGTTTTATCTTGTTCGTTATTTCGTATTCAATAATAAGCTTCTTTTTTAACCCACGTGGCCAATTTTATACACTTGGGTGTCTATATGGCCACCATTTATTATATACGCTTGCGTTATCATGTGGTAAACGACGATCAACTGGAGTTTTATGGCCCTGACCAGGATCACTTTGAGTGGAAATCCGTGATAGGTGGTTTGAATTAATATTTTTGCAAACGGCACGTAGCAGGTTTTATAGATCATAAATTGGATTTTCAACATAGCTTTAGGTTTATACCTAAACGAAACACGGGGCAATGCGCAGTTCGAGCAGCTTGAAAATCTAAAAATCCTTCTGTGGATACAATTGTGGAAGGAGGCAAACCCGTGGCTGGTTTTGTTGGTGGTGCGGGTCTCGCCTATTTAGCTAATTATAAAGCCAATGATGAATTACAAGAGAAAATTAATAACTATCAAGATAATAGGGATAAACAGCTTAAGCTTCCGCAGGATGATGCCCGGATGCAGTCGCTTTTAAAAGATAATGTTGATATCAAATTGGGGCCGCGGCCTTCCTGTTACAAAGAACTAAACCGTCCCAGGGTAAGGAATCCTCTAAAAAGTCATTATTGGAAGCCGCGGCAAATTCGAAAAAGTCGACCGCCATGAAAATACGGTCTCAGTATTTCCAAAAGAAAGAAATAGAGAGAAATCCGTCGCCTCTACCAGTAACACAGGCGAGATATCCGAGGTTACACCTATAGCAAATCCTCTCGAACTATATTTATAAAATATGCCTGGGATCTGTCTATAGTTTATTTTTAGAATTGGTATCACTACTCGGGTAGTTATATTTTTAATTATTCCGTAAAAGACATTACACTTCGTTTTCATTACCTGTGCCTGCATAATTTTGGGCTTTATTGATGGATATTACTTTACTAATTTAGTCAATTTGAAACCATTAGTAGAATTGGATCTTTTTAAACAAATTTTCATGTAGTTTAAAAATTTTTAAACGCTTCAAGATTTTTAGAACTAAAACGGTTTGATGATGCATCATATATGAGGTATTAAATTACGATAATAAAGTATAAAATAACAATTTTTATTGAAAAAAATAGAAAATGATGCATCGTATATGAAGTATTAAAGTACGATAATACAATATGAAATAATAATTTTTATTGAAAAAAATAGAAAAAAAATCAAAACTGGGGACAAAGCTGTAACTAGAGATAGGGAAATGGGCAAAAAGCTAAGCGTCGTAGACGGCTAAGCGTCTACGACAATTAACCGTCTACGACGGACAGACAGGAAACAATACCTTCGCCTTCCGCGATGCGTCGGCCGCCGTTCTTTTGTAGACGTGGTGCTGGCGGCGGGAACCTAGTACTTGAAAAGCGTAGCGTCTCCATTATTAACAGGGACAGGATGGCCGATATCTATTTTCTTTTTATTATGTTTTCACTCTGGACCCGGGTGAGAGGAAATCATTCCCGATCTCTGAGGGCTCGACCGGCGGTTCGATACATCCACTTGCCAGATGCCAGGACGGTTACTCCCGCCCTTATGAAATGACACGTTACACTGTCGGCCTTCGAACTCGGGATACGCGAAGCGTATTTGCTTCGTCGCTGTATAGCGACTAGCATTTTCGTTCTTCAGGCCAAAGTGAAACCCTTATATATTTCTTATCATTGATATATAAGGGCATCTAAAAGTGGGTCGTCGCTAAACCATCGTAGAAATAAATATCATCTATTTATATATAAATAAACTACTAAAAAAAAAGATATATAAATGAACTACTAAAAAAAAGATGAATCGTCCTCGGGGTTACCCATATGGACAAATACAAAATCTTCGATGTTGATAGAAATAATTGAATCGGTGCGCTACGCGCAATTATGGGGCTGTACCATCACCCCAGTATCGTACACAGAGGAACATTTTATGAAAAGCGCTGTCCAGTCACTCCCGACCACGATAAATATTGTATATATTTTATTATCTATACACCGGAGCCTTTAATAATCCGGACCCCTACAGCCCATTTCGTGTCGGGCGCCCGCCCCCGAGAATCTTTCTTGGGGGATGGTGCTCAGCACCACGCCACATTGGAATTGGACAACACTCCGTGCCCGCCAATAGAGGTATGAGAATATTATCCCTTTTCCTTTTTTTCGAGGTATTAGCATATTATCCCTTTGTTTTTTTTCATGGCCAAATTCATGGTCAAATCAAAAATTGTTTTTGATTTGACCAACCCCCGTAAGATACATAGGCCCGTCAAAGGCCTTCAATGGCTTTTTTTGGTTTCAAATCCTTATACTGGCTTTTTTAGTTGACCGGCGGGGACGGCTTGTAGTCCCGGGATATTTTGATAGACGGCACCGTTTAGGAAGTCTTAGGTCCAGGGCCCTATTAGTTAAAATAGGCCCATATTATTATTATATGGATAAGCCTTATCCATTATTGATAATAATAATATAAAACAATTATTATTATTTCCTGATATCTCCGTCACATTTGCGATAATTCGTCACCGTTGCGCATTTCGGTCCCCGGGAACTAGCCTCCCCGGTCGCTCATTTTATTTTTCTATATATCCATCTATCTGTCACATCGTCACGTTCGCGGATTGATTTTCACAATTGGATCACATTTACGGGGGTTCCATCTTCTAATCCTCTTATTTGGTCTTTTGCCTAGGTCAGGGCTATATATTACGGCTATCCTGACCTTTCCTCCACCCCTCACGTGATCTGTCTATTAATGGGATCTCTCGTTTACGTTACTCAAGTTTCAGTAATAGAATTCTTTTATTATCCTTTATGGGCCTTTTATCCTCCCTACTGTAATCTCTATAGCTCAGGTTACCGATACCATAGAATCCACTTTGTCCCCCCCCCCTTTTTTTCATATTCTCGTAACCAACATCAATAAAATTAGTCAATTTATTCAGACGCTAGATTCAATTCATAATTACATATAATGGAAAACCCTTGGGTAATAACGGACTTGAACCGCTGACTCTCTCGGTGTAAACGAGGCACTCTACCAACTGAGCTAATTACCCTAATGTGCCCAATAATCAATTATTAAAAAGCACACACAACGAGTGGTTTGTTTTTGCGATGGTGTTCGTTGCTTCCCCCATCGCAAGAAAGATCTATTATTTTAGGCACATAGTGCTACGGGAGAGAGCATTCACTGTGCGGGACATAGAGTCCCGCGAAGCGCTTTATAGACTTCCAACCCTCCGGGTTCAAGAGATGAAACTGCCAAGCGGGCCGAAGAGAATCAAACGCACAGAAAAGCCAAAAATATTTTTGGATGGAATCCGCACACGATACCCGAACAGGCTCCCCGCGCACTACGTGCCTATGGGTCCGAAGGTGCGTAAGCACTTTCAGACAGGAGACGGCTTTACGAAAGAAAGATCTGAAGGTTTGGGGTCGAGCAACGTAGTGCCTCTCCCTAAGGTCTCGATCCGAAGGAGACTTCTTTGGCTTTACAGCGGCCGAAGGGCCGGATATGGCTTGACGACGCACACGATACCCGGCAGGTCTCGTGTCCTTTGGACCAAAAAAGTGTGCGGAGAGGGAGAAAGAGAGCGATGAGAGCTTCAGCCCTACGGGCCTATATTTTTTCTTCCCACTTTATTCGCGAAAGCAAATGAAGAGTTACTCCCAATCTAAAGCGCCCTTTTTCCATTCATATACAAATCCAATCGTCAAAATAAATAAAAATACCATCATAGACCAAAATCCAAACAAACCAATCTTGTTAAGAGAAACTGCCCAAGGAAATAAAAAGGTGACTTCCAAATCAAATATAATAAATAAAATAGAAACAAGATAAAATCGTATATCAAAACGACTTCTGGCATCATCAAAAGGAATAGGGGTCAAGACTTCAGCCCATGTAGGGCTTACTGAAGTGCCCTCCGAACCGTGCGAAATAGTTGCCCATTACACGGCTCACTAACTCTACTTACTTTGGTCTTTTTTTTACTACGGGCGCAGCATATATATATATGTGAATATATATATATATTTATATATTTTTTTTCGGTTTTCGAAAACCGATTATCTTCTCTAGGTCTTCCTCATGGGCCTCCAGGTGGTATCTTCTGATAAACAGAATAGGTTTCTTTGTATCAAAAGCATGATTCCATTCCGCGCTCTCCGTCGATGCCCAGAGAGCGCGGAGCCTCTATAGTGCTGAACAGCCTTTTGAGTAGAGCCACACAAGACAGGGCATAGAATGATCTCGTATTTGTCGGGTTGCTCCGCTTTTTGAACGATTTCAGAGTTTATACTTATCGTCTTGCAGAGTTCGAGCATCCTTGGCAAGTTTCGCCAGGGGATCCAGGGCAGGTCGACCAAGTGAATGAAAACTATTTTGTGCTGCGCCGTCCTCTATAGCTTGATAGAGAAGCTAGAGGACTTTCAACGCCGCTTTGTCCGCCTGTTCGCTTTTTTTTATAGCTAGAGATCCAAAGGCCTAACAGGGAGCAAACCCCATACCGTACCGTGTCGGTCACATCCAATCTGGGATCCGTTGGAGTTGCTTTGGTAAGCTGTGTAGAGTTAGATCTGCTTAGACTAAGCAGATACCTAGGCCCCTTCCCGATTACTGGTGTATCCAGTGCCTTCCCCCTTCCCGAAGCGAAGGCTTAGGCGGGTACTACGGGCCTTCTGACTTCCAACCCGCCTAGGCCGGCGCTCCTCTGGCTGGACCTCGCCGGTATCGCCTACAGGCTGTAGCACTTCGAGATGTCATTTAGTCGTCTGTCCCCAATGTGTTGGGTAATCTGCCCCCATATTTTCACTCCGACCTGTGGCCTGGCCGATTTTGATCATCTGCAGGCAGAGGGCATGACTGCGTCCTTTCGCGTGCGTTCCCGCGTGCGCAAGGCACGTAGTTAGCTGCAGGCAGGGTATGCTTTCCCGAAAACGACTCCGATTCGCCATAACAGCACCTCATCTCATTAGTGCCAGGAGGCTCGCATCACGGTCTCGGGCAGAAAGCGAGGTCCGTAGGGCCCCGGAAAGCGCCTTCGACCCGAACTCTTTGGCCCAAAGTGCGCAGCACCTCTCACGGAAAGTCTCGTGCCCTTTGGGCCCGTCGGGTCTTCGTGTGCTGAAATCGTCAAGCCATTTCCGACCTATTGACCCTGTAAAGCCAAAGAAGTCTCCTTTGGACTCGGACCCTTTGGTCGAGTGTATCGCTTTGGTCGGCCCTCTCCCCTATTGCGCCTCCGGCCCTCAGTGATGCTTTTATGGCATGCTTTGGTTCCTCTGCTGTTACCAGCTTCCAGTAAGCCATATACCCCTCGTGTGAAGTTCGGCCACACACGTTTATGACTGTAGGTGACCTAACGGCCGCCCTCAAAACCACATTCGTAAGCTGACAATTTCTCTGGATAAGCCAAACTGGAAGAAGAAGCAAATAAAAAAGAAACACCAATTAAGATCAAAGAAAGTAGCAAACTGATTACTAAATAGACAAAAATAGGTGCAAATTCCATAAACCAAGAACCACTTTTTTAAAAGGAGAATAGTTCCAATGGTAGAACAATGGTCTCCAAAACCAAAGGTTAAGGGTTCGAATCCCTTTTCTCCTGATTTAACAACGAATGTGAAAACCCGAGGCGCTAAGCGCTTGTTTATCCCATCCTTAATTCCGGAAAGGAAGCGTCGTTGCAGAGGGGGCGCGGTTACGATTATAACTTAAAAATGAGGGACTTTACGAACTCCCAAAGATAAACTGCCCATGCCCTACCTTTTTCATAAGCCATGGCTAGTCGGTAACCGGAGGGGTGAAGCAAATAGCTTCGCCCCTCTTCTTTTTTTATGATTGATGAGTTGCTAAGAAGCTCTGCGTAAATTTTTGGCAAAAGGTAGCCAGTTGACTACTAATTTGCTCAGTGATGTTTTTTTGTTGTACAATAGCAGAAAGTATACCTGGGTCAATAGATTTCAATAGCTCTTGTTCATAGTGCGTTATGAGAACGACGGGTATTTGGTCTAAGTAACCTTTGACAGCTGCATAAATAACCACGATTTGTTTTTCAATAGGAATTGGGCTATATTGTGCTTGTTTAAGTATCTCAGTTAACCTAGCCCCACGATTTAATAAATACTGAGTCGCAGCATCAAGGTCTGAACCAAATTGAGCAAAAGCCGCTACTTCACGATAAGGGGTGGCCCTTTGGATGTAAGACCAGAGGGCCACGAAATCAGAAAGCCTTTTATGCACTACGGGCCTGCGGAGAGCTAAAGCCTTGAGGGGGGATTTCTCTATATATGATAGATAATCAGCCGCGAAAACAAAGATTTTTTTTTGTGCTGCGTCCTCCCGCGCCCTCATCAAGAAATCATTAAGCTCATAAACATAGGCAAAGTGCCATTTGATGAGTAACTAAAAACAAGGGAGAGGGATATAGAAAGAAAAAAGTAATAAAAAAGACAGTGATTGCTAGTAGTAACGATTTTTCACGATCCATGGGTTTATATAAAATCCATGTTTTAGGTGTATCAAAATACATTATTTTCACAAAGCGTATATAATAAAAACAACTGATAACGCTAGTAACTACTCCTATTAAGGCTAGTAAGTAGGCCCCACAGCCTAAAGCGGCAAAAAACAAATAGAATTTGCTACAAAATCCAGCTAACGGGGGTATTCCTGCGTATGAAAACATAGTAATAGACAAGGTAATAGCTAAAAAAAGATAAGTTTTGGCTAAAACAACAAAGCCAGGCGCATAGCGCTGCTCTTTCCGTTAGAAAAGTGAAAAAAAGAAATCGAAGATATTAAACGTATCCCGCTCGGCCGTAGGCTCAAAAAAGAGGGGCCATTGGTTTGTTATGAGCTCCCCCGGCTGAAAGCCATCCATGCTTTTTAAGAAATTCTGACTGTGCATCCTCCGGAGTCGGGGCGTTAAGATCTTCCATGGCCTCCCTTTTTTTTCGACTTTTCGTACTCAAACTTTACTTTATCCAGCTCATACTTTTTATCATTTTGGGTCAGCTTTTTCTCATTTTGGGCAAGCTCTTCATGTTTTTGGTCCAGGGCTCGGTCTTTTCGAGCGTGAAAACGCTCATTGTCATATATTTTATAACCGAAAAACCCCGCCCCGCCTACAATGACAGCAATAGACGGCAGGGGTTCCCAAAAATTGTACTAGGCCCAATCAGTTGCCCACTGTACCGCAGAATTACCGGCTCTAGCGGCAGATCCACCACCGGGTGCTTCTCTTGCAGCTGAAGCATAATAAATAAGGCCTTTTTTGTGTAAAAAACGGGAAGGTCACTGAGGATTTGTTTGATAGTTTATTTACAAAAGGCCCTATAAACTCTTCAATATTCTCCCTGTAGCCGGCCAACTTTGTTGAATAGCACCCTGGAGCTTACTCAATATCAAATCCCACGTTCTTATTTTTTGTTAATTTTCGGTAGTTTGAAACAAAAAAAATCGCGTCTTAATCGATAGTAGATTATTATAAACACAATTACTATTTTTGCTAAAACACTTACGAGTTCATTACTGGAAGGAAATATGGAGATAGCAAAAATAATCCCAATGAAAAAAAAGGTCAAAAATTATAAAACCCTAAAAAGACGAAACGTTTGCTCGAAGCATAAAATTTGGAACAAAATGAACTGAAACACTGTGGAATTTAGCAGATATATTATATAAAATTAGAAATAGGTTTGCAGTTTGTTACTGACTCCAAGGTATATCAAAAGAGTTTTAATGGTGGCTAAGATTGAGACCATTTTTGGGCTAACATAAAGTTTGAAAATATAAAACAAAATACTGAAAATAGGTAACAAAAATAAGCCAGCTAATGTGGTATTTGGCCGTTTTGGCCAGTGCTGATAGTGATTCAGAATATTTCCTTTTTTTTTGTCTAATTTAATAAGGTATTTGGCCATTTGACCAGTGCTGTCGGATAATATTCAATAAAGCTAAAAAAGCTGCACAGAATAACATAATAATTCCGGAAGTATACACTTTAGATAATTCTAGAAAAAACCCCAAATCCCACAATAAATGACGAACTCCATTACTCATATGATAGCACAACGCTAATAAAGTGAAATTGACTAAGCTTATAATGAACCAATTCAAATAGAAAGTAAAAAAAAAAAAATACTGGTAAAAATGATAAAACGTAAGGCTAAGATCACCTATTTTAAAAAAAAGAATACTAAACAAAACCATAGTGGCCAAGAAAGCCCCGGATATTCTATGGAAAATAGAAAACGTCGAAGTAAGCTGTGGCTTATAGATGGTAAGGTGAGGTGATAACGGTCGATTTATTTTCATCTTTTTAGTTGACTCCGATTTTGATTCAAGGTGACAGGATTTGAACCTGTAACTTTCTGCGCCCAAGGCAGACGCGCTACCAGATTGCGCTACACCTTGGCTCCCCCAAATAATATTATATTAATGCTTAGGATTTGATTGATCAACATTAATAAAAAAGGCTAACAAGAAAAAAAGATATTTTTGGCCTCACGGACGTGTATTAGTTTTTCAGCCTTTATACGTTCGCTCAAGTCCGGGAGAGTCCAAGTCGGTCATTGTCCGCCTTATTAATTTGCTTAAAAATGCAATTTATTATGTAATTGCATTTTCAAGTATCGTTGTAATTGCATTATAAAGTATCATTCATCGGAATATACGATGAATTTTACAGTTATGCTATTAACTATGTAATTCCATGATGAATAGCTCGTTTCCGTCCCTAGCCTTGAATAATCATATAGAAATTCAGAATCATTATAGATAAATAAGGAAGAACTCTCATAGATAGATAAAGGCTGAATCCGATGAATCCTCATAGATAAATATGGTAATAAAAGGCAGGGACCTACGGCCTTCGATAAAAAAGGAAACCCCGAAACCTTGGGGCCTTTGGCCCGTGCGTAGCACCTCTCCTTATAGTCTCGTGCCCTTCAGGTCCTTCTTTCGTAAAGAAGTCTCCTGTCTGAAAGGAAAGTGCTTATGCACCTTCGGACCCATAGGCACGTAGTGCTTCAATTTACAAGCCCGAACGCGCTCCCCGCGCACTACGTGCCTTCTTTATCAGCCATTTCAGCTCGTGTCCTTTTTTTGTCAGGTTTTTTATGTCAGTTTTTTTTTCCTTGTCAGTTTTTTTATTTTTTTGAAAGCATCAGTTTTTTTCCTTTTTTTGTCTGACAGCCCCCCTGGGGCGCTGTCAGACAAAAAAAAGAACCCCCCAGGGGCCCTGTCAGCCAGTGCCCGGTCGGCTTTGGGGGCCTTGAATTCATTCATAGTAAGTCCAACGGACTTCCTTTCCGATTCCAGGATCCCCTGGAGCATGGCATTGTTCCCTTTCCCCCCCCCGGAACAATGATAAGACTGACCTCTTGTCATCTTCCAACCCCCGTTGGACGAATTCATTCCTAAAGTAATCCCAAAGCCAGGGCGGCCGACGGGATTTCACTAGGTTATAGACCGGCTATAATACTCGTGTAGCACGACGCCAGATCAACATCTATGATCCGGAACCCACTACCAACGCCCCCCTACGGCCTCTTTTTTTTCCCTAACAGCACGCTTGACAGAATTCAAGGAGTCCTTGTAGCTTACGGGAATGATCCTCCCATCGGTTTGTAATAAAAGGCCAGGAACTTCCTAATAGTTGTTATCCCTTTGGTAATCTGACTTTTAAGGATCCGAAGTAGACTTCTTTGGGTTTACCGGCCCTTTATCCATGTGGACTCCAACATATGCCCCTTCTAGTAGCTCTTCAGAGGCCCATGAGGAAAGAGGATTCACCCCAGCCTTTCCCTGAGCTATGTCAGGGGCCGGGCAAGTCAGCTCGGGAAATTGTATTATAGGCTCCGCTTCAGAGGAGTCGATAGCCCGGATCAAATCACTTAGCTCCGTGGCAAAAGGGCCCTTGAACCCGCCAGGGGTACGGGACTCTGGTGGTATACCCCGGTCGGCGACATAAGCAATAAGTAGGCGACTCAACCCAGTATAACATTCCCTTGGGGAAGGTAGCCCCCTGAACATATTTGATTTTATTCATGATATGATCACCTCCTATTATCTGCTTCAGGACTGCCATGTCCCCTTGATAAACTTCGCTGTCAGATATAAGGACAAGCAATTTTCCAACTAGGCTTGTTGGCTCAAAGGCATTCGTGTTCGGTTCGCGGAGTGTAGTAGTCACGAAAATCCGAGGCTCTAAGCTCATTATCTCGGCTTCGAGTATGGACGGACTGTTTTATCCCAGGTTCCTTTTTTCAGATCATATAATATAAATGAGCTTATCCCATCGTAATAATAAAGGTTTTCAACCGTATTATTTACTAGGATGTCAACGAAAATTCTCGGGGGTCCCTTCTTAGTTTTATTTATTAAAAGTTGGTGTCGAGTTTCCCGACTTGGAAAACCGAATTAGTCATTTAAAAAATCTCAGTATTTGGTATAAGTCCCCATTCTGAACCTAACAATTATTACTATGCTTAATATCTTGTATAATAATAATTTCATCTTACGTATAAAAGAGAGGGGATCAAAGTTCCTGGCCCATATAGAGAGATAGATAAATAAATAAATAAAAGAAAAAAATAGATATATCTATCTGGCCCGTAAGCAACTATTCTATATGAATTGCCATGTATATATATATAGAATGTTCTAATTTTAAAAATTGCGGTGGTTGAACAAAGCCAATATAATCGATCTTCGAAAATTATCAGTTGCTTCCCCGTGGCGCTTGATGAGAAAAAAGGGCGCGTTCTCCACCCACTTTGTGAGCCTTTCGGCCCCAAACAGGCTTTTAAACCACTCGTAGAAGGGAGGGTTAATGCGACATAACAGGAAAAAGGTGACTCTGTTCATAAAAATATATCAACATATGAGGCTAAATACTAGGTACTCGTCAGCCACGAATAGAAAAACAAATAAAAAAAGGGCACAAAAAAAAGTCAGTCGACCAAAGATCGAGTGGAGGATCACATAATACAGCCTGAAATATACATGCAAGTAGGTAGCAAAGAAACTTAATCTTATATTAATCAACCTGCGCACTAAGGGCCATATAAAAGCGAACGTGAGCCTCATCACACGGGATATCTGCTTGGATAACTTTTGCCATTCCATAATCTATAAAAGGTTTATTTGATTTTCCTACTTAGGGCTTAGGCCAGTAAGCTGCCGCAATGGATATCCCTGGCCTTGTAAGACGGATAACAAAAGGCTTACATACAATCACGGCGCTAAGTGCTAAAGATCTAACAAAGGAGCGAAGAGAAACAAGGGTTGCCATGAGTAGAAGGGCGGAAACTTTGAGAAGAGTGTAACACCGGCTGGCACATGGTGTCCCTGAAAGATTCATTGTATTATACGATGAAGTTTAGTTCGTGCTAATTTATTGTGAGAGAAAGATAAATAAAAACTCACTATGTAAATAAATTACTGCCCTCGCCCTTCATACATCGTGCAACTTTCGAACCTACAACATTCAGATTATGAGCCTGACGAGTTACCAATTACCCGCGAACATCATCAAAGTCTAACGCTTCGCCATTATTTTTGGACGAAACCCGGTTTTTCGAAGGGCTGGAGATGCAAAGCTCTCGACCAACGGCCCAAAGAACACGAGATACTTTGTGGGTCCGAAGGGCCGGGGACCGGGGACTGTCTGACAGGGCCCCTGGGGGTGGACTGTCAGACAGGGCCCCTGGGGGTGGACTGTCAGACAGGGCCCGCAGGGGGGACTGTCAGACAAAAAAATAAAAAAAACTGACAAGAAAAAACTGACAAAAATAGGGTTGAGGTATAGGTATATCAAACGGAATCGGGTTCCACCGCAAACCTGATCGATCTCCCGCAAATATGATCCATTTCCCCAAGGTATATTATATTGTTCGGACCGTTGACAACTACATAAGTTATGGCCACCTTGAGCGCCGGGCCCCAACCAAACATATGGAGCGCAAGGATTTAAAACAACTCCGGAGGAAATTAAAAGTATTTGGGACCAGTCCCGCGTACGGTCGTCTCTTACGAATCGTATCGAGGATGGGGCCCAATCTGCCTTCGGCTCAAACAGCGCCTCGGGCCGGTGAGGACGGCATAAATGTCCCTCACGCCGCCGGCCTGAGATGCGCACCTGGGTGACCGGTCACCGGGATAGGTCCTGCGCGAAAAAAAGTACAAGTCCACGATGTACTAAGGCTTTTCACTTATCCGGGTTCTGCAACAAGGTTTTTTCGTTTTTATTTTCCGTAAAAATGCCGTTTTAGCCATTCATTTTTTTCCTCGTTTTTTTTACATCAACTTTTTTTAACCTTTTTTTCTTCATTATATACGCTGCATCATCTTTTGATTTAGCTCTTAAAATCAAAAGATTATGCTGTTTTTTTTTCTTCGTATATTTAAAGCATTGTATCGGGTAAATAAAAAGCACCTGAGGTGTTTTTCCTTACCCGATACAACATCATATTACGTAAAACACAGGAAGGAAAAAAAAGGCCCGTAGGGCAGTGCCTGCATACAAAACGGAATCGGCGAAACGACCGAACCAAACTAGCGATGTCGAATCGCCGAACCGAAACTCTTTGGGCCAAAGGGCACTTCTTTGCCTTTACGGGTCCTCTGGCCAGAAATGGCTTTACCGCGCACGATACCCGAATACGCTCCCCGCGCACTACGTGCAGCCTATGCCCTCGTGCTCAATGGGCCATAGGTTTCGGACTGTTTAGCCTTTGCCCTGTCGGCAAAGGGCGTTGACCGGCCTGGCAATCCCCGGGTCGGAGAATCGGGTTTCGATAAGGCCGGTTTCAAGTGAGTTAACACAAGAAAAAAATAAAAAAAATTGCGTCAAATACTTCAATTGATCTAGTTGAGGCCAAAGGTGTAAAAGGTTAGTTCTACATAACATTTTTTCGGTCTTACTTTTTTTTGCTGATTTGGTCTCTCTAGGTTGGATTCGAACCAACGACCCAATAGTTAACAGCCATTTGCTCTAACCGCTGAGCTACTAGAGAATAAGCACCAAAGAAAGGAATCGAAAAAAAACAAAAATCAATTTTGGAGCTACACCTTTATACAAGCGTCCATTTTGGCTTAGTCCGCGCCTCTTTTCACTGGACGAAGGTAGGCCCGGGCCTAACGGCCCGCAAACGATAAAAGAGTCGCGAACCAATTCAGGTTCGTATAGAAATCCAGCGGATTGCACTAAGTGTGTTTTGTTAAAGGGACTGAATAAATCCAAGTAAAACTTTTTGCGCTCTATAAGATTTGACACATCATTGACATATTCCAAAATGCCATAGCGGAAGGAAATAAAAAATCTAGATTTTTCCAAAAACTTAGAAGTTTTTGCCCTTTTTTTGTCTGTTTCTTTCTTTGCGGTTTTTTTGTGAGTTTTTTTTCCCTGTCAGACAAAAAAAGGCCCCCCCTGGGGCCCTCCGGGCCTATACCACTGGTCTCGTCCCCTTTGGCCCCAGAAACTTCATAGTATCCGCCCTCCGGGCCTCTCCCGTTGTTATAGATATATCTATATATTTCTATATTTTAAACTTAAAAAGAGGAGTCAATCCAGTCGCGGTCCCCCTGCGGGCGGGCGGTTACCTTAATGGCGTTCCCCGACAAGTTAGGACTTATAATTCCTAAAAAATTCGAGACTTTGGGAACAAAATAAACCACTCCAAGCCCCCAATGTTGCGTAAGCCGAGGCTACCCACGGCACGTAGTGCTTCTTTCTCAGCCATTTCGGCGAAGTTTCCGTTAGTCGAGTGTCAAAAAAAATATTTTTGACTCTTCCCGAGCACGTAGCGCCTCTCTCTAAGGTCTCGGCTAAAGCCAATTTATATTTTTTTTATTTTTTGCACCCTTTGTATCCCGTTGCTCGACATCGCCGAGGTCGTACACACTGCAATAACCCGGTCAGTTGTCCATTAACCCGATGGTCACGGGCTTATTTTCAATGTGAGAAAACCCTGTCAAACAGTGCGTGCCCCGCCCTCACTTCATTTTTTTCTAATCTATTTAGCTATCCGTTCATGGTTCTCGCGTTTTTCATAAACAATCTATAATATGCCATAGCTGGTATAGATAGACATAAACAATAACCGGAATAACTATATTAGAAAACGTAGGTCCATTTTTGTACGGTTTTTTTTTTGCAAAACCAGAGGAGGATAGGATTTATACGCGGCGTGTCATATTTTGATATTCTCAGTTGAATTCTTTCTACTGTCTAGGACACTAGATATCTGAAAAATAAGGAAGAAAGAAATATAGATATATATCCAATAAATATTTTGACGCGTACTAAAGAAGCAAACTCAGGGTCCATTGATGTAGGATCGAAAACAACCCGGAACAACAAGTCAACCGATTAGAGTAAAGCTCTCCACGACTCATCAGCAGGTTCCTAAAGTGAAGGTACATGGGAGCCGCCGTCATAACTATGGCTTTGAGTTTATATACAAGCAAAGCAGCGCAAACAATCCCTAGAGCAGCTAGCGCCAACTTGAAGTTGGCGTTGGGCTTCAGGTTAACCAATTTATACACAAATAACGAGCCAGGACCCACAATAAATAACTTATCGGTGAGGTCTTTTCAATAATCCCCCCAAAATTATAAGAACTATTTAATAAATTACCAAGGGAGTGGAATAGGTAATTCTATTTTTATAGTTTGACCGGGTATTTCCGTCGAGGCTCCCGATTTATCCGTTAGCCCCAAAGGATCCAATTTAGACATGGGTCCCAAAGGGACAGCTTGCTCCATAACCCAATTGGACGAGTCGCCTTACTTCTTGCCTACTTCGGGGGGGATAGACTGGGGTTACACCAAGGCTGAGTTGAGGGCATATTCATCGCCCAGTTCTTTAGCATGTGCAAACGGGTTCCCCGTCCCCAACTTATCCACTTTTGGCATAGGCCCCGCGGGGCGAGCCCCGGATTTCTAAGCATTTGGTACTAAGAGGCCCCGGGTGACAAAATGAACTAAAAGCAATACTAAACTGATAGTTAGTCGTATAAACAAAGATGAATTGGTAGATGAAAAATACAAGTTTCCTATATGAATAGGAATCAATTAAATAATTGCAAATTGTTCTAGCGGACTGCAAGCCATATGATTAATTTTATTTTTTTTTATCCTGGCGCAAGGCGAAACCATCAAGCCGCTTTGTGGCCTGATGGATTTCAAGCCCAAGTCTTGAAAGGAGAAGCCCGTAGGGCTTTACTCGAGTATAAAGAAAAATATAGACCCGAGTTCCAGACAACCTCATTTTCAATTCTAATCGATACCATTATGTTTTACCAAAAAACGAATTGACAGCATTTTCAACGAACTTTTTTGATAGTATTCTGAAAATCTATAGCATTTTGTATGAAAACATCCTGACGTTTGACCTTAGTCGTTTTATGCATCGTAAGTACTATTGCCCCAATAAGTGCTACTAATAAAATTAGACTAGAAACCAAAAACAAGAAAAAATAGGTTGTATAAAGTAAATTGCCTAATGTCTCCAAATTAGTCCAACTATGTATCTTTCCAGCATAAACTGTATATGTTAGATAGGTTGCACTCAATTTCGTTGGTAATATTGGAATGTAATCATTATCTACCATTAAAAATATTTCCAACAAAAAAATAAGTCCAATAATACCACCTACAGGTAAATAGCGCAATACATTCTCGTGAATTTCTTCTATCCTTATATGTAACATCATAACGACAAACAAAAATAAAACAGCAATAGCTCCTACATAAACCACTAAAAAAATCATAGCAAAGAAGTCAAGACCTAACAAAACAAGTAAACCGGAAGTATTGCAAAAAACTAGGATTAAAAATAAAACAGAATGAACTGGATTTTTGGCACGTATCACCATAGCGCCTGACACTAAAGCGAGGACCACAAAAACATAAAAAAGTATCATGGTGAAATTTTCCCTTTTTATTTTATTAGCTGTGAACAAAAAAAATATATTTTTGCTGCGAGCTGCGTCGGCAGAAAGTTTTCCCCGAAATTTTCTAACGACGTACATATATATGTCTGAGATCTTTTCGTTACGGCATTTTGCATGCCGATTATGAGTCCCAACTTCAATAACGGGAGATTACACACATCGCAAGCTAGCCTCTTAAAACTTCCACAAAATAGCTTCTACGAACCTCTTAAAGAGAAGAGGGCTCCAACATAGCACGCACCTTGTTATTTCTGCGAATCAACAAGAAGAGTTGGCGAGCAGCTCTATCATTTGCTCGCGAGCTTAGTATCGCTAATCTTTTTTTTGTTTATTCAGACAAAGGCCTCCGGGCCTCTCACCTAACGGTTAGAGGCCCGGAGATTCGACCCGAACCCTTTGGGCCAAAGGCTATGAGACTATAGGGAGAGGTGCTACGCACTTTGTGGGCGGTCGCGCACTCCGTGCCTATAGTATCCTGGCCTTTGGGTCGCCGGTTCATTTGGCCCTATCCCACGTAATAGGAACTGTTAGGATTCGAACCTGGCCGCGGGTCTAGACTTTGTCTTTCCTTCGTCCTCAGGCCTTACACCAGGCCCACAATTCCGGGCGTACCCGGGCGAGGATACAGTAATGAACGGATAAAAGAAGTACTACCCCCCCTGCCCCCCCCCCTTCTTTTGTGATCTGGTAAACTAAGACCTAAGGTCTCAAAACCAGCACCCGAAAAAATTAAAAAACGACTAAGCTAAAAACATAGTCATGTGCTTAAGAAGTCTAGCAAAAATACTAAACAGAAAAAGATCGCTATAAATAATAATAATAGCTATAATTTTCTGCTGAAAGGACAATCTACGGAAAGTCCTAAGAAACCACAGTATTAATTGATTAATACAAAGTTTCTGTTTTACAATGGTTAAGGTTTGCATTTTTTCCAGAAAATGGATTAGTACCAATTTAAAAAAAATGCTAGAAATATAACAGATAAAAAACATTACCAATAATTGGCAATATATAACAATAGCCGTTTGTAGATCCATGGATGTTGGATTCATTAAAGCATCCCACCAGGATTTCCACAAGTCCCACGACTCTGCGGGGGAATTAGCGCTGAGGCCACCGCAATAACCCTCGTCATAGTCCAGTTGCTTGTAGCACTCGCTACGAGATGAACTCACCCCGCCTTCGGGGTCGGTTTTGACAGGTTGTTCTGGACCTTCGCCAACATTGAAATGTTGATCAATCATCTTCATACCGCAAGATACCCGACGCCTGCAAGCGCCAAGAAAGCTCTGGAATTAGATGGTCTTTTCATCGCCTCCGAAGTGGCTTTGATAACTAAATGCGCAAGCCCGTAGCTTGCGCCGAACACGGTATCCGCCCCCAGGCAATTGGCAAAATCTTCCTTGGATATGGAGGTTTTTGTATATTTTCCGTTCCTGCGGTAATTTTTACTGGTCCAAGAGGGACTTCCACTTCTATTCGACCTGATATTGTTCCTTGAGTTGCCAAATCGTCGGCACTAGAGCCGGAATACCTCTTCGAAACTAGAGTATTAGGAACTTGTACTGAGAAAGAGCCTCTCCCTAAGGTCTCGTGTCCCGTCAGTTTTTTTATTTTTTTGTGAGTTTCTTGTCAGTTTTTTCCTGGCAGTTTTTTTTTATTTTTTTTTCTGACAGTCCCCCTGGGGCCCTTTTTTTTAAGTTTTTTTTCCTTGTTTGTCTGACAGTCCGGGGCCCTGTCAGACAAACAAAGTGCGGCTTTGGGGCCTTCGGATCCAGAGATCGCAGATACTAAAACTGACTCGGAGACAGTAGCGGATCTGGTCCTTTGATAAAGCTCTGAGACTGGCCCCCCAGAGGCAATATCTGAGACTGTAGCAGATTTGGTCCGTTGATAAAGCTCAGAGACCGATCCTGAGACTCTATCTAGGATCTCATTTACGGAAGCACTCCGCGAACCAAGTTCGTGTAGTAGTGCGAGCTGCCGCAAATTTTGGAGTTCTTAGACATTCGGGACAGAGGAAACGCGACGCAACCCCATTTCACTGCCCCTGCCTGGCCCGGAAATTACATCCGGTAATTGTGATAGAGCCCTTTCCAAGTCCTCTACCGTCGATAAAGTAGAGCTTTAATACGAGCGCCTTAATCAGCCAGCAAAAGAATCGCGGTTGGAAGCCGGAAGATCCGATTAAATCGCGAAAAGAAAAACCAGAATCCGTACCTAGCCCGCTGCAGCGGGCTAGGTAGGAATCCACGAAGAGTGCTGTTGTGGAGGCGCACAACTCCAAAGCTAAAGCGATCATAAGTAAAACCAAAAAAAGGAAGGCAGATATATTGTAAAAAGTGCGCGTAATCTGCGCCCTTACAAGCATTATACCCTTTTTACGAATAATTTGGCTTCACATTTGCAAAGAATGATCGTTATAGCAAAATAGAAGAAAAAACCCACTGAAGCAATTTGTCCAATAGTAACATATGGTGCTTCCACGGGTTGACATCCAATCCAACCTAAAAGCAAGCAATCTGCTACAAGCAACCAAAACAATTTTTGGTGAATTGGTTGAAAAAATTGAACTACGTACCTATGAAGTGTTAATAAAACGTAAAGCCAATAATGACACAAAAACTAATCCTATGGCGGCTACACCCTCTAATTTGTTAGGTATACTTCGAAAAATTGCATAGACTGGTAAGAAAACCCATTCCAGCACTATATGAGCCGGGGTTGGCATGGAATTTGCGGGATAGAGTCAAGAGTCCGCCCTGGGGCCCGTTCACCGATCTGGGATACAGCTCTACGAACCGTACGTTGCCCATCACACGGCTCTCTAACCTTATTTTCTTCGGAGCTTCTTCAACCCCGCACACCCCCCGAGCGCCTATTACACGGTCCTTTGAAGATGACCTGATAGACTGCGTCAAAGTCAAAAACTTGCCAAACGGTAACCATTTAGTAAGTACATAGGCTCCTTCCCTACTGTTTGTTATCAAGCGCTTTCCTATTGCTAGGTAGCTTTCGGTTAGGTGGGTAATACGGGCCTCTCTGACTCCCTAGGGATAAAAGTAACCCCTAGGACCTCCCCGTTGTTTCCTACACGGCTCATCCAAAAACCTTATCTTTTACATAAAATAGGGATAAAAGCTATTTTATCTACAGAAGAATTGATACCCAATGGATTATTGGAACCATATTGATGTAATGCAGCCAGATGAAGAATACTAGCACCTACTATTATAAAAGGAAGTAAGTAATGAAGGCTAAAAAAACGATTTAAGGTTGCATTGTCTAGCCACCCCAAAGCCAAGTTACTATAGTGTCTCCTACGACAGGTATTGCGTTAGCTAAGCTTGTGGCTCCATGAAGAGGACCCCAAGGTAATACGTATCCTATAAAAGCTGTTACCATAATTAAGAATAAGGTGACCACTCCAAGACAGCAAACTAATTTGCTAGGACTCGCATAACTTCCATAATATAAACCACGAAAAAAATGAAGCACAATAAAAAACATACTGGCTCCATTAGCATACATATAACGAAGCAACCAGCCTCCTTTCACATCTCTTATGATGTGTTCTACGCTTAAGAAAGCTAGATCCACATGAGGTGTATAATGCATAGCTAAGAAAACACCTGTAAGTATTTGGATAACCAAACAAAGACCAGCCAACGAACCAAAACCCCACCAATAACTTATATTGCTCGGAGTTAGATAATCTATCAAATGATTGTTAAGTGTAGAAAATATAGGTTGTTTAAGAATCGACAGTTGTCTTGCCTTCGTGCTTTTTTTTTGCGTATCATGGAAACTTTGTGTTCTTCATGATTGACGTCATACATAATGGGCAGGATTGACCCATCAATACAGGGCCTTAGGTTGAAAAAAATAAATATATATTTTTTTTCGTTCTATAACGCCAACTTAAGCCCGCATTGACGGAGTCCATAGAGCGAATAAAAAGAATTCTTTGGCGATGTGCATTTTAACCTTGAGCTGCTATGGCCTGCTGGGCTTTAGCTCTATCCCTGTAAGGGCAGAGGGAAGAGGCCAAAAATCTATATTTTTTTTGCTTGGCGTTTTATTGTCCGAAGTTTCTGATTTGCATATGCTGAGTAATACTCGTGTAGTTTTGTTTTGCGCACCCTTGCGGGTAGCGCATGAGTACCCGCACAACCCCTAATTCTTAGGGGCGAAAGGTTAAGGTCTCCGACCATTGGTGTGCATTGCTTTGCGTCATCAACAGCAAACCCAGTTCTTTTATTCTGGTTGATTATGACGCGCGAAGGAAGTGAGGCCCTTTTTAATGAAGGTTTATAGCATCATTTAGGTAAATACATAGCAAAATTGTGAAAACATAAGCCTGGAGAATGGCAACACCTAATTCTAAACCAGTTAATGCGAATACTATAAAAAAGGGAGCAAGTTGCGCTAAATACAGAATACCCCCCATGGATAGCATAGTCCAAGCAAACCCGCTTAAAATCTTGACTAAACTATGACCAGCCATCATATTGGCAAATAAACGTATTCCTAAGCTTAATGCGCGAAAACAATAAGAGATTAGCTCAAGAAGTACTAAGAAAGGTGCTAACGGCAAGGGTACTCCTTGCGGTAATAAGAAACTGAAAAAATGGAGCCCATGTGTTTGAAATCCAACTATAGTTATTCCAATAAAAAAAGAGAATGAAAGACCTAGGGTAATTATAAAATGACTTGTAACTGTAAAACTATATGGTATCATACCGATAAGATTACAAAATAATAAAAAAGTAAAGGTGACATAGATTAAGGGGAAAAACCGTTGTTTCACCGAAGAAGCACCACTTATTTGTTCGTTCACCAAATTAAGCACAAAATCATAAATCATTTCCACAAAGGATTGCCAAGCATTTGGTACTAAGTGTCCTCCATTCAGGGTGACAAAATGAACTAAAAGCAATACTAAACTGATAGTTAGTAGCATAAACAAAGAGGAGTTGGTAAATGAAAAATACAAGTTTCCTATATGAATAGGAATCAATTGAATAATTGCAAATTGTTCTAGCGGACTGCACGCCATAATTAATTCTATTTTTTTTAGAAAAGGAGGCCGCTGGTAGCGACTCACCGTAATAAGAGATAAAAAATTGAGTTTGGGCAAGTGGAAAAAGAAAAAGTCCTATTATTTTTTCGGATAACCGGTGAGAAATGCCATTACCCAGCCTAAGCATTGGTGGGCGGGAATCAGAAAAGGTTCTGTGGTAAGCCGCCTCGTTCTACTATACAAAAAGTCCCAACGCATAACACACAGAATTTAGCTACTTCCCATAGCTTTTGATAAGGTGTATACTAAAGAAGCGGGTTGAACCGGAGAGTTTCTAATTATGAATTTCTTCCAATGTCGAATCCGTAAAATCACCAAACTAAGGTAATAAACACCTATAAACAAATTCAGACCAGCCCCTAAAAAAATGAAAATATTACATAAAAATGAATCCTTATCTACATATTTTCTAAAACCAAACAAGGATACGTATAAAAATTCCAACAATTTGATATTAATTAACCTTTCTAACAGTAAAACAAATCTGATTTCATAGGGCCCTTCTTTCGTAAAGGCAAAGAAGTTTGCGGAAATTGTAAAGCCATTTCCGGCCAAAGGATCCGTAAAGCCAAAGAAGCACGTAGTGCCTGTAAAGGCAAAGAAGTGTTCTTCGGACGGTCCGAAGAACACTTCTACGAAAGAAGGGCCGAAGGGTTCGACATGAAGACCCAATAGGGGAGAGGCCGATACCCGTTGGTCGCGCGTCTTCGACCCGGGTAAAATTTTTTTATTCATCCCCGGGGCGATGGAATTAATTAAAGAGGTAGTCCAAGTAATCTCTATATAAAATAAGTGAATTATCTTGTACCATATCAATATTCTAATAACCAATAGTCTAGTAATTTATCCCTTTTTTATCTCATACCATCTAGTACTAAAAGCTTCACAATCACTGCGGGTTCCCCTATCAAATTGACAAAATATAGCAAAACAATCAAAGTAAGAGAAAATTTGGCGCATAGTCAGATATTTTATTGCCAAATCAAAATGAAAAAAAAAGTTTAGGATGGTGCATCTGCCCAAGTATAGCAAAAGATCACCTTGCCAAATTAAAAAAAAAATGTTTTCAGTCGCTCGCGGGTGAGCTTTTTTATAATTGATAAAGTAGATAGTTTACCACCATCTATAATGGGAGAAACTACGATTGGCTTCAGCAAGTTTATGAAGATCATCCCTTTTTTTACGGGCAATCCCCATCTTTTGGGAAGCCTCCAGTATCTCAGCGTATAAACATTGATCTAAGCTTATGCTCTTTTTGCCCATACGTCGTTTGGCTGCTGATTCAAGCATCCAACGAATAGCTAAGGTTTCTTGACGATTTGTTGCTATAATAGACGGTACTAATCGAGTAGTCCCTGAGATTCTTACTTTTTTCACTTCACAAATAGGCTTGACATTTTCTATGGCGTTAACCAAAAGTTTTATTACATCGCCATGAGGAGCTAGACGATGAAACGTTTTATAAACAATAGCACGAGATCTCGTTTTTTTACCATCAATCATGCAAATGTGAACCAATTTTTTTATTAATTGTTTTTGTTTACCATTCAAGCCCCGGATATAGCCCAAATTGTCTGAGCAATTGTATGTGCTTGCCCTACGGCCCCTAGGTCTTGATGGCAAAAGCCCTTCCAGGGCATAGCATAAATATCTACGGTGGGATAAGCAAAGCGCATAAAAGCTTTCTGTTTCGCGACAAAATCTATTTTTTTTCGTTCCCACCTTCTCTGAAAGTCTTGATGAGTGAAACCAATCAAGGGATGAACTAAAAACACAGCTGAAATTCGATTTTCCAAATAAATTCATATATAATCTTTGGGTTTTTTTGTACCATATTTAGATCTGCCTCGACGTCGACCCGGTATTCCTTGAAGATCTTTAACTCCTCGAATACAATGGTATTTTACGCCTGGCAAATCTTGCACTCTACCTCCTCTAACCATAACCACAGAATGCTCTTGCAAATTATGACCTTCGCCGGGAATGTAAGCAATTATTTCATTTCGATTGGTTAAACGTACTTTAGCTATCTTGCGTAAAGCTGAATTAGGTTTTTTCGGCGATCTTGTCGAAACACGCAGGCAAACCCCCTGCTTTTGAGGACATTTATTTAAAGCTCGAGTACGCTTTGTGCGTCGTTTCGACTCTCTGCCTTTACGAACAAGCTGATTCATTGTTGGCATATTTTGCTTACTTTGTTTTTTTTCATTTATTTTTCAGTCCTTCGGACAAAAAAATCGGCTCAAAATCGTTTGATTAATCTCCAAACGAAAAATACGAATTTCTAGATATTTTAAAGCTCTTCGGCCTTCACTCTCCTTCCTTTGTTTTGTCCGACAAAACAAAGCGCCCCTCGGGTCCGAAGAAGACTTCAAAACCAAAAATGTTTTTTGTTTCTGCTCTTCGCGCCTTCGGCCCTCTCGCATATCGTTCAGCCACTTTAGGGGGTTGCTACGAAGATCTATTGATAATAGGTAGAACTTATTTTACGGCCGTCACCGAACCGTACGTGCTAGTTTCCCATCATAAGGCTCCTACGGGAACGTTACGGAACAGGGCTATATTTCTAGGGGTGGCCTGCGTAGGCCTACAATTACTAGTCTTCCGCCTTAGACATTATCCTCCCCATCCCCCTGGGGTAAGAGGCTGCGGGGTTATCCTATTCCTCAAAGTAAATTTTTTATTTGCTAGCATCAGTTTTATTATGCTAAGAAAGTTGACAAAAAAAATATTTTAGGCAAGTAGTGCTCGACCTGCCGGGAAAGGGCCGGAGGTGCGAAGCCGAGCCACTTTGTGGTTCCGAAGGAGACTTTTTTTGCTTTACGGAGGTTGTTTCAAGTGCCGTTCTCGGCAAAGGTAAAACACCAGCCGGCTGGCCCTTCTCTTTCAAGTCGCTTTCACTGAGGCCCTTTGTCTTTTGAACATACGCCGATAGGCGAGTGAAAAAGTGTTGAGTCTCCTCCATCGCTCGAAGGTCTGCGAAAGCATTTCGGACTGAAGAATAGGAGGTTAGCGCCTTGCGAAACAGATCGTCATCCTCGAGCACCTCCTCCCAAGTCTTCTTCGAAAGAAGAAGATTAGCTAAGTCTGGACCTCGGTACTTCATGGATGATGCTCGTCCACGAACAGGGATCTCATCCAAACGTTCCCCCCAGCAGACAAGGGTTTTATCCTGCTTTAGCAGGTATCTGCATATTGTGTTCCAGCCCTTATGGAATGACACATTACATTGATGGCCTTCGAACTCGGGATACGCAGAGCTTCTCTTCTTGGTAGCCGTTAAATGGCTAGCATATTAATTCTTCAGGCCAATGTGGTAACCGAAGTGGTTCTCTTTAGAAAGTACGATGCTAATACAAGAGAACAGGGACCGGAGACGGCTTATGGTCATCTCCGGTGTAACTTCTCGCTTCTCTGCATGAGATAGCGTTATTAGTATGTATCTTCGCACATTGGAAGATGAAGAAGATTAAATGGACATATTTTTTATTTCTTTTTCTTTTTTCAATAACAAGTAAATTTGGGACCGATTTGAGGAACCAATTTGCTGCCAGTGGTACCCAAGTAGTAACTACGGGCTCGAGGAGTTATAAAATCTTTTTTTGTAAAAACTCATTTGTTTTATTATGAACCTCTTCGCTTTTCTTCGCGCAACGATTCGCGTTCTCAGCATCATGCCATTTTTTTTTTCACCGATAGTCTTAGGTTCCAAAGGAGACTTCTTTGGCTTACCAAAGAAGGATTTTTTCATGTCGGCGTAGCTTTCTTTTAAGAGTTTTAGGTATTTCAAAGTTTGGGCATCCCTTGTATCTTCGTGCTGTCTTAAAGAATTAAATAGATTTCAACCTTGTTCCTGTTGCTTAAAACCCAACTCTGTTTGCTTAATACGTTTGTTTGCACGTATCCCCTCCATTGCAATACGTTTTTTTGATTGTTGCGAGGATAACTCGATCTCGTCTTCTTTATGCTTAAAATATGCACCTATATTCTACAAAGCGACCCCTCCCGCAAAAACGGCAGATGCTCAACCTGCGATAGGTTTCCAATTTGAACTTGCAGTGCGCAGCGCATCCTTGGCGGCGCCACTCATTCTCCTAATTTGAATATTAGTAAATTCATGGTCCATAGGCGCCACTAATACGTTCTCAGGGCGTACTGGTAAACTATTTAGCACTTTCCCCTCGGTGCAGATTCCGTTTCAATGTAGTGTAAGTGGAGCCAAAGCCTCATACGAAGATACAGTAAAGTTACAGTTGCGATAATGGTGAGGAAGACACAAAAAGGTAATAATAAATGTCTGATAGCGGATAGACCGCTGCACCAAATATGCAAATAATGCAATTACAAGTAATGAAAGTGGTTAGGACCGACAATCATAATTTTCGAAATTAAGACATTAAAAAAGACACTTTTGAAACCAATAAGATTCATAAAAGCTCTTTTCCAAAAAAATGCCCAAAAACGATGCAAGTAAAAAAATAGCTAATAAATGAAAAACAGATATCTTCAAACTTAATTCAATATTAAAAAAGTGAATAATTTTGTACCAAACGAAAACCAGGATAATTAAAAGCATTGAAGTTTATTCTTTTTTTTTTTTAAACCTCCCCCGTGCGCCAGAAAGCTTTTTTAACTTTGCTTTTAGAGCAACCTTAGTGAAGGGAGTATCCCTTACGGGATTTGAACCCGTGTCTTCGACATGAAAAGACGATGTCCTATACCCCTAGACGAAAGGGACGAAATCACTTCAGGCTCGTAGGTGCGCCTAACGGTGCCGTAAGTCTACTATTTTGTCTCGAGGTGAAAGCATAAAAACAAAAATATTTTTGTTTTTTTATTGGTCCGTATTCAGCAGAATGCTTATTATCCGCTAGGGGGCGAAGCCCGAAGCATTACAGAGGCCCGTAGGCCGAATGGCTCTGCGGGTCAGCCGCTTCATCGATTAAAATAGATATCGAAGTCATGAAGGACTTCTTGTAACCTCTTTTTACTTTCACTCAACAGTATACTCAGCATATCCGTTTGAGGCTGCAAGCCAAGCATTGTATTGCGCTTGAAGTGTTTAGAAAGGTTTTCAAGTAGAATAAAATGGCCTGTTCTATATTTCGAGGTCCCAAGGTCGAGACCAGCGGGAGAGGCTTTTGCGTATTCGAGATGACGAATTACAGGTTCAAGATCCCCCTACGCAACGAATTCTAGGATAATAGCGCCCCCTTGTTCAACAGTGACGCTGAATTTGCAAAAGAACCTGGGTATAGCCAAACCTTTACGGGTTTAAATACTACAAGAGATGTATCCATCCCCCCCCCCCCCCCCTTCGATTATACCGGATAAATAGTCTACATAACGCTTCAATGTTCGATTCTCTATCAAAAGCCGAGTTTTTTTCTGATGTTGTTCAGAAAGGGAGTGCGCACGACGAATAAGATCTTCAGCAGCACCTAGAGAAGAGTCCATTGAAAACGAATGACTATTTTCCTATCGAGATAACCTCAAATTATTTGATTCAAATTCTTTGTCCTTATCAGATGTATAAAGACTAAATTTTATATCGATGATGCTATGTCGACTTTCTGGCGTATTGTGCGTATTCTCGCCCACAATTGAAGAAAGGGCCTCATCAAGCAAAGATCCAAGAAATTCAACCCATACATTTTGCACGAAGCACTTTCTACTAGAGCAATAAATTATCGCACGGGCTCTAGAACCTCAATCCTGACTTTAGATGCGCTTAGTTTACCGGTATTGTTTTCAAAAAAAACGAAATATTATGGAAGAACAACACACTTCAAAAGTAAATGATGCCGTTGTGAAAAAACGGCAACTGGCCGAATGTAATAACCAAAAGTCATACGAGCATCTTTTTTGAATAAAATCTGTAAGCTACCATCGGTTTCAAAAAATCCTAATAGGTACTCTGAACTTAGAATTGACGGTTCATAAAACAAACAAGTTTTCTTTTTGCATAATAGTATTCTTATTTATCATTGGAAAGTATTTTTTTTTTGTAAAAACTTCCCCCCGTGCACCAGAAAGCCTTTTCGCTCTGCTTTTAGAGCAACCGTAGTAACGGTCGCTGCTTCGCCCCTTACGGGATTTGAAGTCTTCGACGTCCAAAAAAGTTTTGTTTTTTCGCTGCGCAACGAGAAAACAAAATGGAATGCGCCTCCATATAACGCTTATAGAACCCTCCAGAAAACGCAAAGCAAAAAAAAATATATATATATCCCTACGGTCCGGGAGAGCTTCAGCCCTATACCCTATCGGGGAGATAGCCTCCCCCGGCCCTCTCCCAGAAAGCTTTGGGGTTCCAAAAGCCCTTTTTTTTAAGTTTTTTTATTTTTTTGTCAGTTTCTTGTCAGTTTTTTCCTGTTCCTGTCAGTTTTTTTTATTTTTTTCTCCGACAGTCCCCTTGGGGGCCTTTTTTTTAAGTTTTTTTCTCTTTTTTGTCTGACAGTACCCCGCGCTACGGGCCTTTTGTCTCGGCTTTAGCTCTATCCCCGACACATAAATGGAAAAAAACTGACAAAAAAAACAAAATAGAAAAGACGAACAAAGGGAAGAGAAGCCACTAACTTCTCGCGCCTTCTGCTTGCTTCGCCTATGATCACAAACATTTCGTCCCTGTTAAACGAAAGACCGGTAAATAACCCTCCAAGCGGAAAAAGGGACTTGAACCCTCAACCTTAGCCTTGGCAAGGCTATACTCTACCATTAAGCTATTTCCGCCATAAATTAAGATATATATACATAAATTGGCATAGGGTATGGGCCGGCGCACCAGTCAGGCCTTGGATCTCCTGAGCCCCTCCCCTGGAGCAAGAGACTGGCTCCATGGGAGGCCGAGTGATTAAACATTAATATCTAGTCCTAATACCGAAATAAAAATTCTATATTTTTCCAAAAACTTATAAGTTTTTGGGCCCTACGGGCCTATCCCTCAGGTCTTGTGCCCTTTGGGCCCAGGAAACTGCCGAACAGGTGCTTTTACTAAGTTATGAAAATAAATTTACAAGCAGGCCGGGTCCTGTCAAAATCCTTTCAGCATACCGTGATACTTTTTGGCACAGCTATCATGTGTACAAGATAGCTTTACACCACCCTTATAAAACCCCAAGTAGACCGGATCACGATAGTCCTCCGGATGGTAAATGCAAGGGGACAAATAAGGCTTATTGTCGTCATGATATGCCGAGGTCTTATATTTGGGGTTTAGGCACCCTGCAGCTTCGGCGAGGCCCCGGGCACTGTCAGAAAAAAAAAGGGCTTGTTCTCTACATGAATCCTCCAGGGCTCCATTTGCGGGGCCGTCAAGAGCCGCACGCGAAATTTTTAAGGATTCGGTTTGGTTAATCCCATCGGAAATACCCCGGCTGTATTTTGGGGTAAAGCCACCAGGCTCTAGTGGTACCTGCGACCAGTCTGCCACATGTGTAAGAAAACTACCAAACTGGCGATAGTTCACACCAGAAGGGTGTTGGTTGTCCCCAGAGAACAGCTTTTTTGACGATTTCGAAAGCCATCTTTCTCTTGGCGCCGCGAGTCCATTGAAAATCTGGAATAGTCGGACAAGACAAGAGCACGGTGTGCTTAAGCCATTAGTGGAGGGACGTAGGTATATATATTTTTTTTTCGTAGCCTTTTCCGCAGGGCCGGCGGCGAAGCTAGAAAACGTCTGATTGGAACTACTTACTTTCTACTTCTCTGACGTATTCTCTTAGTACAATCTGATTGATAGGCCCGTGCTTGGAAAGATTTGAACTCTCAACCCCCAAATCCGTAGTTTGGTGCTCTATCCAATTGAGCTACAAGCACTAGTTCGCTATTCTTAAGCACTACGTGTCATATACGCTTGATCACTGCGAAATAAATATAAAAAAGATATATATATATTTATGCTTCATCCTATGAGCTTAAGCTGCGGTATACTAAAAAGCATCGTAAATAGCCGCATGACTAGCGTATTGCGTTATTAAGCGTTTGTGCCAGAAAACTACCGTTTTCTGCCCCCCTCACCCCCTAACGTCTTTAGATCTCACTCAAAGAAAACCTCCCCCGGAGTAGTACGCCCTACGGGCAAAAAAATCTATATATATTTTTTTCGTTACAGTTTCTCGTCAAAGTACTGTGATCAAATCATTCAACATCTTGGTCGCAGTCCCGCAGTCTTGCCTCATACAGTATAACACGCTAGTAATCAAGCATCAAGCGATTGTTTAGCAATTCGCAATCAATAAAAGACTAACTCTCGTTGAAGTTTTCTTGCTATTTTCGTTGAAAGAAAATGGAAAAAAAAATAAAAAAATTTTGACCCTTTTGACAAAAAAAGTGCTTACGCACCTTCGGGCCTGTCCCGTTAGGGAGAGCCCTCCAGGCTTCAACCCGAACCCTATGGCCCAAAAAGCACTCGCCCAAAGGGAGAGGCTTTTCATACTTTTGAGGAATTTCCAGCTATCAAGGTTCGAAGAAGACGTCTTAGCCATTTGTGTAACTTAAGCACTGATCCGCTCTGTCCTAGAAGGCCTTAGTCCTTGGGAGGGGGGCGGAGCCCGCCCCGAAAGTTGTAGTTAGGGACTTGACCGAGCCAGGCTCGGGAGTCGAGTAGGCTACGCCTACCCTGCAGTAGATGAAAAAAAGGGTTCAAGTACCGAGGTAATTTTCTCATAAAAACTTCGGACCCTGGGTCCGAAGTTTTTATGAGTTCCTTCTGGAAATTTTTTTTTTATGGAGATTATGGGTCTATAAATTCTATTTGCATATTTATCTGAGGCACGTAGTGCTCGACCAAAGGGAGAGGATCTATTATGTGTTTTTGCATTCGACGTTTGGTCGAATAATGTTTTTGCCATTTTTTTATGCGGCTTTTGAAGGTTAACTTCCTTTGTTAAGTGTAATGTATCTGTTCCTTAATGGGATGACCTTTGGGATTGCATGTTTTACCGCCATTCTATCAATGGCTTAAGCGATAATTTGGCGCTACCCAGCTAGAAAAAGGGGCGGGAAACGCGCCGTTTTCGGCTATAAGGAAGCACGGCTTAAGTATAGCTGCATATTTTGCCGGTCGGACGATCGACAACCTAGTTAATGACTGGCCGGTTAAAAATAATGCAAAGGAAATCTTTAATCACATGCAAAAGGCCCCAGACTTTCAGGGGGGCGCAAGCAGATCTGAGCAAAATTTGGCAGCAATCCAGAAAGTAAATTGGACCATCCCTTACGAACAGGGTTTAAGATGGCTTATCAAAAGCTTTTTCAGGAGCGCGTGTCACGGATGGAATTACTAGGAAATAGCCCATAAAGGACGTGTATTCTTTTTCCTCAGAGATTTCGAGCTACTAGATGCTTCTCTTAGGCCGACATCTAGAACATGAGCTCTCTTTGTATAGCTAATAACTTGCCCTTGTGATTATTGCTAGCTTCACTGCAGTCATCGCCCCCCCAGTGCTTCTCTTTGGGCCAACAGCTATAACTTGCCCTGGTTTCATTATATATACGACATAAGCTCTTGCGGTGGCCAAGACAAAAACATGAAATTGCGGTTGTATTTCCACTCTACGGATCTCGGCCACCTTGCTTTTATTTTCATTAGATCCTTTCTTTCCGGCAGCTGAATTGGGAACAATCGGTAAAAAAGAAATGGAAAGCGAACATCGACTCGATGCAAAAAACGGAAAAAGAATCCGACAAGCACTCCGTGTCCCCGGAGATATTGTGGTTTTTGGGGCTTGGGTCCCAGCCTCTATTTGAAAAATACGAAGTATACTTGGGAGAGGCAGGATTCGAACCTACGTAGAAAACCTTCAGCAGATTTACAGTCTGTCGCTTTTAACCACTCGGCCACTCTCCCTATGATAAGTAAGCTTCTATTTTCCGGTGCCACGGGACTCTGGTGAAAAATAGGTCAATCCACGCGTGTAACGTGGTTCCTTTAGACTAATTAAACAAGTAGAAGGATTACCGTTGGTATATATTATTCATTGTGCACTTTACGCATTCTACAGGATTTGAACCTGTGACCTTCAACTTAGAAGGTTGTTGCTCTATCCAACTGAGCTAAGAATACAGTACATTACTAACCACTTCGCAAAAAAAGAGTGAATTCCGGAGAAGCTTGCTTCTTTCTTCTCTCCCGCTTTATTCGCATCGCGAATGAAGGCTGAAAGGGTCGAATAGAATAAAACGAACAAAAAATATATATATTTTTTTTTGCTTTGCGTTTTCTTCCTTTTGATCAAGTTCAACACACGACGAAATATAATGCATTTTGTATTAAAAACTATTCTGGAGGAATTTATAATTCGTGTTTTTTGTATATTGATTTGCTTTAGTTTTACATAGTTTACGTGTTATTGGTTAGAAGCCTAAGGCGGCCCCGGGGCGTGGCGCAAAGTGCGGCATAACGCATAGCATATAGGACTTGTTATATCATATAGAATACACGAAACTTCAGTTTCGTATACATATAAATAATTGAAAATAACCTATACATATACAGAAACTTCAGTTTCGTATATATATATATATATATATAACTTCAAATAGAATATACATATACAGAAACTTCAGTTTCGTATATATATATATAACTTCAAATAGCATATACATATACAGAAACTTCAGTTTCGTTTATATAATCGCTTTTCACATTCGTTGTCGAGGTGCAAGTTGAAATAATTTATGGAAAGAAGCCGCTGAAGTTACTATCTAGTTGCAGCAGTCAGAGGCTTTTATGCGCTAATCCGCGTTTATTATACCTATGTGATTACCCTAAAATTTTGTTTGAAAGTTATTCATTTCTTCGGAGTGGCCAATTTAGGCCACGTATTGTACACGTTTATGTTTTTATTTTCGTACGCGGAACGACAGCGCGTACTGGACTTTTCTGAGCCTTTCATTTATTTATAAATAGTCTGCGCAGTTTGCAGTTGGTACGTTCTAGGCTTAATTATAGCCTTTGCGGTTCTTTTGAGGTTTTCAATGATAAAGCAATTTGTAGAACACTTTGTAAATCGGGTTTATGTGACAGCTCATATCGGCGATCATCCAGCAGCCGCGAATGTCGTGCTGCCGGCTTTAAGTGTTGTATTATTTGATAGAGGACTCGACTAGGGGCAGGCCATCAAGAACAAGATGGATGCAGCCAATTATATCGAGTCGATGAAATCGTCCAATAAGGAACCAGATCCGCAGCAAATCAAATATTTTTACAACAGCGGCGGCACGAAGGTGTATAAGATGCTATTTGTAGATAAAAAATAATATGAAACGGGAGGCCGAGCTGGGTAAAAAGAGAATGGAAGAAGAAAGCGTAATGGAGCTCGGAAGCATCTTTCTTTTGCACTTGAGTAATCCGGTGCGTGCAAAATAACTTTTTGTGTTCTGGAAGCCGCCTAGAGACCATATATGCGTTGATATTTTTAGTTCGGGTCGAGTGGAGGATCACCTAATACAGCCTGAAATATACATACAAGTAGGCAGCAAAGAAACTTAATCTAATATAAATTAACCGAAGAACTAAGGGCCATATAACAGCGAACGTGAGTTTTATCACACGAGATATCTGCTCGGATAACTTTTGCCATTCCATAATCTATAAAAGGTTGATTTGATTTCCCTACTTAGCGCTTAGGCCAGGAAGCTGCCGCAATGGAGATCCCTGGCCTTGTAAGAAGGATAACATAAGGCTTCCATTTCATATATACAAAATTAATAATACATAAATCAATAAATTTAGGTAAGAGGAAATTATAATCATTATATATGCATATACGACGAATCCATAAATCAAGAGATTAAGGTAAGCTCAGGTTAAATACGGAAATTTAGAGTAAATAATAATATTTAATCATATGAGTTCACAAAGTAAGAGATGCTACAGGAGTTCTGGGCCACCATATTAGATTAATGGATTAAAATCGTCAGGTTTTTCAACCATTAAAAAAAATGTTCCAGACTTCACAGACCTCTTCAGTAACCGGTTGGATTGGCTCCTGTTTGGATGGTACTTCCGTTTCTTTGCTTAGGTTAGATGGGCCAAAAACACCTTGTGTTTACCCTTCGATTTTTATGACTGTTTGGAAAAAAAAAAAAGACTCGTGATATATGTAAAAACTCTAACCAAATCTCCATCTTTCAAAGCGCCATCAATGAATTCCATTATACGGCAAACGTGCTCCTTTTCTTCTTTTGGTTTTCTCTTTTCTGCTTCTAAGGTTTTAGATACATTATCTAAAACCTCGTAAGCTTCCAATAAGGATTTACAGAGAAGCGAGATTGTACCAAAAACAAAAGAAGCATAGATAGTATAGCATTTATTGAAATTGATTGGTTGATTGTCAATAAGCCACTCTTTTATGGCTGGATTGCGGTCCCGGAATAAAAATAAAATGATATACAAAAAAAGAGATTGAAAAAACCAACATAGTAGTTAATATCCGAGAAGTATAGCGTGGTAATGGCAACCAGAAAACAAAGTACGCAAAGACTGATATAATTTTCGTATATCTAAGTAAAAGAGTAAGATATTTGTGAAGAAACAGTAAACAGTGGACATTGTTATTTCTTGGGGTTTTTTCCTTATAGCAGATTGAACAATAAAAAATATAGCAAAGAGGGCGGCCCCTATCCCCGAGTCCCAAACTCGAAGGGTTTCCCGTGGGGCAGGTCTCTACCCCCTTTGTAATCAATCCAACGATTAAATAACCACGTCAAAAATAAGCCGGCCTGTAGCATGCAATACGTTTTTTGTGACAAGCAAAACAATGCATTGGGGTTTTTTTTTGCGCTACGGTTTCTTTTTGATAGACTTAGATAAAATCAAAAGCTTTTTGATTTTACCGATGATTGTCAGCTCTTAGGAAGATATAAATCATAATTGAGAAACAAACTAGAATCAACGGTTTTATACCGAAAAACCTTGTTTGCTTTCAAATGTTACATACTTCATTTAACTTTTTTGATAAAGACCATCTTACGGCGGAAAGGTAAGGCCTTCGAAAGCCTGGGGCCGAATCATACGTTTTTCATGCGAATTTAAATTAATGGTTCGACCCCGACCCAAGGGAAGTCGTCCGGGCTCCTTTGGCGTTGGCTTAACCTTAAACTCACAGGGCCGCTAAAAAAATGCGTAGGAAGCGCCGAAGGAGCCGACCGAGTCAAGGTGCCACTATCGTCCTGCAGCGAAGAGCCCGACGACAGCCTTGTTTTATCTCGGAGCCGCACGAAAAAAAAAATATACATATTTTTTTTTGCTCTCTCCCGTGGGGTGGCCCTTTGGATGTAAGACCAGAGGGCCACGAAATCAGAAAGCCTTTTATGCACTACGGGCCTGCGGAGAGCTAAAGCCTTGAGGGGGGATTTCTCTATATATGATAGATAATCAGCCGCGAAAACAAAGATTTTTTTTTGTGCTGCGTCCTCCCGCGCCCTCATCAAGAAATCATTAAGCTCATAAACATAGGCAAAGTGCCATTTGATGAGTAACTAAAAACAAGGGAGAGGGATATAGAAAGAAAAAAGTAATAAAAAAGACAGTGATTGCTAGTAGTAACGATTTTTCACGATCCATGGGTTTATATAAAATCCATGTTTTAGGTGTATCAAAATACATTATTTTCACAAAGCGTATATAATAAAAACAACTGATAACGCTAGTAACTACTCCTATTAAGGCTAGTAAGTAGGCCCCACAGCCTAAAGCGGCAAAAAACAAATAGAATTTGCTACAAAATCCAGCTAACGGGGGTATTCCTGCGTATGAAAACATAGTAATAGACAAGGTAATAGCTAAAATAGGATTAGTTTTGGCTAAAGCACCTAAATCTGCTATATATTTGAAACGGTTTTGACGTAACGCTAAAACTATGGCGAATGCATTAACGGTCATTAATACATAAATAAAGATACCAATTAGTAGTGATTGAATCCCTTCTATGGTTCCGCATGAAAAACCAATTAAAAGATAACCTACATGTCCAATAGAACTATAAGCTAAAAGTCTTTTGACTTTGTTTTGGGCCATGGCGGCCAGTGCTCCTAAGATCATAGAAGCAATGCTGCAAAAAAAGAATAGTTGTTGCCATGTTGGATCATAGAAACTATAAATAAAAACACGTAACATATTGGCAAGAATAGATATTTTAGGTGCAATCGAAAAGAATGCTGTAACTATAGTAGGTGAACCCTCGTATACATCGGGTGCCCACATATATAGAGTCAAAAGTATATTCACCGAGCCGCGCAACAAGTCAATAAAAAATCTATATTTTTCCTATCCCCGTTCGAGAGCTCAAGCCCTTAAATCGTAAAGCGCTCCCCCTCTGGTCGAGTGCTATGCACCTCTCCTTCCCCGAACACGCTCCACGCGCACTACGTGCGTATGGCTGCCAAAGGCACGAGACTATAAGAAGAGGTGCGCAGCACTTTGTGGTTCCGAAGGAGACTTCTTTGGCTTTACAGGGTCCGAAGGTTCGAAGGCCGGAAATGGTTCCCGCGCACTGCTTTTTTGGCCAAAGGGGACGATACCAGCGGTAGAGGCCCGTAGGGCCGGGAAATTTTTTTGTCTGACAAAAAAAGGGCCAGGCACTGTCAGACAAAAAAAGGGACGATTCTGAGAAGTTTCTGGAAATATATATATATTTTTTATTTCTCGTTCACTCGCTGTTCGCTTAGCAAACAGTTGAGAAAAATCCCAAATGACTTACTACAGTGCTCTCCGAACCGTACTAGATAGTGGCCCATCATACGGCTCTCTAACTCTACTTAACTTTTGGATTATATATCCAAAGGGCGTAGCACTCTCCCCGTGAGGGGGAGAGGGCACAGCAAAAAATATATATTTTTTTTAAACCAGCAGGTCGAGCCCTCCGGGCCTCTCCCTCTTCGCGCCTTCGGACCCCTTTTTGCTTTCAGCCATTCCACTCCACACGCAGCTGGATCCACCCGGATCACCTGGAATGATATCAGTTGATTTTGTAGAGTTCAACCTGCCAAGTATAGGCAGGTACTGCATAGACCCCTTCCCTTATGTTGTTGCCAGCGTTTCACTGGGCCGAGAAGAAAACTTGTTTTCTTTTCTCGCTTTCGCACTTGGTTCGCTTTGCGGCCGAATAAAATATTTGGGCGTTGGGGTACTAAAGGTCCTCTGACTTCCAGCCGGGGATTTATTTCACCGTTGGATCTCGCCGGTACAGCCTATGGTTTTTGGTGTCTTGAGATATCGTTTTGTTAATTGTCCCCAAAGAGTTGGGTAATCAGCTCCCATGCAGTTTCCAGCTCCAATCTAGACCTTGTCGCCTTTTCACCTCGACAGGCAGGAAGCACACCAGCGTGCGTTCGCGCGTTTCCCCACCCCTTCAACGGGTGAACTGGGTAGCCAGTTGACAAGAAGATAACTTCGATTCGCCAGGCGGGCTTATCTCGTGTGACACTATTAGAGCTCACGCGGTGCTATTGAGCAGCAAAAAAATATTTTGGCCGCCGCGCTCTCAACCGCGTTTTTGTAACATGCTATGGTCTCAACGCTCTCACGAGGTAGTGATGAGTTTTCCACGCTCGGCGCACAGGGCGCCCCGAAAGTATTGAGATTGGCCGCAATCTGCCGGTACCCATAGGCCGTCTAACGGCCGCCCGAAAAGGAACTGCAGTGATCTTAAATAAAAAACCTACAGCGATAAATAAAATTCCCATAAAGATACCACTAGATTGAGCACCGAACAAAGTTATTTCATATCCAGTGAAAATCTTAGCTAATTCCTCAAAGTTGGTAACTCCAGTAAACCCATAAATCATAGAACAACCAAACAATAATATTCCAGAGGAGAAAGCACCTAAAATAAAATATTTTAAGCCCGCTTCTGTGGAAAATTCAGAGTCTCTTTTTGATGCTGCGATCACATAAAAACATAAACTTTGAAGCTCAATAGCTAAATACATGGCAATTAAATCATAAGCCGAGATCATAAAAAGCATACTGCAAGTAGAAAGTAAAATTAATACAATAGATTCGAAAGCATTCAAACTCTCCTGTTTGAAATAATCCAAACACATAACCATAGTACTAGCCGTACTTAATAATAGAAAGATTTGGCAAAAATATGTAAAATTGTCTATTATTAAATTATTATATACTAAATTGGCAACAGCTAGAGGTGAGCCAACGGCGACCAATAGGATGGTTATTAGAACACTAAGTAAACCAAGCCAACCCACATTACGCACTAACGGTGGATAATCATATTTTTTAGAGGTACTAAATACAACTCCATAAATAAGCAAAATGATGGTTGCGTTAATGAGAAAGATCTCCGGGAAAAGCGCTAAAAAATCATGCTCAAACATTTCTTCGAACCTCTTTTTTATGTTTTTTAATCAAATTTTCCATGTTGCACTAAGTTACTTACGGAAGTATGCATACACTCTAGGAACACTTCAGGGTAAACACCCATCCAAATAACTCCAACAATAAAAGGTAAAAAGATGAGAACTTCTCTTCTATTTAAATCGGAGAATTTGAGGATAAAATTGGGTTTGAAATTACCAAAAACCACACGATTATATAGCCAAAGAGAATAAGCGGCGCCTAAAATCATCCCAAGTGCTGCTAATGTGGCCACTAAGCTATTTCTTTGGAAAGCTCCTACTAAAATAAGAAATTCCCCGATAAAGCTGCTAGTACCGGGTAAACTCATATTGGCTAAAGTAAAAAATAAGAAAATGGTAGAGAAAATAGGCATGGTGCTGACTAAACCTCCATAATATTTAACAATTCTTGTCTTATGTCGGTCGTATAAAGCGCCAACACATAAAAAAAGGGCTGAAGAAACCAGTCCATGACTTAACATAAGTAAAATGCTACCTTCAATTCCCTGTATGTTCAGACTGAACATACCAATAGTCACAAAATTCATATGGGCTACTGAAGAGTAGGCAATAATTTTCTTCAGATCGATTTGTCTTATTGTAGTTAAGGAAGTATATATAATAGCAATCACGCTTAGAGTATAAATGAAAGGAGTGAAATAAAGTGTCGCTTCAGGAAACATGGGTATGGAAAATCTTAAAAAACCATAGGTTCCCAACTTTAAAAGAATTCCTGCCAAGATTACAGATCCAGCCGTAGGTGCCTCCACATGAGCTTCAGGTAACCAAATATGAACTGGTACCATAGGCACTTTCACGGAGAAAGAAGCAAAAAAAGCAATCCATAGCAAGATTTGGCGCCGCTCACTAAATTCTGTGGTTAATAATATTTGTAGATCAGTGGTTCCTGTTTGAAAAAAAATAAATAAAATGGCTAAGAGCATGGTAAGAGATGGGCCACCAACCTCAACTACCCAATAAAACCAAGTCCTCTGGACTTTCAAGGCGTGGCTTATACCTTAGTCATGGTGATATTTTCATTAGGTATTAATGGCCTTCCTCCGAACCGTACGTGCAAGTCTCCTCGCATACGGCTCTCCGAGTGATCTTTGAGCTTATAGATTGGTTGGAAGCTTTTAGAGGCTTCGGTCCCCTTTTGGCCTCCCCCTCGCTTCCAGTATACCCTGTGTTCTTGTCACAGGGGGTTCCAATCTAACTAACCGCGGTCGGACCCCAAGCCTTCTTGTTTGGGTTCAGCCTCCCCTAAGACAGGATGAACAGTATAAGGTTTTTGCTTATAATGTCATCACTCGTTCTCTCTGGGCCCCTTAGCAGAATCATGTCCGTTATTACGGGCCCCCCGTTGCCTACCCTTCTCCCGGGTCTGACACAAAGGAGAGGTTAAAAAGCCAGTTACCCGGAATGACCTTAGACAATCCCACGTTTCATGCTGGTGTGTCGAATCGGTTCCTTAGGTTCTGAGTCCTTGCCCGTATCTATACGGTAGCTGTCTCCAAGTGCGTTCCACTCTTTTTACTAGCCCCCTGTTCAAGGGCGGTGGCTGTGGAGAAGGTCGCTCTTCCCGCTGGCGACATAATAGCTGGGCCTTTCCCCAGCCAGACTGAGTGGGATACCTCCAGTAGACTCACAAAACGATCCATAGAACTTCTAGCTGGGGGAACTCCTTAGCGCTATCGGTTTCACGCCGTGTTCCCCTTTTCCCCACATGCTACAATACCCCTTGGGCTTTCCCCGCAAGGATAGTGGGACGCTTTACATAGAACACCCCATGCCGGCTTATTTTATTGTTGTCCGGAGACTCACTAGTACCAACGTGGCGCACAACAAGGATCCCATCAAGGTGTACAAGAAGAACTGATATGCTGCTTTGATTTTCCTTTGTCTGGAACCCCAAACACCTATAATAATAAACATGGGAATTAACACGCTTTCAAAAAAAACGTAAAATATTAAAAGATCGAGTGAGCAAAACACAGCAATTAGGAAAGATTCACAAATGAAAAACGCTATCATATATTCTTTTTTATAACTTTTGACGCTATAAAAGCCAACAAGAATGCAAATAGGAGTTAAAAACGTGGTCAAGATCACAAAGAATAAAGAGATACCATCTATACCTATATAAAAATTTATATTTGAATACGGAAGCCATCGAATAGTTTCCACAAACTGAAATTTTGCTGTATCATTCTCAAAGCGTATCCAAAAAAAAAGAGAATATAAAAAAGTGATCAAAGAGGTCCAAATTGTGATACCTCGTATCAGACGTACTCTTGAATTCGGGATCACCAAAATAATAAGGCTTCCTAGCAAAGGAAGCAAAATAAGACCACTTAAATTGGAATAAAATGGAGCTAAAACTTGTAACATATACGTTTACTCTTTTTTCTAGAAATCCCGAAAAAAATATATATATATTTTTGCTGCGAAAAATATATATGCTGCGAAAAGGCCCGTAGCGCTGCCCTACGGGCCGGAGGCCTCCGCTTGTTAGGCAAGTTTTTGCCCTTTTTTTGTCTGTTTTTTTTTTGTCAGTTTTTGGATAATAGATAGTTATTCACAATGAAATCAGGATGCGCTAATCTAATTATTATAAAAAATGCCAGTACAATAATGGCCTAAAGCAAAGAATTAGCATTTTATACTAAAAATCTGTTGATCCGGTGTGTTTTTGGCGAATTAAGTTTATTATTTTCATCGGGCGACCGGTCTAGATCCCGCACGATAAAAAGCACAAGTCCATTTCTGTGCAAAGGCGTTGCACTCATTCTTGTTCGGCAACGAACACGGAGACCTTAGCATGTGCAAGAAGCTCTGTTGAGGGGGTTTCATTTACCCTCCCCCGGGGGGTAACCCAAAAGTATGGAGCAAGCCGGTTTTCTTGTATTTAAGATGAGGTTCTGTACTGGCGAATCGGAGACTCTTTCGGTCCTTGTCAACCAGCAATTAACCATTGGCACCTGAGCTCTGCAAATGGCGAAGCGCATGAACGTACGTTGCTCGCTCCATGCCTATTGATGGTATATATCAACCAGGTCATAAATGGTTTGTCCTCTACCTACTCTCTCGTATGGAAGGATAGAGTTCAAGATGGAGCGGATTACCTATATTACTAGGGACAGGAGTCTAAACGACATCTTAAGCACAGGGCGTTCAAAAACGAAGGTTTTTGGACGAGCCGTGTAGGAAACAACGGTGAGGTCCTAGGGGTCGCTTTTATCCCTAGGAAGTCAGAGGGCCCGTATTACCCGCCTACCTGAAAGGGACCTAGCAATAGGAAAGCGCTTGATAACAAGCAGCAGGGAAGGAGCCTATGTACTTACTAAATGCTTACCGTTTGGCAAGTTTCACTTTGACGAGTCTATCAGGCCATCTTCCAAGAACCGTGTAATAGGCGCTCGAAAGAGAGGGAATGTGCGTTAAATAGACCTTCCGAGTTTGAAGAAGCTCCGAAGAAAGTCAGGTTAGAGAGCCGTGTGATGGGCCACTCTCGGTTCGGTTGTTTTTTTTTGTTTTTGAGGTCCGAAGGTCTCGACCCGCGGGAGAGTCCTTTTATATCAGAGAAAAGGCCCGAAGGCCGAAGGGCTCTCCCCGGGGAGGCCGGGGGGCCCCCCCGGGTCTTTCATAGCTAGCTTTGCCCTTATCATTGCGTTCCTTAAAGATTTAATATATTATACAATGAAGTGTGGGCCTTTAGTTCGTACTAATGTTTCCTTAGATATTAATAAATAAAAAGCTAACTATGTAAATGAAATACAATCGATTATCTACCCAAAAAGAGATAAAATCCCACAGGCCTATAACGGAAATAAATATCGTTAATCCGAGCAACATAACAAAGGCATAATGATAAACAAATCCACTTTGAATTTTACTTATTTGCTGGGCCATTTTTCGAATTGTGTACGAAATTCCATAAGGACCCAAGATTTCAATAGCACCTTTGTCTAAAGCTTTAAATGAGACTTCATATCCAAAACGCAAAAACGATCTAGCTAAAAAGTCGTTAAAAACTTTATCGAAAAACCAGCGCTTATTGAAAAAGCAATATAGTCGATTACCAAAAGTACTAGTTTTCAAAGCGAAAATGAGTGGATTCACCACAAAATTTACACTATACGCCACAAATGAACCTAAAGTACTAAACAAAATAGGAATTAGTTTGATAATGGTTGGAGTAGCAAACTCAGATTCGGCCAGAATTTCATTTTTGGGTAGTATGAAAAGTGAATTAGCCCAAAAATTGGTACCTAAACCAATCATCATATCTTTGGCCAAGTATCCTACAAAAATACTCCCAAAAGCCAAAAGGATTAAAGGTATTGCCATAAGAATGGGCGCATCATGACATCTACTTAAGTCTCGCTTGAATGAATTAGTTGGTGCTAAAAAGGTTAAAAACAGTAAACGAAAAGAGTAATAAGAAGTAAAGAAGACCGATACACTTCCTAACCAGAAAGCAAAGTTACCACTAATAGTATATTTCGTGTAAGCAAGTTCCAGAATAACATCTTTTGAATAAAATCCCGTTAAAAAAGGGAAACCAATTAAAGATAAGCTACCTATAAGCATCATAGCATAGGTAAAAGGTAACAAGGAAGCAAGCCCTCCCATCTTACGCATATCTTGCTCATCCGACATGGCATGAATCACTGAACCTGCACTCAAGAATAAAAGTGCTTTGAAGCAGGCGTGATTCATTAAATGAAATACGCTAACAGAATAGTTGGAAATGCCGCAAGCAAAGATCATATAGCCTAACTGACTACAAGTTGAATAAGCTATAACCCTTTTTAAATCGTTTTGTAATATTCCGGTGGTTGCCGCGAAGAATGACGTCATAGCGCCTACAAAAGTAATAACAATCAAAGCATTGGGTGAGTATTCAAATAAAGGGGAGCACCTTGCTATCATAAAAACGCCTGCTGTTACCATAGTAGCTGCATGAATCAAAGCGGATACTGGAGTGGGCTACTCTCGCATAACCTTTTACGATTTCACAAGGCCGGAAAATATATATATTTTTTTCCACAGCATTGGGTAATTGGTTGGTGAGTCTACCTTTGGCAAGAGTAGGGACTGGATCTTCCACTTATGAAATATAGGCTCTCCCAATAATCTTACGGGTGGCCGCTGTGCCCTTAAAAACTAAGATGTGGTTTTTCTTTCATACATGAATAGACTTGACGCAAAAAATATAGATTTTTCCAAAAACTTAGAAGTTTCTGCCCTTTTTTTTCTATTTTTTTTTGTCAGTTTTTTCCTGTCAGTTTTTTTTTATTTTGTTTGTCTGACAGTCCCCCTAGGGTCTTTTTTTTAAGTTTTTTTTTCCTTGTTTGTCTGACAGTCCGGGCCCTGTCAGACAAACAAAGTCCCCAGCCCTCCGGGCCTCTCCCTCTGGTGTTCGTGCCCTTTGGGCCAGCGGGTTCGGGAGAGATTCAATTTCGAACAAGAGGTCTTACGTACAGTCTCTGGGGATCCTATAGAGCTCCTTCGGCCTTGACTTCGCCGGGTGGATTTGACCCTGATAGGTTTCCTGCTGATTGGTCAAAATGAGATATTTTTCCGAAAGGGACTCTCATTTAGTCGACGATTCCAGCATACAGTGAGATTGTTGGAATGTACCTAATGGCACATGAGAGCCCTCAAATATTATAAAACCCTCCATTGCATCGGGTAACCAAGTATGCAATCCAATCTGTGCAGATTTTCCAACAGCGCCAATAAATACTAAAATACAAATAACAGTTATGGCATGAAATCCCATGTTACAAAAAAGGAAATAATGATGGGGTTCGGAAAAGGCACTAGCACAAGCAAAAATAGTGGAAAAGTCAACTGTTTGAAAAATAGTAAAACAACCCATAATCCCGAGAGCTAATCCAAAATCACCTACGCGATTTATGAGCATAGCTTTAATAGCCGCTTTATTTGCCTGAATGCGCGTAAACCAAAAATTTATCAATAAATATGACGCGAGTCCAACTCCCTCCCATCCTAAAAATAACTGAATAAAATTATCTCCAGTTACCAACATAAGCATAAAAAAAGTAAAAATTGACAAATAGCAAAAGAAACGTGGACTATGCGGATCCTCAGACATATAGGAAATTGAATAAATATGAACTAAGCTACTTACAATTGTGACGACCAATAATAAAATGACTGTAAGGCTGTCAAATAAAAAGCCCCAAGCAGCGTCAAAGAGTTCCGAAAAAATCCAAGGAGCAATCTTTATATAGCAAGCACTGGCACACAGCGCGACTTCATAAAATGCAATACAAGAGAAAATAGAAGATAATGAAACACACGTGGTTGTGACTACAGCCACTCCCCTTGAACCAAGAAAACGACCAAAAAACCCTGCCGCAAAACTCCCAATCAACGGTAAAATGACTATAAGTAAATACATAAGTACTATTTTTTTTTTTGCTTGAATTCGACTTGCCGGAAGGCATTTTTATTTATCAATGGAAAAAGGACCTAATTTATGTAGGCTCTACTTTTAATCTTCGGAATAGATTCAGGCAACCTCAGGGGTCGGCCAGGTTTAATATCACTTACGTTTATAATATAGCGAGTTTCTATGGAGTTGCTTTTATCCCTTGTAGTCTCTTGCTCATCGTAAGCTTCCCTTACATTGGCTTCGTACTCAGGCACTAAGTATTCTCTTTGCTCCATTTTATTAAAACAGTGTTCTCTGGGTCTGTGTAAAGTTTACCTGTCTGACAGTGCCCGGCCAGCGGTCAAATTTTTAATGAAATTACTAGTATATCCACTTTTCACTAATGTGATAAATAGTTGCGGACTCCGGCTTTAAAAATCTACTAATGGAAAACCGAAAATACACATATGTTTTTTGTTTGCCGAAGCCGTACCGATAACTTCAAATTTTTATTTTCAAGAATGTTTGTTCTTCGATTCCTACCTTGATTTAGTAAGGTCGGTCTAGTTGGTTTTGATCGCCGCATACACTTTTTTTTGCCATTTTTTAGCCTATTGCTAAGGGAATCGTTCCGCGATAAGATGATCTCCTTTTCATGTATAATCATATATTAAGGAATAAAAATTGAATAATAAATTTACATAATAATTAATGTCCCGTACTCGAATTACGGTTTGATTTCGCGTCATCAAATTACAGTTGGATTACGAAGGAGAGAATAAGCTTGCTTCGGGAAACGCAAAATAGATAGCTCAGAAGGTCTTAGCCATGGAGCGAGGCTCTACGCTTTAGCAGATGTTGGCGAGCGCACAGCGAGACGAAAAAAACAGAAAGGACTAAAGCAATATATCTATTTTTTTCTCCGCTCTTTCGCGCATTTGGTGAAAAAGGTAAACACGACGGATTTAAAATCCGTTCCTATTGGTTATTGGTTCAAGTCCAATAATGCGCATCTTTTAGAAACTTCATAAAAATGATGAATTATCATAAAAAACAAAATAAAGTCCTACGACCTATGGAAAATCTAAATATTAATAAGGTTAAAGCGTCGTCAAGAAAAGACCACTGGGGAGCGAGTATACATAAATTCCCTTTGGGATATTCGCCCCGGTATTATGGTGAGCGTGTGGTTAACGAGGCTACGGAGTGCTTTACCCGAAACTAAAAGCAGAGAAGGGGATAGCTTCGGGTTTGACGGACACGAGCTTAAAGGTTAAAAATTGGATTGATAACTGGCTCCAAGCTAGTTATCATCCTTGCTTAAGAAGCAACTATCCTTACAGTGTAACGAGAGCTACGGCCTTTCCATTCTTTAAAAAAAAGCTCAAGCAGAAGGTCACGGATGACAGGATTTTGAACCCGATATCGAACCAGACACACCATCAGGCAACCCGTTGATCTATTATACAGAGAAGGTCCCGTCTGACATGGTCTGCTTCAAATTGCTTCCAGCTTTTATGGCCTTGAAGACTTGTATCTTTGCTTCTGCGGTCCTATCCGACTTGAAGATCGAGGCTATCCAGTTCATCTCCAATGACTGGCCGGTTATCTCTCGTGTCAAGCGGTAATACCATAAAAGTTGGACGAAATCACGTTAGTGGCCGTAAATGAAAACTGGTTTAATAAGCTAGATCTTTCTTTTTGGAGCATATTTTTTATCTAACCAATCATACAGAGCATTCTCAGCCTCTCAAAACCACGCCAAACGGTTCTATGAGTTCGCTCGACATACTCACTGGCCTGTCGGGGTGGTTATCTTAGGCGAGAATGATCTGAATGCTGGTCAGGAATTTCAGTGCGTAGCGATGCAGGTCCCTGCGAAGACTGCACAACTAAGGTCGGCAGTTCGTAATAATTGGTACAGGACTCAACTTGCCCGATCGCAAGCGGCTCTTGATCAATGTGAATGTGTTCAAGCCGTATTCCGCCTACGACGCCCTGTTTGATAAAATACGCATAAAAGTTAAGGTATATTTTATGGTTTTAGGTGTATCAAAATACATTATTTTCACAAAGCGTATATAATAAAAACAACTGATAACGCTAGTAACTACTCCTATTAAGGCTAGTAAGTAGGCCCCACAGCCTAAAGCGGCAAAAAACAAATAGAATTTGCTACAAAATCCAGCTAACGGGGGTATTCCTGCGTATGAAAACATAGTAATAGACAAGGTAATAGCTAAAAAAAGATTAGTTTTGGCTAAAGCACCTAAATCTGCACTCCTCGGTAGGTTTATGCGACGCACAAAAGAGTAAACTGCCCTACGGGCCTCGTGACGCGCAGAGTGGCTTTGTTGTTTTGGTCCCGGGTCCCTGGCCTTTGAAGTCTCATCGATAAGTGGTCTCTGAGAACTTTCATAAGGTGAATTTCATCAACGGTCGCCGAGGAATGCAAAAAGGGCAGGGCAACCGCTGCAGATTTTCAATCTATTCCGAATAAAAGCCAAGACTCGCTTGGTGGAACGGCAAACACGGCAGACTCAAAATCTGTTTCTAATGGAATATCGGTTCGAATCCGATAGCGAGTATCTTATTTATAAATAAGGGCGGATATAACTTAGGGGTTAAAGTTGCAGATTGTGGCTCTGAAAACACGGGTTCGAATCCCGTTATTCGCCGAAAAACTCAAATATTTTTATTTTGTCATAAAATATATATTTTATTTTGCCTGCGGCCCTCGTCCGTTAGCTTGAATATTTATGTAAAAAAAAGATATATTTTCGCAAAAAAATATATCTTTTTTCGTAGACTATACTCTAAAGTTTTTTGTGAAATTGCGGAGGATTGCACTTTCTTGTAAAAAAAAGGCAGAGAGCTTAGAGGCTGCGATCGGGTCGACTTTCGGCCCGAAAGGCTTTAGCCCTTTGTTTTGTCGGACAGTATTTTAATATTGTGGTGTCCGACAAAACAAAATCCCCTTGGGGCCCTGCCGAGGGAGTGCTAAAAACATGCAAAGCAAAAAAAATATTTGTTTTTGTTCGCGTAGCGCCAGGCTCCCATAGGGACTAGATTAATGATACAAGGCGCTGAGAAACCCAGTGGTGGCCAGCCCCCCAATTCTGCTGTAGTGAATCCACTTATATAAAATTTATCAATTTAACCGCCCGGAGCAGTTCATGGTAAGACGCGGATAGTCCCTTGTACAACTATGTATGGTCTCAGCCACCAAAAATTTTTTTTGACTCTTGCTATCCTAGGCTAGGACTTGAGCCCTGCCTAACTAAACGCTACCTATGCAGGAGGTTTTAGGTGCTGTGTCGTCCGGCTGCTGCATTACACGTTCACCAGCTATTTCGGGGTACAAAGGATACTTCTTTGCCTTTACAGGCACTACGTGCTTCTTTGGCTTTACGGATTCTCTGGCCGGCTTTACGATTTCCTTCGCCGAAATGGCTGATAAAGAAGGGTCCGGAGACTTCTTTGGTTTTACAGAACTTGGTGTTTTATATACCCAGAAAGCTTTTTGCCATGAACTAAGCGACCAAGCTCTGCCGCCTACGGCCTTTATTGTCAAAGTGGGGCCCCCGTTACTTGGTTATTCTCTGTCGACTAAGTAGCCCTATTAGATCCTAAGCTCTCTTTCATATAACGAATAGAGCGTAAAATGGCTGTGACGTTAGACATTGCGCTCAAAAATAATCAATCATGTTTGTTAATGGATCACTTTCGTCCGTTGGCTTGTTCAACCAAAAACAAAAAACATGCGCCGGGTAAAAACATAAAACCAAAAAGTTGTTGAAATACCGATGTTGTTTCTAAAGTAGTCGCTTTTTTTATATCCATATGATTGAAAACAGTGGATCTGTCTTGTCCGTATAATAAAACTAAATTTTGGCTGTAGGAGGCTGAAGGTAGCAATTGTGACCATGTATTGTTTGGTGCTTCTTTAGTCAAGTACAAGATACAAGTAGGACCTGCGCTAGAAGCAAGCTGTGCAATCCAATGGCCCTGATTGTTTGGCAGAATATTTTGTTTTTTCTCTTTTGGTTTAAATAAAGTTTTACCTTTAATGGTACACAATATATTCTTGATTTGTCGCCATTGTCGACTTGTCAAGCCACTACAATGAAATAAAAGAATATATGGATATTGTTTTTTGATCTCTTGGGGCCAAAGGGCACTCGACCTTAGGGAGAGGGCTTTTTTTCGTAGAAATTTTCGTTGCATAAGGCCATTTTAATTTTTTTTTTCGAAACGACTATTACAACGCGCACAACAGGTATGGCCTTTGGGTCACTGATGAACTAAGTGGACAGGAGGTGCTTACCTTATAAATGTGATATTGGATGGGCAGAGGGACAAGCCTGAATCAAAAGTATAGGTCAGTTTTTTTCTCAAAGATAAAAACGTTCCAATCATCCTTATTTGTAATAAATAGCCTAAATATGAAAATAAGGTGGCATTCGACAGCCGATAACAATTTGATCAACCATCTACGATGGTTGACGACAGAGAATAAAAAACATTTGAATATCGTGTGCTTAAGTTGCGAAGAAATGAAACTGCACAGAGGGGCGAAGCGATCAAGCAGCATGGCTGCTTGATTGGCGAAGAAATAATCTACGTTGAGTCATAACGCGAAGCGCGGTCAATTCAGAAATCATATTATAAGCTGCGGGGATTACTATGTACGCGGAGGGGTACGAGCCTGCTTTAGCACTAGGGCGACCGGTCCTGCGCGATAAAAGTACAAGTTCACGCTGTACTAAGGCATTTCACTTCTCCGGGTTCGGCAACGGAGACCTTAGCATGTGAAAAAAGCTCCGGGATTTCGCTCATCCTGAAAGGGATGACCGAATAGCAGGGGCGCGCCGGCTCCTGTGTTTGAAGATGAGGATCCGTACTGGCGAATCCGAGTTCCGGCGCTACACCCAATGGCTAACCTTCGACCATTGAACCTCCGTTTTGCGGCGCGCGCGAACGTACGCTGTTCACTATATGCCTTTTGAGGATGGTGCGCAACAAGGCCGAAGAGGCGGGGCCTACCCTTATCATGGAAGGGATAGACCTGATGTAGTGGATTACCTATATCACTAGGAAAAAGGGAACTGAACGACATCTTGGGCGTCCACTAGATTGGACAAGCCGCATAGGAAACAACGGTGAGACCCTGTAAAGCCAAAGAAGCACACGTAGTGCCTAGGGATGCCGTAGGATGTCAGAGGGCCCCCACCTAACCGAAAGGACTAGCAATAGGAAAGCACTTGATAACAAGCAGTAGGGAAGGAGCCTATTACTTATTTACTCACTGGTTCCCGTTTGGCAAGTTTCACTTTGACGCAGTCTATCAGGCCATCTTTCAAGGACCGTGTAATAGGCGCTCGGGGGGTGTGCCCTTCCGTGTTTGAAGAAGCTCTGAAGAAAGTCAGGTTAGAGAGCCGTGTGATGGGCCACTATCTCGTACGGTTCGTAGAGCAGTAGCCCAGATCGGTGAGCGAGGTAAACCTACGGCCGTCTAGGCTGGACTCTTTACTTTATCGGGTCATTCATCTACGATATAGATGAATCATTCAGTTATGAAATAAGGTAGGAAAATATAACCAGACTAATAGCCCCTACGGGTGCAGCTTATTCTTTGTATTGATCAAAATAGATATCGAAGTCATGATGGACTTCTGTGAGCGTCTTTTTTCGTATTTTTCTACCTCCCAAAAGCACCATCGAGTGTTAGCTTCAAAGAATTATAACTCAACATTATACGCAGCATCTTTGCTTAGGGCCGCAAGCCCATCACTGGAGAGAACTCTAAGTGCGTAGAAAGCTTTTCAAGCAAACTAACTTTGCCTGTTTTCTAGATTGAAGTACGTAGTGCGGATAGATCCCTGGTGAAAGATCATCTAAGTAGTAAGCAACTACTGGAAGTAGAAGATCGCCCTCAAAAAAAAAAAAAGAAACCATGAGACGGGTAAAGCATAAGCCTACAAAAGTTGTTGAAATACTGATGTAGCTCTTCAATTAGCTGCTTTTAGTATATACATATGATTGATTATAGTTGATAGTTATTTTCCATATAATAAAAGAAATTAGTAACTGAAACCCTTTAGGGCCCCAGAGGGTCACTTTTTTGTCTGACAAAAAAGGGTATGTTTGGACGAAGTCCAAAATAATAAAATGCAGAGCGCAAAGTGATCAACCGTTTTCTAATGCACCAATGGCGCTACGTGAAGTGATTTCATTTTTGTGTAAGGTTGATTTATGGCCTTTTTGGAGTATAGCCAAGTGGTAAGGCATCGGCCTTTGATGCCGAGAAACAAAGGTTCGAATCCTTTTACTCCAGGCCGCCCTAACCACCTTTGACGAAAGCAAAAATCTTTATTTTTGCTTTGGTTGAAGGCCCTTACGGCATAAGGCCAGGCTGGCGCTCGGACCACGAAAGAAAATTTTGTTTATTTCGGCTTTTTGCTACCACTTCCGAAAAGAGCTTGCGTCCTTTCTTAGCGTCTCTCATCTTATCCCGGTCTCCTTAGAATGCTTATAACCTAGTCTAGAACCCGCCATCTGGTTGATGTTGTAAGAGGGGAGTAATAAATCTATGTAATGCTGCTCTCTTGATATAAGATTGGACACCTCATCGATATCAAAATTCTATATTCTATAGCGAAATTTAGCCACCCATCCACAGAGTTCTAAAAAAACGGGCATGATTTCGCATCGACCGACGACCTATGTCCCTATGTCCTAAGAATAGAATATACAATACAGCATCTTTGCGCAACCCACATAAATGGAAATATGCGCTGTATCTATAATTTTCTTCTGAGCAGGCTCCTTATACACATGTGATAAATATATATACCGGGGTCTTAGGTAAGACAAAATCCATAATAAAATCATTCTCGCAATAGCAGGTTATTCGTAGATTTCCTTATTCAGATACATTTTTTTAGTTTTTTTAACATAGCTAAATCTAAAGTATTAAAAAAAAAAAATAACCAACCCCTACAATGAATTTTTAATTCCAATCCAATCTGTAAAAAGTGAGCTTACGGAAAAGACTAAGCAAGCCTCCCAACGAAGCCATAATGAACCCTATCCAAATACAGAAAATAAAAGGGAGCTTAATTACTGTCGTATACCAGCCTGTTTCAAAACTTCCAGTTCCAATCAAAGCATATAGATCCGTAAAGAGATTGGTATGTATAGCCACTTTGGTAGTGCTCCTTTCTTGATTTGAAAAATAGAATCTTTTTTCTGGGAACATAGTCAACCAATGTGAAAAACTATTATATTCGAGAACTGTAAAGCCCTTCTTTCGTAAAGGCAAAGAAGTGTGCGGAAATCGTAAAGCCATTTCTGGCCTTCGGCCCTTCGGACCAAAGAAGTTTCCCTCTCCCGTTGGTCGAGAGCTAAAGCCTCTCCCGTTGGTCGAGAGCTTCGCACCTTCGGTAGGCCGGGATTGCAACAGGGCAGGACGTGATCCATCATGCTCAAACATGAATGGGGTTTTTAGGGACGGTTTATAAATAATTAAATTACCACAAATGGAGTGAAAAGTGGGTCCATGTAATTGATCAATACCTCGCAAAGTGCTACGAACCTTCCCTATATGTAGTTCGGAACCCAAAGGGGTTTTCCCTGTAAATTGTATCTTTTTTGCGTTAGACAAAATTACACCCATAATAAAGATGCAAACTCCTCCATGTGAAATCTTCATATTAACGGGAGCTTTTCGAAAGTCGTGACCAACAGTCATCAGTCTACTCGGTAAGGCGCGAACAAGAAAACATCTACTCCAATTCAAGTTATTTCTTCTCAGTGACGATATAATAAGCTCGCGTCTTCTCTGCTTGTGAAAAACAAAAAAATAAAATTTCTGCCTCGCTAAGCTATCGCGCCTATGATGAAATGATAAAAAGAACGTACAAAAGAAGAAAAAACAAAGCACACCACAGAAAGATTCTAAATATGAAAAGTCTCCCATGAATTTGATAATAATAAAATTAAAAAACAACAACAAGGCCCACAGGGCCCGGGCACTGTCAGACAGGGTCCCGGACTTTGTTTTGTCGGACACCACAAAACAAAAATACTGTCCGACAAAACAAAGGGCCGGGGACTGTCTGACAAAAAAGGGAAAAAAAAACTGACGAAAAAAGGAAAAAATTGACAAGGTTTCATCCAGAAAAAAGGAAATATATTGGATTTTTTTAGGTGAGCTTTTCTCAATTATGTTGGGTAATAGAACGGGTCTTGCTCTTATCAAAACTATCCTTTTTGCTTCGTCCAGAGAGCGCATGAACCCCCTAGAATGTATATAAACTAAAACAAGTAATAAAGATGTAAAAATAGGTATTATAGTACCATTAAAAAAAGGAGCACCTGTGGAAACATCTCTACTTACCAACCATTGAAATAGTATGGGTGCTGCTGTGCCACAAAGCACAACCAAAAAAATAAGAAAAAATAAAAAATTCTGTAGTTGGACCATCTGCTATATTCGTTTTGATTATTTTGCTTCTCCGGATCAGAGAATACGATCTATTCTCTCGTGTTCGCTCCTCCTTTTAAAGAATGCGTACAAAAAAAAATATGTTTGAGGTCCGAAGGTCTCGACCAGCGGGAGAGGAGTGTATTTAATTGAAATGAAGTTAGCTCCTTTTCTATCTGGCCCGATCCAGTGCAAAGCGCTTGATCGGGCTAAAGTCACTTGCAAAAGGTAGCTTTCTTTATTTAGGCTTTCTACTTGCTTTGTATACAATGACTTTGTCATGACCTTCTGTGCCCTCTATGAGCTTTGCTAAACGATTGAATTGATACGAGTGCGCAAATCTTCGCGAATGCCACAAGATCTGGTTTACAGGGTTTGAGACCGTAGGATCTTGGTTTGATGATGGAACAGATAATGCACCCTGGGTACTTGATTGCTGCTTCATTTTAAAAAAAAAAAGAAAAGATATGCTGGTAATTAGAAGGAAAAAACACCATAAAAAGATTCCTCGTGTAGAATCTGTAGCAAAACTATGAACGGAAGCTAGCAATCCAGAACGCACGAAAAAAGTTCCTAAAATACAACATAAAAAAGTAACCATATTGAGAAACAAGGTCCAATCATTCAATTTAGGTAAAATGACTGAATGAATACAAGCTGTAGCTAATACCCAAGGCATAAAAGAAGCATTTTCTACGGGATCCCAAAACCACCAGCCGCCCCAGCCTAATTCATGATAAGCCCACCAACTTCCTAGCAATATGCCTACCGTTAAAAAACACCAACATGTCAAGATCCAAATTTGAATTTGTTTCCACACTACCGTATTCGCGCTGCAGGTCCAACCAAAATGAAAATACATAGTATTTGTTTTACGAACAACACTCTTAGCCCGCTCCGTATGGGCCAATGACCCAAAGGGCACTCGACTATAGGGAGAGGTTCTCGTGTGCGGACCAGCAATTTCCGGCCTTTGGTCCTTCTTTGGCTTTACCAAAAAAGGACAAAAAAAAAAATATATATTTTTCAAACTTTTTTGCGGCCTGTTTATTATTTTGGATAGACATAAGCAAAAGCCAATCGCACTTGCGACGTATCCCGCATAAATGCAAGGAGGATGTATAGCTAATATAGGATCTTGTAAAACAGGATTTAATTCCGCAAGTGATTTAGTACAAACAAATGAAATTCGAACAAAAGGGTTGGAACTTGCTAATAAAAAAATAGAAAAAAATAAAGCAATGCCTTTATAAATTTGCTGTTCATCTATAAGCGAAACTGCCGTCTCCCGCTGGTCGAGACCTTCGGACGAAAACAAAAAATAAATATTTTTGTTTTCTGCGCCCTTTGCTTGTTTTGATACATTACAGGGTCGAGCCAGATAACAAAAAAGGAATCCGTAAAAACTTAGGATCCAACACCATAATAACAGACTACCTTCATGATTAGACCATGTTCCTGATATTTTATAAAACAAAGGCGCATTAGCATTTGAGTTGGTAAATACATTGTAATTAGAAAAGTCAGAAGAAATGTAGCAAAACAAAATACCAAAGAAAGACATAGTGAACAAAAAAAAATAAAGTGAAACAGCCACAGGGCGCAGCTTGTTAGTTAACGCAACGAAGATACTCAGTACTAAAAAATAATGGCCCAATTCCGGTGACATAACATTTTAAACTTTGCTTATAATTGGCAACAAAAAAATATTTTTTTGCCGTACAGCTGGGATCGTTTTCGTTACGGCATTTGGCATGCCGATTATGAGTCCCAACTTCAATAACGGGAGATTACACACGTCGCAAGCTAGCCTCTTAAAACTCTCACAAAATAGCTTCTATGAACCCCATAAAGAGAATAGGGGGCCCAGCATAGCAGCCGTACGCGCCTTGCCTTTTCTCCGAATCAACAAGAAGAATTGGCGAGCAGCTCTATCATTTGCTTTTTCACGGATCATGGAAACTTTGTGTTCTTCATGATTGACGTCATACATCATGGGCAGGATTGACCCATCAATACAAGACCTTAGGTATAAAAAATATATATATATTTTTATACCTAAGGCCTACTTCAGCCAGCGGAGTCCATATAACGAATAAAAAGAATTCTTTGGCGATGTTTTTCAATAAAAGAAATTGACCTTTGAACTGCTACCACCTGCTGGGCCTTAACTCTCGAACCAATAGGCGGCCCCTTCAAATGTTTTAACAAAATGGGCCTACCGCACTACGTGCCTTGCTGCGCCTTTTATTTCCTATAGGCTTTTGGCTCCTGATGACAAAAGGCCCGCAGGGCGGGGCACTGTCAGACGGGACCGGGGACTGTCTGACAAAAAAGGGAAAAAAAACTGACGAAAAAAGGAAAAAATTGACAAGGCTCCAGGAAAGTCATTGGCTTTTTCGCTGAAAATAAAAAGATAGAATTATTTGACGTGTTTCCAAAATAAAAAAAATCCCAGTTAAAAAGAAGAAGCTAGCAAAGATTAAAAAGATTGGAATGAGCATAGAAATATGTATTGAAGTACCAAATTGGCTAATGCTTGAAGGTTGATGCAATGTATTCCACCAGTTGACAGAAAACTTAATTATTGGTATATTGATTAGCCCTATACATATAAAAATAGAAGCAACATCCGCAGAAAACTCTTGAAAACGCAGTGCACCCAGGTAAATAAAAAACAAGATTAATACAGAGGTTAAACGAGCATCCCACACCCAAAAGGTACCCCACATAGGTTTTCCCCAAAAACCCCCGGTGACTAGGGTAAACAACGTAAACAAAGCACCTATTTTGGCAGCGGTTTTGGAAAATAACTGAAAAAGGGGATGTTTTGTTAATAAGAATAACACACTGCTAATAGCCATTGCAATATAAATAAGTAAACTCATCCAAGCTGCAGGAACATGCACATAAATAATGCGATAATTTTCACCTTGTTGAAAATCGGATGGTGCTACCCAAATACTTAAATAAATAGCCATCGCTGTTAAAAACCAACAAAATCCAATGAGAATTTGCGCGTAGCGAAAAGAGCAGCACATAAAAAAAAAAGGACGTAATAAGGGGACATACATAGTAATTTTCTAACTTTTGTCAAACAAAAACGGAAAGCGGGAAAGCTAAAGTTTTTAAAACCTGCGCTGCGCGCCAGTCCAGCCGTTTAAACCCTTGGACCTTTGTTCTACAAGCCAAAGTTCGTAAAGCCTTTTGCGCTTTTACTAAAAAGCTTATTTTAAAAAAATAAAAAAAAAGATAAGTATTTTACTTTTAATAAAGTAAAACTTGCCAGGCTTTTTTGATTCAAAAAATATAATTTTTTTATGGAATAGAAAATGCTATTTTTTCTTTACTTTATTCAAGGGTCGACCAAAGCGAGACACTCGACCAAAGGGAGAGGGATATCTACTTTTTCGGTCGACCGCGTCGACGGACATCGTTTTTTTTCCAGTGCCTTTTTCATATAAGATTTTATTATATGATTATTGAATGAAATAAATGATTTGAAGCAATATGATTGTAAAGGCACCTCTGGTCCATTTTCTTTACCCGAAACACGTTAATATAACGGAAAATACAATTAGTTCTTCTTACCTGTACCTGCATACACTATACAAGGATTTTTTCCTTGATATTCACGCGTCTAAAATAAGAGGTGGTGTTGAGTTGGACCTTTTTTTATTCGAAAGACAGTTTGTACTCGAATGTAGTATACCCTGGGCCGGTGGCCCACATATTCACAGGCTTTTCAGAAACACAACCTTTTTCCGTTGTTACCATAAACCTATCCGCCATAGGGGAAACAACTTCTGCTAGTGAACGAGCCGCCCGAGTCAACTGGGCCCTTGGGAAAAAAAAGTCGCTCCCAAGCTATGGTCCAAAGACTTTAATTTCGGTGAGCTTCATCAACACCGCGGCAAATTTGCTTAGTTGAGGTGCATGACCACGCCAAAGGAGATAGTTGTGAAGACTAAACACGATTACTGGACTATTGGACAAATCCACCAAGTCCTCCATTGCCGCGGGGCAGAAATACAGACTAAGCAGATTTTACTGTCTTCCGGACCGTCAAGTACTTCAGTACACTCTTGTAACAATTTGACGGTAAGGTACATAAGATTTTTATAGCTTCTTTTCTCGAATTTTTTTACCACCACCGGACTTGATCAGCACAACACCTTCAAATTTCAAGACTATCTTTCAACCCTCTGTCTCTTTTAGCCTTTTGAAAGGGCCTCCCGGCGGTTAATCAAAAGATTAAGCATTGGCATATATGCCGAGGTCTTTTTCACGGCAGCGTGCACACTTTTACTTTTTATGTTTAGGGTCGACCAAAGCGAGACACTCGAGCAAAGGTAGAGGGAAAATTGATGAAAATAATTTGAAATCATTTTGCTAGTAAAGTTTGTAAAGTAATTGAGACCAAAATAGGATAAAAAAATAAAAAAAAAAGTAAATATCCCATTAATAAAATAACATGAAACCATTCTGTTTCAATAGAGGTACAAAAAACGATTAAGGGCAATAAAGTGGGTAAGGTTGTTAGATTTTGCAAGCTGTTCCAACCATTGGATGTGATTCCAAGAGCCAAACAAGAATGAATACCACACATAAGAGTAAATATCTGGCTTCCTATAATAATGGTGAACCAATTCATTTTGGATTGATCAAATTGGTACAGAAGTTGTAACACAGGAAAACTACAGAAAACACCACTTATTTGAAGAACCCAGTGACCATACAATTTAGAAAGTAGGATTTTTTGCAAACAATAACCGCTTAAATAATACAATTCGAGTGTACCATCTTCAAAATCATTTTGAAAAAAACGTTCAGGAAGAAAGGAAAACAACAAACAAATCCAAATTAAACCTAAATGGAAATGACATAAGAAATCTTTAGAAAAGCCTATCATTAAGGGCGTGACTACGATATACAACAAAAATAAAGAAAAAGTCGTTATTAGTGTAGATAAATTGAGTAAAATATGTTGATAAAACAGTTTCAGAAAGATTTTAAAGGCACGTAGTGCGAAGACCATCGGGAGAAGTTCTTTTTTTTTAGTTTTTAGATCCAAATAGATACTTTTTTTTGTTGATTTATGTTGCGAATAGAATAAAGAAATACAGGGGAAGCCAAGAAAATGCGTTGAGGCCAAAGGTGGAGAACGTCTAGCGTTTTCCAAATGCAGAGTCTCGTTTTCTTCTCTAACCCGCTTCATCGCCAAGGGGAGTGTATAAACAGCCAGTAAAGATGCGTAGCCAGGTGTAGTCGCCGCAAAGACAGTAAGCAGTGAAAAGCTACGAAAAAAAAATAGATATTTTTTTTACATTGTCATTTTTTTAGCTTTAGCTCTCGACCAAAGAGAGAGGCACGTATGCTCGACCCGAAGCTTCGGGCCGTAGGGCTGCGGCGCCTCCTATGGCGGAGTCTTTGCCAATCTACGGGATTGGCCAGGCTTACCCGTGGCTGCTGAAATGCTGGCGGGGGCACAGCAAAGACAAGTTTTTTTCGATTCGATAATCAAGCGGGACAAAGTCACAGCGTTTGATTCTTTCAAAGCCTTTTTACTTTAACCTTTGGCCTCTGCGATCTTTTTGAAAGAATGACTGTTTTGGTAATCAAATTACAAAATAAATATACAAACTTTATAGAATCATCATTCACTGGAACGGGATAAGTTATTAATTTATGTAATCTGTTTGGAATATTAGAATCCACCAAAGCTACAATAGGTATTTGTAATTGATTAGCTTCAAGTATAGCCATGGAATTTTGATTTGCATTTATTATTACTAAACAATCTGGGATATTGTGTGTCATGATTCCTTCAAAACATTTTTGCATCTTTTTAAAACGTGGAAAATAATCGAAAGGCGAAGATGTAAAAGCCTCTTTCAAATTAGGATGTGCAGAGAAATCTTGAAAGTGTTTTTTTACTTTTTTCATATGTTTCCAATTGGTCAAAAACCCCCCAATCCATTTATGATTGATATAGCTTTGATTGGTTTTTTTTGCCATTTGTTTAATTATTTTATTATATTCCGGATTGGTATTTACCAATAATAAATGGCCTTTTGCACTAATGATAGATCCAATCAAATTACAAGCCCTTCGTAAACAAATAAGTGTTTTTTCTAAATCAATAATAGCCATTTCATTTCTAAATCCATATAAATATCCTTGAAAATCAGAAGTTGGTATCCGATGGCCCAGATATGCGTTTGTACTCAGTAATTTTTGAATAACCAACAAATTAGAATTGTACATAGTTCCTTTTTTCTTTTTGTTTAGATAGCTCAGGTGGTTAGAGCAAAGGACTGAAAATCCTTGTGTCAGTGGTTCGAATCCACTTCTAAACACAATAAGGGTCGGGTGGGGCGGCTGCCCGACCCTCCATTCGATAACAGGGGAGCTGCCCCCCTCTCAATACGGCCGAATGGCCCGAGGGATCTGATGGTGCTCCACACACCGAGCCCCGTATAAGTAATCAATCTCGAACGCCTTGGGGTTCAACTCTACCCCTAACGCCCCTTCGGTTCGGCGAACCTTGGATACTTCATTTCCTCGCTCCCGGTATATGAGGTTGTTTACAAAACGCTTTCCAGAAATAGGCTTTAATAAGCCATTTCTCAGACATTAACGCTCATATGCTGGGTACAAGGGCTTCTGCTCGGACTGGGCTCCTCTGGGGGGTTATGTGGACTTCTACATATGTCCCGGGAATGTAGTTCTTCTTCTACCCACATGGATAGAGGGATTCACCCCGCCTGTTCCTGAGCTATTTCAGGAATTGAAGGGCATGTAAGTTCGGGAAACCGAAGTATGCGATCAGCCTCAGATTCGGTCAGTCATAAAATAGGAGATTTCCAACCCTTTACCAGTATTTAAATTAAAATACCGGGGAACCGAGACCCGTCTCTCTTAGGCCTTGATCGAGTTTACCAACCTGAACAGAAAAGATAGATTTGGCCAGGAGCTGCTTTATAGTTTGATAATTCCGCTGTCTGAAGCTTAGGGAGGGGCAGGAAGGCCGGAAATTCGTGGGAGTTCATTCAATTCCTACGTTACATCTAATTCCCAAAGTAAGGAGGCCGGAAGATTAAGGTATCCGGCTGTTAAAGAGGAAGTATGGGAGCCGGATTCCTCAGGGCTCCCGTGTATTTATTCGTAGGCTTGGGCCTACTGGCCCTAAGGGCCCAGAACATAACTAATCAAGGATAAGGCGGGCGAGTACGAAATGGAAAAATTTACCGGGTCCTGAGTTTTTTTTAAATTGTACTTGGTACTTTTTTTTGGTGTTTGCTTTTTGGGAAGAAGTGCCAAATTAAAACGATGACTTTTGGCTCAATCGTACATTTTAGCGATCAAATGGTACATTTTTGCAATAATAAATGGGAAAGGGACAAGCCAACGGCCTCCCGGGTGAACGATTTCTCGCAAAAATGTACCATTTCTCGTGTACCTTAGTGTCGCAAAAGGTTAACTATTTTCCTGATCCTTTTCCCCCCCCCACCTCTGGGAACCGCACACCAGCAAAAATGAACATAAATTTGAAACCTTTTCTCATCACAAAAATAATGAAGGAAAGGAAAAAGGGTCAGGTTCTTATCATAATTCCTAGAAATTATGCATCTACAATTGAGCTTAATAATGATCATCAAAATTATAAAGAAAAGGATAAGGCGCATATCATTATTATTCTCAATGATGTATTTATCATTGAAAATAATAATGATCATAAAAATTGGAGAAGAATAATGATCACGATGATCATAATTCAATTATGATCATCGTGATTATTATTATCAACATGAGGATTAAGATTCATATATATATATACAGATATATCCTTTCAATATCCTTGATCATCCAGTTAATTATGATGATCGAGGATCATCATAATTAACCCCATCCTGGTGTTTATTTCTCTATCATTCAGATAATGACCTTATTTGGATCATTCATTTTACTGGATAATAATAATAATGTTGATAGTCTATCAATCGACTTGATCCTTACTTCATTTGGATCATTCATATATGTATATGATTTGATCATATACATATTTTCTATATGATGTAATTTATCATTTCCATCTAAATCACCGGATTAAAATGAAAGATTTACAAAGAGAGGCTTTATCTCATTGTTTTCAGTCCTCCCGGCTGCCGTCCGACGCGCCATCCATAAGAAAGACTTACTTTTATGTATTTATTTCCTGTTCCTTATCTGTTATGTTCGGAGAAATAATAATAAAATTTCCTGTTCTTATTCTTTATTTCCCTTTCGAGTACACTGCTTTTAGTTCCAACGGTTGAGGATAGGTTATAGGCCAACTGAGGATAGGTTATAGGCCAACCCCCCCCCCCCCCCCCCCCTATTCGCCGTCTAAACCGTCACGGCAGGGCTTACTCCTTTATATATTTTATTACCTATATTTTGATATTTTTCACTAAAAAAAATATATATATTTTTTTGCCGCTGGCTCTTGGCTGGTTGTTGTTCGCACCGTCTACGTTGCATCTGGTGGGTAAGTCTAAAGGGTGGTCAAGATCTTTGTACTTATTAGATAATAGGTTATTTCCAAAAACAATAGAATCGTAAAGTAGGCTAAGGACGGATTCGAACCATCTTTATAGGATTTGCAATCCAATACATTACCCTTATGTTACTTAGCCATTTCTTATACTTTTTGAACCAAAATCAAAAAAAATATGAAAAACAACAAGATTGGCGTAAGCCAAAAACACTTTGTCACAACCATTAATATGACTCAATTTTACCAACAGACTGTTTTTATGACATCATTTTTTAATATCACCTCGAGAATGTGGAGAATACAGCAACATATTCAACTACCGATTGGTATCTGATAGCCATCTATCCCCTTTTACTTAGTTTAACCTTGTGGAAGGAAAGGAGCTCAATTTTTTCATATATGATGGTCGTTGCTACCTACTTCGTTTTATTGAAGCTGTTGTCGATTCGGAATCCCGGGGATTCCATAGTTTTTATTATATCGAACATTACCAAATGCAATATATGTTCAATAAAAATATATGTTCAATAAAAATGTTTGAATATTACGTAAAAAATAAAAAGAAACCTCTCCCTATAGTCTCGCGCCCTTCAGGTCCTTCTTTCGTAAAGCCAAAGAAAGTCTCCTTCGGACCCATAGGCACGGAGTGCGCGGGTAGCGGGAGAAGGGGGGGACGAAGACCCACGGGACAGGGCTTGTAGATTGAAGGCACGTAGTGCTCGACCCGAACCCTTTAGGCCGTAGTCTTCGCCCCACCACCGCTTATTCTACGCGGAAACATCGATTTTCACAACATCACGGAACAAGTACGCGATACCTTTGGCTTTCTCTTGCGAATACTAAGAATTTCGGAGATATAGTCAGTCAAATAGCCCAACTCATGGTATGTATAACTTCTTCTATGGTTCCATATAAGTATAGCAAGACCGATGGTTCTCTCGGGCTTACTTGGTTATCCTTTCGGTCACGTCATTTATTATTGTGATTTGGAATAAAAAGCCAAAGAGTTTACCGACGGCGAGGTTGTATTTCTAGCTCCTGAATGGATTAGGTCTCCAGTCACGGCATGTCTTTTAAAATTAAAAAAGCATGCGGGCACTCTGGTCCTTCAGATCTAGATAAAAAAGTTTAATTTTACTTTGCTTTGGGAGTTTCGGAATTTTTTATAAAGTCCGTATGACAACGGAGTGCATCAGCCTTTCTATTTTTGTTTATATTTCTAAATTGAAGGATATGCTAGCCAGTAAGGTCCGTTTATTACGAGCCTTGGTGCTAAGCTACAAATGAAGCGCGTAAAGCCTACCAAATACTATTTGGTAGAAAATAATTCATTATCTCCACCCATGCTTTTCCTAATTTACAGAAATCTTGAGTATTTCGTGCCTCAGGCATGGTCCGGGGCCAAAGGTTCTCGTTTATATATGGTATTATACATATTATGTCTCTTCTGTTAACCCCCCCTTTGGGCCATAAGGCTTCGGGTTTATTTTAGTATATTGGGTTGTTTTTAGTTTGGCTGCATTTTGATTGATCAGCCATGAATGGTCATTGTTTTGACAAAAACAAAAGTAAACGGTTATGCTAGAAGGTGCAAAATTAATTGGAGCAGGAGCAGCTACCATTGCTTTAGCGGGAGCTGCTGTAGGTATTGGAAACGTTTTTAGTGTGCGCCTCGGCAGAGCGCGTTTGGATCAGCGAAGGTTAACAGATTATCGCACGGCCTTAGCCCTAACCTGTAGCGGGAACAGACCGCAGGGAACCATAGCATGGGTTTCGGCTGAGTTTCGTCGCACGGTGTTCACGAGTGCTTCAGAGTCAAGCGTTACTCCCTCCAACGAAGGAGGCCCGGAAGGCACTAAGGACCAACTAAACCCTTTGTGCAAACAACCCTACGGGGGAAACTGCAGGAAGCAGGAAAAGTCGCTCACTAACCTAAACGACGAGCAAACAACCAAACGTGAAAACGAGGGATCACCCCAATGGACCCCAAAAAGGTTAGCGCCTAGGTGCCAAACCCCGGGGGACCGAGGCATATCCAAAAATGTAATGGGTGACAGATCAGTCATAAGTACTCCGAGGGATACACTGGGCAAAGCAAGTCGCGTATACGACGATGCCCGTAATGTGAAAGACTCTGAGGGAAGGACTGTAGATGGTAATGTGCCATCACGGAAAGGCGCGGAAAAAACTTTTTTTTGTCAAACAGCTTGCAGGCACGTAGTGCGAAGACAAAAGGAGAGGTTCGACCAACAGGACAGGGCAGAAAAAGGAAGACTGAGAAAAGCAGAAATATTTTTTTTTGGGAGTGTAGCAGAATCAGCGAAAGCAACTACTAAAACCAAGGCCAATAAAGGTGAGTCTAGACCGGTGACGCCTCCCGCGCTCGGTCGCGTCTTCTATGAAGACATTTACAATATAGACAACCTTAGGGCTGGCTACAAAAGGCTAAAAGGAAATGTAGCCCCGGGAATCGACGGTAGAACTAAAGCGGACATGACCGACAAGGCCCTTGAAAAACTATCCAAAGAGTTGAGAAGGCAGGCATATGCCCCAAAACCGGCCAAACGGATAATTATTACTAAACCAGATGGCGGTAGTAGGCCCCTTTCTATTGCTTCGACGGTTGACAAAGTTGTGCAATCCACTTTAAAAGAACTGGTGGAACCGCACTTTGAGTCGCTTTTTAGAGACTCAAGCCACGGGTTCCGCCCTGGGAGAAGCTGTCATAAAGCCCTCCGAGACCTCCGTTACTCGTGGACGGCACTGACTTGGCTTGTACAAATTGATATTAAGAAAGAGTTTGACAAGATTCATCATGACCTGCTTATTAAGGAAATGGAATCAGTACTGCGATCTAAAGCACTACAGGATCTTATGCGAAAGCTACTTAACGCAGGATACATAGATGTATATAACCTTACAGATCGAACGCAATACAACACAGAGGGCGTTCCGCAGGGCTCTATAATCTCCCCGCTTTGTGCCAATATCTTCCTACATAAGTTGGATTGTTATGTCGAAGACATACTCATACCCAAATACAATGTAGGGAATATGCGCCCCGCGTCGGCGGAATATAAGAAAAAGCTTAATATCCATTCAAAGGACAAAGCCTTCTTCAAGTATTATACAGAATTAGAGCAGGCCATCAAAAACATCAAACACCTAAAGTGGATAAACCGCGAACAACAAAAAAAATCTATTTTAGTAAAAAAAAAAGATTTTTTTGAAAATTTGTTTTTTTTTCGAAACCCTAAAGTTTCGTGCCCTTTGGGCCGAAGGACGCTTCTAGAAATGGCTGAGAAAGAAGGATTAAAAAGACTTAAGTACCTCCGGTACGCGGATAACATAATTTTAGGTGTTATAGGCAGCAAACAAGATGCTCTAGATATTAGAAAAGCCGTGCAAAACTTCCTGCAGGAAGAACTGAAGTTGGACATAAACGAACAAAAAAGTAAAATCTTACACGCAAAGTCCGAGATGGCCAAATACTTAGGCGCATTAGTAATATATTACGGCACCGGAAGTGTGGAAATCTTAAGCACTGACAAGGTCTCCGATGTCAAACAAATAAGACTCCGATCTCGTCCACAACTAATAGCTCCCATAAAGGACTTAATAACTAAAGCCTTGGAACTTGGATACGCGAAAAAAAACGCCAAGGGCTTAGCTCGAGCAACCTCCAATCCACGATTGGTTTCCTCAGGGGACAAACACATTGTTACCCACTTCTCATCGGTGATACGCGGCATTGTTAACTACTATTCATTTGTGAACAAGCGCTCTTCCCTGTGGAAAGTTGTGTCCATCTATAAAAAGTCCTGCGCGCTAACCTTGGCCAGAAAACACGGCCTACGGTCAGCCAAGGCTGCTTTACTCAAGTTTGGTCCAAACTTGCGCATCACAGAAAAAGGCAAGGAGGTTGCCTCACTAGACTACCCCACCTCTCTAAAAACTACAGGAAAGTTCCACGCTACTAGGTTCAGTCAGGTTACTATACTCGAGGAACCATATTATGGAGTCAGGTGACTATATTCGAGGAACCCTGTGATGGAGTGGCGTGGATAGAGCAGGCAGACTACTCACAACAAAAGGCTCTATCTCGCGCCTCCGGCAAAAAAAAATATGTTTAGGCTCTCTTCCTTTGGTCGAGTGCCTCGCTTTGGTCGACCTTCTCTCTTTGGTCTTCGCGCCTCTACCCTCTTCTCCCTCTAGCACTCGTGCGTGGAAATCGTAAAGCCATTTCAAGCCTGCGGGCCCTTCTTTCTCACCCATTTAGACTAGTTAAAAATTTTTTTTGCAGCTTTAACTGTATCACTTGAGACCTTTTCAATATATCCCGGTCTCGGCACTCTTGCTAGGGCAACCATAGCCAAATCGAGAAAGCGGATCACGCTATGCCTACAATGACTTAGTTACAAGGTGCAGGGGAGGGGGATTGCACAGTAGTCGCGCGCCCCGGGAGGGCTAGTAGCGCTTATACGGCCAAGCCACAAAAGCTGAAGAAATTGCCATGGACGAGCCACATGCAGGGAAACTTGCACGTGTGGTTCTGACCGGGGGGAAGAACCCTATCGGTATTCTTTGATTAATTCTGTTGCGCGAAATCCATCATTGGCTAAGCAATTATTTGGTTATGCCATTTTAGGTTTTGCTTTAACTGAAGCTATTGCTTTGTTTGCCTTAATGATGGCATTTTTAATATTATTCGTCTTTTAATGTGCTGCAAATATTTATTTTTTTCTTTTTTATTTCCTAAAACGAGCACCTCAGGGCTCGAACGTTTCGTACGTTTGAGCCCTTCCCTCGCCGCACACGCATAAAAGAGCTAACAAAAAAAAGCAAGTTTGACCTTTGCATCCGCTTAGACAGTAGAGCCCCGAAGGAATTCAAAAAAGATTGTTCTTGGGCTTCAGCTCGCGGCACCTAAAGAGCTTTGTCTCTCTACCCTAACGGGGAGAGGTCAGAGGGCAGAAAACGTTATATTTTTTTGCTTACTTCTCCAGGGTCCAAAGGATACTTATTTGGCTTGTAAAACCCCTTCTTTCCTAAAGCCAAATAAGGAAAATCGTCAAGCCATTTCTGGCCTTCGGCCGGAAATGGCTTGACGATTTCCGCGCACTCCTTAACGAAAGGAGGCACGTAGTGCGAAGACCTGAGGGAGAGGTGCGTAGCACTCGACCAGAGGGATAGCGCTTTACGATTGGAGCGGGCCTCTTTTTCGTTTTATTCTCTGCTTCACATAGCTCACCAAGGCCGCAGGGGGCTTGATTCGCTATGTCAGTGAGCATAGCGAATCCAGGGCTTATAGTTTAATTGGTTCAAACGCACCGCTCATAACGGTGATATTGTAGGTTCGAGTCCTACTAAGCCTATTTTCCATAAGACCGAAGCGAAGTAATGAACGTTAGGCTGAAAGACCTTACAAGGATGCGTATAACGTTTCGCGCTGGATTTACATAGTAGTAGATCCATTACGAACCACCCCCGCGGCTTGGCAGCTGGGTGTGTTGAAGGTCATTCCGAACTTTGCTACAATATTGTTTTTAGGAAAAGCGAATGAAGGCCGTAGGGAGACGGCGGAAAACGAGAAAAGCCCATAGCGCTGCGACTAAGAGGCAGAGGGCCTGCGTCGTATAGTCATTGTCCACACAGCACTAAAAAAAAATATATATTTATTTTTTTTCATTCTCTTGAAAACTCATAAATAAAAAAAAAACTGATAGGACACGAGCCGAAATGGCTGAGAAAAAACTCCATTACAGAGAACCCTTCTTTCTCAGCCGGCGAAGTGCGCGGAAATCGTCAAGCCATTTCCGGTCTTCGGCCCTTCGTTCGGACCCGGTTCTAAGCGCAAATTTACCACTTTGATTGGTAAAGTGGCCCAAAGGTAGCTGTGACCAAATATCTGGTGGTGGCTCTCTCCACTTTGTTCTCTTGCTTTTCCTAGTTTCTTTGTTTTACAGTTCCAAAATGCGAAAATAAAAAAATATATTTATTGTTTTATTTTTCGCTACGCCGTGGATAAATTGCTATACGCTCTGTTGATGGCTCGCATTTTAGGTCAGAGTTGTTTTTCATGAATTTGTTGTCCAATTAAAGAATTGAAATTGTCATAATCAAGAATCTCCGGGTGTATAGCTCAGTTGGTAGAGCAATAGGCTTTTAACTTAAAGGTCGCAGGTTCAAGTCCTGCTATACCCAAACTTTGGATTTAGTAATTCTGGCAGTTCGTATACGCGTCCAAATATAACTTAGTGTCTTCGGGGGATCATATATTACGAGCCATTACGCTAAGCCTAACAGGCTCAGGTGTTTAAAAATTGATATATATCAAAAAAAAATAAAAAAATTTGTTGACCCGGAACAAGCTTGCGTGTTTCCCGGCTCAGAGAATAAAAAATGTATTCTCTTCTACCCATCCTTGTTTAGCCATACGAGCATAACTGGCTTGAGCAAAGCATGCAATTACTTTGTAATGGCATTATAAAGATTTTTCTACGATCGTCACTTCGTTACTCAACTTGCATTAGCTGAACGTTAGGGCGCAGCTAAACCTTCGTGGATGGCTGAGGGCGGGCACCCTTCCAAAAACAGCGTTAGCTGAAAAAAGTAATTATAGCCTCCGGCCGCAGGCCCTTTTTTGTCAGACAAAAAAAGTACCCTTTGGGGCCCTGCGGGCAGATACTGGAAAGTTTCTGGGTTCGGAGAGGCACTCTACAAAATATTTTTTTGTTTGACATTTTCTGCCCGTAGGTCCGACGCTTCTATAAATGGCTGAGAAAGAAGGCGCGTAGCGGAAAAAATATAGATTTTTCTACCCCTCTCCCTTATCGGGTCGAGCACTACGTGCCTAAAATATTTTTTTTAACTTCGCTTTCCTTTTTTTCTATATTTTTTCTTTATCCGAGGCCTAGTGATTGCATAACTTCAAGGGTTGGCGGATATGATGGAATTGGTAGACATGCCAGGTTTAGGTTCTGGTGACCATAATGTTCGTGGGGGTTCGAGTCCCTCTATCCGTACAAGTTGGAATTGGTTCAATTAGTTTTTGTACCGCAGGAAAAAAAACAATTTTAGGTAAATCAGTTTTTTTTGAAAGCATCGGTTTTTTGCCTTTTTTTGTCTGACAGGGCCCCCAGGGGGCCTGTCTGACAGTTTCCCCAGGGGCCTTGTCAGACAGTCGCGGGGCCTTGTCGGACAGTATTTTTTTTTGTGGTGTCCGACACAACAAAGTCCGGGGCTTTGTCAGTCAGACAAAAAAGTCCGGGGCCCTTTTGTCTTCGCATTACCTGCCCGCAGGCAGATACTTTTCAGTTTCTGCGCCCCTTTTTCGGAAAGCCAAAGCAGTATCCTTCGGGCCGTCCGAAGGGCCGAAGGCCAGAAATGGCTTGACGATTTACGCGCACGAACACCAGAGGCGGCTCGACCCTCTCCTTATAGGTCGAGTGCCCGAAGAGCCCTAGGTTTCGGGAAAACGCATTGAATAGAATGCAGTTAACTCATTAACATACTCACGGATGGAGAGGGATTCGAACCCCCGGTATTCTCAATACTTCGGTTTTCAAGACCGACTCTTTCAACCGCTCAGACATCCATCCTTTTCGTAATAAGCTCTTAAGCTTGAAGCAAACAATAATAAACCTAATATTCAATTACTATGTAAATGAAAGTTCAGAGAATAAACAAAAATTTTTGTTTTGTTTGGCTAGGCTTGTAAGGCTCGACCCGAAGGGCCCAAAGCACGGAGTAAGCGACCCGAGTGGCCCCGAAGGCCCGAAGGCTAGAAATGGCTTGACGATTTCCGCACACGAGCACCAGAGGGAGAGGGCTTGGCGGGAACTCTTACGTTCAAGCTAGAGTCAGAGTATCCTTGGCTATTCCGTACTACACGGGGCTTCGCGTAAGTAACTTACTAAACATGACTGTTCAAAATCTACAAGAGCTGCTGTCAGCGGCAGAGGATAAAATCTATATATTTTGTGCGCCCTCTACTCAAAAATAAACAGCGTAGACGCGCCAGCAGCCCGGAGCTTTATTAGCTCTATTAGCATAGGGGTGTAGCAGATCGAAGGGCTCTCTGGCGAGAATAAGGTAGTCAGTTAAAATAGCTCCACTTTCTCTCAGTAGCTAAACTTGTGCTTTAGCCTCTCGCATAACAGCTTTATGCTCTGTGCTTTGCTTACTTTGCGGGCTTGCTTTTTTTCATTCAAGCTTCGCCCTACAGGGCATAGAAGCATGCCGCAGGACATAAAAATATTTTTTTTCTTTGTAAGCCCATACAGTATACGATGTGCTACTCGTTTAGCTAGCTTCCAGTCTCTATTCACTGTGTTCAACGAGCTTCGCAATAACCACCCCTAAAATACCCTTATTTTGCGAATCAAGCAAGTGTTGATCATGAATCATCGGCGATAATTCATGACGGTCAAATTCTATATTTTTTTTTCAATGCGGATATAGATTAAAGGTAAATTATCTGCCTTCCAAGCAGAGGATATGGGTTCGATTCCCGTTATCCGCAATGGCTAAAAAAAACAAATTAAACTTCATATGTTTGCATCAAGATTTAAAGTTTGTCGCCAAATTTTAGAAAATGTTTGGCAGACCAAAAAACTTACTCTAAAACAAAAATTACTTATTTCGGAGCTTCAAAAACAAAAAAAAAATAAAAAACAATCTGACTTTTCCATACAATTACAAACTATAAAAAAGTTGTCCCTTTTTTATGGAAATTTACCCATAAAAAAGATGCAAAGGGCTAAAACGCACACTTATATAGATAAAAAAAACAGTTTGCTATTCAATATAGAAAAAAGATTGGACGTTATTCTGGTTCGTCTTAATTTTTGTTCAACTATGTTTCAAGCAAGGCAACTCATAAGTCATAAAAATATTTGTGTCAATTATAAAAAGGTCAATATTCCTGGTTTTCAAGTATCCAACGGTGATCTTATATCTATTCAAGAAAATTCTTTAGATTTTTTCAAATCAAACATAAGACAAAATTTCCAAACTAACCGAATAAGGAGAATGAAACCTAATCATTTAGAAGTAAATTATAAAACACTAAAAGCTGTGGTATTATATGAACCTCAACAAATACAATTTCCTTATAAAATAGATCTAGACCTTCTTGATTAAAAGGAACGAAAAATTAATATTTTTTTTGCCTTGTCAATTTTTTCCTGTCAGTTTTTTTTCTTTTTTTCTCTAACAGTCCCCCTGGGGCCCTCGGCTCCTACCGTAGCCTTGTACAGCTCAGAGAATCCCAGGGTCACTGAGGTGAGACTAGATGCTGTGGACGAAAACCAGATGAATTCTCAGCTTGAGGATCCGAGATGGATGGTAAAATAATGCGTTATGACAAAAAAGTAAAAAATATATGATAGTAAAAAAATAATTTTTTGTTTGATCCGAAGGGTCCAAACGATACTATACTTCTTTGGTTTTACGAAAGAAGGGTCCTCTGTAATAGACCTGAAATGGCTTTTCCGCACACGCCGGCTGATACGGCCGGAAATGGGTTGTAGATTTACGCGCACGAAGACTATAATCCCTCCATTAAAAATTCCAACGCGTTTATTTATTATAAATAATGAAAAGTCACTACTAAATTTATTTATTAGTAGTGACACTCCATGGGTTTTTTATTATATACGTATCTTCTATTATTAAGCTGTGCTTTCTCTATATATGCTTTTGTATATTATTATTTCATGAAATAATTGATTTACTACATCCGAGTTGTAAAGGCACCGAAGGAGGTGCCTTCCCTGTCCTTAACGCCGGCCCTTCCTATAGCCTATGTTTATTATTGGGGCTTTTGCTTCCTGCGGCCCGGAAGGAGGTTATGCGCTCGCGGCTAGCTGTATGCTTGCAGCTTACAGCCAACGGCTCACTGGAAATGCGAACAGGATACGGCATAGCTCACATGAAGAAATCATCTGTGTACACTTGCAAAGAAATTTCAGGATTCATATGCAGGCTGCGGAGGTTTAACTCCACAGGTTTTGAGAAATATATTTATAAATAAAACCTTTCGGATTATAATCCGGTTTATAAACTTAAATTCATGTATTAAATTTTGAAGTCTCCTTTAAAACCCTTAAATTATAAAGATTTAGTTAAGGAGGTTGTAACTAAGGCATATTGTTATAGTATTAATAAGGTTAAAGATTTTAGTAGTAAATTTGAGGTCTGTGATAGGCTAACAGATTACAGTAAAGTAACTTGGAAGGATCACGAAGCTGATTGGTGTAACCATAGACCGATGAAAAATATATTAGAAGTTTTCGTGGGTTTCGATTCAGAATATGTTCAAAATGATTTCAATAGTAAACCTTCCAAGGATGATAAGTCTTTTGTAGGTGTGTCAAAAAGACACACCCAGGGAGAATAATGTTTCCAGGAATTAAATGCTAAAGATAGAAAGAGGTTCAAAGATAGGAACCGGAGTTTTCATTTTATGTCCGGTAATAAGGTATTGTCTTACCAACTATTGATAGTGAGCATTGATCTGGGAGTTAATTCAAATCATATTATTTTGACTGAAGGAAGGTGATCGAATTCATTTTACTTTTCTAATAGGTTGTATTTCAAGTTTTTGAAAAAGTCTGACAGGAGTTAAACCTCCTGGCCCAGACTGGCCAATATACCGCTTTTATTTAATATCTCATTTCACTCTAGCCAAAATGCAAACATTTCGAGATTTTAATAAGATAAAGAAAGGAGTCGATTCGTGTCCAGGTTCATTCGTTACAATGAGAGGTCCTACGGAGGTTAATATTGAGTTTAAAGGGGGGGGAATGATGGATCTCGAAATTCGTTTACTAGACACCGCGTTGTTAGCACCTGCGGGTTATAAAGACTTAGCTTCTTTAGGTAAATTTGTAGGACTTGAAAAGAGGGATATTGGTGAGAATATAAAGATTATGGATATTTTTATTAATGAAAACCCTACGAAATTTTCTAACTATGCTATGATAGATTCTGTTATTGCGTTGTCCTATTGGCTTAGTATCCATAATTTTACTCAATCCCTTGGGGAGAGGACAATTTTATTAACAGTTGGAGGGATATCTGCTATAGATGTTTTGAATCCTTTCTGAAATGTGAAGGATTGAGTATAAGAAAGTTGTTTTGTAGTAGTAGTAACTTTGAAAGATATACTAGTTTCGCTCATAATAGTTTTATGGGTGGTCGGGGTGAGTCCTTTGTGGTCGGTTTGATTGAGAAGCAGTTTCATGATTTAGAGCTGACTGGGGCTTTTTCTATAGGGATGAAGATGTTACCGTGGTTAGATTTGGGTGGAGCATACGTAACAAAGGATTTGAATGATTTCAAACCTGCTGATGTTTTTGGGTTCGGGGAAGTTTATTTTAACTTCCCGGACTCCCTTAAATATCCTTGTCTTCCAGTTAAAACGCGTAATGGTCTTATATTTCCTTTAAGCGGTGAAACTCAATGTACAGGTTTTAAGATATCTCTTGCTTTGCGGGTGGGAGCTGATTGAAAACTAATCGAAGGCCCGTAGGGCCGCCGTAATTTAAACCTTTATCAAAATTCGTGAATGAAATCCCTTTAAAACGTAATACCTATAGTAAAGGAACACTAGGCAACGCTTTCTATAAACTTGTTTTAATTTAACTTTATGGACGTGTAAAGGGTTATTTCGATACCAGGTCGGGGCTCACGTGTTAGGGAAAGGAGGTAAACTTACAAACCCTTACATCGCTAGTTTAGTAATGGGGTAGAGGAGTTTTAGGTTCCATTTTTTACGGGATTTAAATTCATAGGGGTTTAGTCCTGTCGGCTACGGTCGACAGATTGATTTCGACGTTATCTTTAGATGAGGTTTTTACTGTTGTCGAGGGGCCTTTAATAAATCTTTATAAAAAGTCTGTTTTGGATTTTGAGGGTCGACGAGACACTCGACCAAAGGGAGAGGTTAAATCTAGTTACTTAGAAGAGAAAGGTACTACTTCTAAGTTATATTCCTGGAAAACTCGAGGACAATTGCACTTGTCTAAAGGTCAAATATCAGCCATGGCGGGATCTAAAATCGCTTGAAGATTTTGATAAATATGTTTATAGCTTTAATAGTAGTTTAAAAATCGAGCGGTTACGGCGGTTGAAGATCAATTTTGTTGGGGGAGGGTTTGAGTAAAATGGATACAAACTTTCTTCAAAATAAAAGTCGTCAAACAATCGAATACAACTTTATATTTTGAACTATTAAAGAGTTTTGAAATAGTAAACGTTTTTAGAACGCTTCATCCTGATTTCAAAGGTTTGGCTTTACTTTTTGATGAAAAGGTTATGTCAACTTTACCCGACACCCAATTGTTATGTGTTTAAGGAGTTGATACCCAAGGAAGATTGGGTACAAGTTTATAGAGATACGTTAGACAATGTGATGAGGAGACGAAGTTTGATGAATAATCATATATAAAGATGAGTTATCATATATAAGGGATATTTAAATATGAAAAAGAAGTTGGGTTTGCGTACAAAAAATTTTTCCATTGAATACACTAAAAGTTATTTATAGAAAGGGTGAAGAAGCATCTACTTTTTTATTTACGGTAAAACCCCTGAAGATTGCCATAAAATTATTGAATTCATAAGTCAGGCATTCAAAATACCATTAGACCCGAATTTGGTACAAAGACGTTAGTCTTGTAGAGATAAAGACTTGTGTAGTAATTCCGCTTCAATAAAAGCGAATTTAGAATATTTATTACAGAACTCCAAACCTTTTCACGAGGTCCGTAGGGAAACGAGACCCGTAAGGGCAATTCTGATGATTCATGTAAAAGGTGTGAAATTGTTATTGTTTGTTAATTTTCCAGGTTGCGCTGGTGTCCTGCATTACGTATATACTTTTAGATTTAGTAGATAGGAAAAGATGGCTTAATACTGACGCGGCGTTTTTTTCTTTATTCAAATCGCATATGTTTCAACTGGACATAAGAAAGAAACAGCGTGAAGGATGTTGCCTCAACCAGTTTTACTGGTGAGATTTCGGAGGTTGGAAGTGTTTCAACACCTCTCGAACCTTATGTAGATACCATTTTACATGGTTTGACGGGCAGTTTGTACAGGGCCGAGTACTTATTCACCGCGGCATGCTGATCCGCGATTACTAGCGATTCCAACTTCATGTTCTCGAGTTGCAGAGAACAATCCGAACTTAGGCAATCTTTCTGGATTCGTTCCGCCTTACAGCATTGCTTCCAATTGTAATTGCCATTGTAGCACGTGTGTAGCCCAGCCCATAAGGGCCATGCGGACTTGACGTCATCCCCACCTTCCTCCAGTATATCACTGACAGTTTTTTGTGAGTGCAGCACATGGCTTGGAGTGTCAATCATTTTGACTAAGACTGAGGAACTCAGTGTGAAGTGTACAATGTTCTGAGAGCTTCGTTCGTCGGAGAATACCGTATGAAAACTTTGTATGGTCATATCCATAGAGCTTTCTCCAGCTTATTTTGCACTTGGTATAATAACTATTTGGGTAGTTCTTATGCAGAATTATGCCGTAACGTTAAGCTTTGGCTAGGCTTCACTGGTTCTCTAAGGTAATTAAGCTATATAAGCGTGAAGAACTTCCGTGATTTAAGCGTGAAGGAGGTATATTATGCCTTTCATTTGTAGTCGTTACTGACCTCTGGGCCGTCAGGGTCCATGAGTGCTAGCTTTTCTTGTACCGGTCACGGTAGGTTAAACAAAGGCCCGTAGGGGTTTCTTTGGTTAAAACACTTGCTAACCAGAGGCCCGTAGGGAATGTTGGATTTCTGACTTTGCAAACTAATAATCTGGTAACCACAGCGTAGGGAACCTGTGCTTGGATTGTCTCCCTTTTCTATATACATCTTTATTTTCTTTTTGTTACCATAAAAACGAAAAAACAATCAAATTTTTTTGTTTTAGGGCTGAAACCTGAAGATGAAGCATCATATAAAATGTATGAAAATATTTGTGCAATTTTTTGGGGCCTGGGGCCCTTATTTCTTAGTAGGATGCTTAATTGGTTAGTGATACGCAAGATGATTTATATTGTAAGTTTGTATAGGTTCAAATCCTATTTATGCGTAAATTAAATAATCATACTCAAAAAAAAGAGTTTGATCCTGGCTCAGAATGAACGCTAGCGATATGCTTAACACATGCAAGTCGAACGTTGTTTTCGTCCTTACGTGTTGAAGGTTGCATTCGGAGAAGAAAGCCTTTTTTCTTCTCTGAGCTGCTCAACTTTTAATCAGTTGAGCCTGCGGCCTACGATCAACCGTGAGAACCGTTGAAAACAAAGTGGCGAACGGGCGAGTAATATGTGGGAATCTGCCAAACAGTTTGGGCCAAATCCCGAATAAACGAAAGCTAAAAGGCGCTGTTTGATGAGCCTACAAAGCATCAGGTAGTTGGTTAGGTAAAGGCTGACCAAGCCAACGACGCTTAGCGGGTCTGTTAGGACGATCCGCCGCACTGGGACTGAGACACGGCCCAGACTCCCACGGGAGGCTGCAGTGGGGAATCTTGGACAATGGGCGAAAGCCTGATCCAGCAATATGGCGTGAGTGAAGAAGGGCAATGCAGCTTGTAAAGCTCTTTCGTCGAGTATGCGATTATGACAAGACTCGAAGAAGAAGCCCCGGCTAACTCCGTGCCAGCAGCCGCGGTAAGACGGGGGGGGCAAGTGTTATTCGGAATGACTAGGCGTAAAGGGCACGTAGGCGGTGAATCCAGTTGAAAGTGAAAGTCGCCAGCTCAACTGGCGGAATGCTTTCAAAACCAATTTACTAGAGTAAGGCATAGAGGAAAGCGGAATTTCGTGTGTAGCGATAAAATGCAAAAATATACGAAGGAACGCCAAAAGCGAAGGCAGCTTTCTGGTTCTTTAACTGACGCTAAAGTGCGAAAGCATGGGGAGCAAACAGGATTAGATACCCTGGTAGTCCATGCTGTAAACGATGAGTGTTCGTTCTTGGTCTACTGATATCGCACTCTTTTGGTCTAACTTAAGCTCGGCTTAATGCTTAAATTACTGCAAAGGTAGTGTGACTCGATTGTTTTCTTCAAGTTCCAACAATCGTGAAAAATATGTGATGATCAGGGGCTGAGCTAACGCGTTAAACACTCCGCCTGGGGAGTACGGTCGCAAGGCTGAAACTGTGCGCCATTTCACGATATATTAGGCCCGCGCCCCCAGATCAAAATGATCAGGCAACAGGCGCCGTGCGAGTTGCAAATCACGCACGTAATGCTAGCAGCTCATCCGACGCTATAACCAAAAGCAATCCGGCAAAAGCCTAGGGGAGTATAGCATGCTGCTAAACGGAGACACAGATACAAGCACATATATCGAGGCCGTCTTCGGAGCAACCAGTCGTTCATAGGTTCTATCTCTGAGTCTACTGCGGGTCTGCCTTCCCGAAGCAGTCAAACTGCTTAAGAGTAGGGGGTCTCCTCAGAGTTTCGGGGGATCCCATAAAGCAACCGCTCATCAGAAACACCAAAGGTGTGCAATGACTCGAACCTAAAAACGACACTGACCTAAATATCGGAACTTGGGGTCCGCGGTATTCGCTGCCGGGGACGGATGCCTGATAGTAGCTTAACGCGCTAAGCAGGCAAGTATCACTACTCCATCAAGAACATTCTGTTCCCTCCCGGAGCATCGTGTCTCTTATGATAGAAATCAAGCCTCCGGAGATAGGAGGAGTTTATAAGTTCCAAAAAGAAAAAAAGAAGAGTTATCATGACAAAATGCAATTACGAGCAACTACTAGACCCCGAGATATTTAGGCTAGCTTACGAGCTAAAGAAATCGAAATCAGGCAATATGAAACCTGGTGCGGATAAAGAAACTCTCGACGGGTTCTCCCAAGCCTATGTTGAGAAGGTCGTCCGTCAACTAAAAGACGAATCATTTAAATTCCGTCCGTCACGAAGAGAATTCATTCCTAAAGCAGACGGCAAGCTTCGTTCCCTGGGCATACCATCCCCTAGAGACAAGATAGTACAAGAGGTCATGAGGAGGATCCTTGAACCTGTATTTGAACCGCAGTTCCTGGATTCGTCTCACGGATTTAGACCTCATCGATCACCGCACACGGCTCTACGACAAATCCGTCGATGGACAGGCACCTCCTGGATGATCGAAGGAAACATCAAAGGATACTTCGACAACATCGATCATCACCTACTCGCGGGATTCATAGCAGAGTTGGTAAAGGACCAACGGCTTATCGCGCTTTATTGGAAATTGGTACGCGCTGGCTATGTAAACCAAGGCAAAGCAGAGCCACACTTGCTAACAGGAGTACCTCAAGGAGGGATACTATCGCCTCTGCTTTCCAACATCTACCTACACCAGTTCGATCTATTCATGGAGGAAATCAAAGTCAAATATACAACGACCGGTGCGCTTTCCAAAACCAACCCGATCTACTTGAAGGCGCGGAATAAATACTACAAACTTGTGAAATCATCCAAGGCTTCTTCAGCCGAAATAATCCGAGCGAGACGCGATATGTTGAAAATGGCTTACGCGATTCAAACAGGTTCTAGGGTGCGTTATGTTAGATACGCGGACGATTGGGTGATCGGGGTCACGGGTCCAAAAGCCCTGGCCGTACAAATCAAAGAAGAGGTCTCCACCTTCCTCCAAAAAAAACTAAAACTTTCGCTTCAGGCCGAAAAAACACGTATTACCAATCTATCAAGAAGCGAAGCTTTATGCCTAGGAACCTTAATAAGCATCACAACTCGTAAATACGTGCAAAGCCAGAGGGTGGGGGGGGGTCACAAGCGAGCCTCCTTCGGTAGAATACGCCTGTGCATACCCATCGATATACTTATCGGGAAGCTCTCACAAATGGGGGCGTGCGACGAAAAGGGAACGCCCAAAGCGGTGACCCAATGGATTTTTCTAAACGCGGGAGAAATAATCAACAAATATATGGCTGTGTTCCGGGGATACTACAACTACTACTCATTCGCAGACGATATCCACCACCTTCTCCGAATAATATACATACTAAGATACTCGGCTATCAACACGGTCGCCCGTAAACTGGGGCTTAACACGGCCAAAGTAATAAAACGCTTCGGCGTGGACCTAATCTTCCGGGACCACACGAATGAGATCAAGCATAAGCTCAATTTCCCGCGATCCCTACCCAATAAGCGCATGAACTTCGCCTTGAGTCCGCCTTCGGACCCTATAGTTATATTTGATACAAGCTGCGCTCGCACTCAGTGTTGGACGACCCGTGTCAAGTATGTGGCTCCTACGAACAGGTGGAGATGCACCACATAAAAAGACTAAGCCGCGACAACGCGGTTTAACTAGGTTGATGGCCCAATTGAATCGTAAACAACTCCCGGTCTGCCGTAACTGTCATAGGAAAATTCATAGAGGGGAATACAACGGAATGAGGCTGGAACGATTACTCGCAAGGAACAAAAAACATCTTGATTAGTTAGTGACAGGGAGAGCCATATGCCGGGAAACTGGCACGTATGGTTCGGAGGGAGGTATATGTCTTCCACATGGGAGATGGGTACCGACCCTACCAAAGGAATTGACGGGGGCCTGCACAAGCGGTGGAGCATGTGGTTTAATTCGATTCAACGCGCAAAACCTTACCAGCCCTTGACATATGAATAAGTGTGCTTGTCCTTAACGGGATGGTACGAAAATTCATACAGGTGTTGCATGGCTGTCGTCAGCTCGTGTCTTGAGACGTTGGGTTAAGTCCTATAACGAGCGCAACCCTCGTTTTGTGTTGCTAAGACATGCTTTGGTTCAATCCTTGACCACTGGAGACTGACGAAGACTACGCCGTGAAAATGGAGGATACCGACGAGCTAAGTTTTTGCAAACGCCGTGTGGCTCATTCTGAAAAGAATATGACCATACAAAGTTTTCATACGGTACTCTCCGACGAACGAAGCTCTCAGAGCATTGTACACTTCACACTGAGTTCCTCAGTCTTAGTCAAAATGATTGACACTCCAAGCCATGTGCTGCACTCACAAAAAACTGCCAGTGATATACTGGAGGAAGGTGGGGATGACGTCAAGTCCGCATGGCCCTTATGGGCTGGGCTACACACGTGCTACAATGGCAATTACAATTGGAAGCAATGCTGTAAGGCGGAGCGAATCCAGAAAGATTGCCTAAGTTCGGATTGTTCTCTGCAACTCGAGAACATGAAGTTGGAATCGCTAGTAATCGCGGATCAGCATGCCGCGGTGAATAAGTACTCGGGCCCTGTACAAACTGCCCGTCAAACCATGGGAATTGGTTTCGCCCGAAGCAGCCGACCAAGGATCACCCATTACTCGGGGTGTTCCACGCCGTTGTTGAGTGTGGTCTACTAGAGTCATTGGTGATCTTATGTAGGAGACCAAGGTTGGGCCATTGACTGAGGTTAAGTCGTAACAAGGTAGCCGCAGGGGAACCTGTGGCTGGATTGACTCCTTTTTTCTAATTCCATAAAAAATGGCAAGCGGCAAAAAAATAATAAAAAAAATTGGCTTTACGAAAGAAAGCTTTCAATTTACAATCTCGAATACAATGACACAGCTAAAAAAAAAATAATAAAATAAATTTAAAATTTCATCATGATACTTTTTTATGTTTTTATTGTTCTCGCTTTAGTTTCGGGTGCTCTCGGTATACGTGCAAAAAATCCCGTTCATTCTGTTGTCTTTTTAATCCTAGTTTTTTTCAATACTTCCGGTTTACTTGTTTTGTTAGGTCTTTACTTCTTTGCTATGTTTTTTTTAGTTGTTTATGTAGGAGCCGTTTTAATTTTGTTTGTCGTTATGATGTTACATATAAGGATAGAAGAAATTCACGAGAATGTATTGCGCTATTTACCTATAGGTGGTTTTATTGGGCTTATTTTTTTTTGAGATTTTTAATCCCTTCTTTCGTAAAGCCGTCTCTTGTCTGACAGTGCTTACGCACCTTCGGACCCTTCCCCAAAAAGTGGGCTTTGGCTCCCTCTCCCTATGGTCGAGTGTCCTCGTTCCGCGTTTTCTGGGCAAAAAACGCGTCTTCGATCCAAAAAAAATCTAGATTTTTTTTGACTTTAGCTCTCGACCCACGGGAGAGGCCCGGAGTGCCCGACCAGCCGGAGAGGCCCGCCGGCTCCACTTGACGGAGGCCGGGACAGGCAATCAAGCCTATAAAGACCTGTATTGCAGCCTTCGTGATGGCCACTTTCTCTTCGGGCTATGCGACCATAGACTAGATAAAGAAAAGCACAGGGCGTGAAGCGAATTCTAACCCAACAACTAGGAAGCGGTAGATTATTATAACAGCGGGATCATAATCAGCATGTCGGAATAGTTTAGTAGGGTAGAACAGCGGGATCATAATTCGCACACGGGGGTTCAAATCCCTCTTCCGATAGGCAAAAAAAATATTTTTTTGCTGGTAACTAACCATATATAAATTTCCATCTAATTTGGGCTACGGTAAAGAGAGATCTACGATGTTTCTTAGCGTAATTACACAATCCAATATACTGTATGTTGTATTGACAAAGCGATCAATATCATATACAATGCACCTTGAGTTTTCATTATATACTTTGTTCACAAAGTATATAAACGACCGCTATACCCCATATCTACGTACTTTTGTTAACTAAAAAATTAGCTCCGAAAAGCTGTCCGGTTATAAATGATTTATAAATCATTTTAGAGGATTCATTGCTTTGAAATAAAAAAAAAATATATATATTTTTTTTCGCCTTCGATTCTTAACTCACCATGAAGAAACACTGGAAACTTTTAGATGCCAGAACCTTGCGAAGCTTGGCACTTTGATTTCGGGTTTTCGATAACCGTGAAGTTTCTACCTCTCTACTTCATTTTTAAATCTTAATAGTCCCCCAATTACAAGGCACGGAGTGCCCTTTGGCAAGTAACCTAAGGCAATTGGGCCATTTGAGAATTCAACCTTACGTCGTGCACAGCGCGCCGATAGTTTGACTAGCTTGAAGATTCGGGGGCCTCGGCCCCCAGGGGGGACTGTCAGAAAAAAAAAGAGGGAAAAAACTTACAAAAACTGAAAAAAAAATAAAAAAACTGACAAGGCCTTTTTTATCTATTTTTTTTCTGCTTTCTGCGTTCGGCCTGGCATGCCTTAAACTTGTTCTTTTTAAGTGCAAGTAGCAAGTGTAGCTTGCCTTTCAGTAGCAAATAAAAGTGCAAGCTTACAGTGCCTTATGGGTGGTCTGGTGGTCCCATGATATCCTACACTAGACGCTCAGGCCCTTTGGCCTTTTATCTTTGTACAAATTAGTACACATTTTAATATATTTAATGAAAATCGGCAAAAAAAGAATTTATTATTATTTTATAAATAATATAATAATAAAATAAATTAGATTATTTATTTATTTGAAAAAATAAAAATAAAAATTTTGAGAGCCGGGCACTATGGTAAGATGTGAAAACACCCGATCCCATTTCGACCTCGATATGTGAAATCGTCTTAGACCATATGTACTGATTCATCAATTTCGGGAGACATGGTCCACGCCCGGACAACGCACTTGATCAAAAAAAAAATATATATACGACCAAAATTAAATTCCTAAAATACAAAAATGCTGTTAGACAAACGCAGATAGCTTACGCAAAAAAATACGACCATATCCTGGAAACTCTAGTCCAGCCGGGGATAAGATAACCATGCCAGTGGTTTAAAGCTTACTTTGTTGGTCTTTCTTCTAGAAATGGCGGAGAAAGAAGGGTGGTCTGGATACTTCTTTGGTTTTACAGGGCTTTACGAACTTGTTGTATGAATTCGCACGAGGGACGCAGTGATGAACAATCCCGGGGAGCAAGCCCTAAAGTATTGCGTAGCCTGACTTTAGCCAAAGGACCCGAAGAATCATATAAAAATAATGATGAATCATCATAGATAAATAAAAGGCGATAAACAAAAATATATCTCTTTTTTTGTTGGCTGTTCGCGGGATAGAGTAATTGGTAACTCGTCAGGCTCATAATCTGAATGTTGTGGGTTCGAATCCGACTCCCGCCAAAAAAGGTGATGCTGAGAAAAAAAATGCAAAAAATAAACAACCCACCCACAAAACACGAGGTCCGGTTCTAGATATAACTTTTCTGATTTCCTTTCCCGCCTGGGGCTTTAGCCCGTATTTTAAAAAAATCTATAGAAGTCGCCTATATTCCAATTCTTTTCATTTTTATTGCAAAAAAAAATGCAAAAAATGTTATGTAAAACTAACGTCCTACATCTTCGGCCTCAACTAAATCAATTTATGTATTTGACACAATTCCTTTGGTTATGTTTGTTTTATATTACTTTCTATTTTGTCTTATATTCAATATTGGGTTTTACCAATACTGAGCCAAGATGTCATATGGCTTTTTCTCTTTGTTTCTATATATTGGCGGGGGGGGGCGAAGCATATAGCTTCGCCCCCCCTTATTTCGGGAAATAGCGCGGAGCCACTAGGGATCGATGAAAG
>OX419764.1:150000-191351 GCA_948567375.1 Lunularia cruciata
TGTTGGCTGTTCGCGGGATAGAGTAATTGGTAACTCGTCAGGCTCATAATCTGAATGTTGTGGGTTCGAATCCAACTCCCGCCAAAAAAGGTGAGGGTGAGAAAAAAAAAATGCAAAAAATGAACAACCCACCCACAAAACCAAAAAACTGTCCGACAAAACAAAGGTTTTGATTGTGTCTCCCCTCTCGGGCATGCAAATGATAATGGGTCAGGTACACAAAACTGTAGGACGATATATATTGATAAGTTCTGATTTATCATCCATTAAACTCCTTTATTGGAGTTTCGTGGTTACACATTTTTTATCATGATTTATTATAATTAAATCCTTATTGCAATAAAAAAAAGGAAAAATACAAATGCGTGAAATATTAATATTTGCAATTTTAAGCTTTAGCGTTTTAAGTTCAAAAAAAATCTTAATATATAATGAAGAAGTTATTGTAGCTTTAAGTTTTGTGTGTTTTGTTATATTTAGTCAAAAAACATTTGGTGAAACTATAAAAGCTATTTTTGATGCGAGAAGCGAAGCTATTCTTTCCGATTTACAGCAATGGATGAGTTATCAAGAAGCTATGTTGTCCGAATTAAAAAAACAGCATGAATTACGTAGTATAAGCTTGCGTTCAAGTACACAAATGATTGGAGAATCATGTATAAATGATATGGTTACGCGCTGTGCGCCAAAGTGCAAACAGACAGTGAAATCTGTGTTATGCCAACAGATAGAGCAAAAGTTAAAAACACTGTTAGCTATTCAAGAGCATTCTCGTATCAGTTTACAGGAGAAGATAGTCACTTGTTTTCGCGAAACAGTTTGTGACGAATTTCGCTTTTCCAAATTGCGAAAACATCAGTCAAAACTAGTTCAACAAAGCATGGTATTATTGAAAGATGGGGTTCCGAAATGAACAATTTTGCACAAAGATGGCTGTTTTCCACGAACCACAAGTGCGACGCTATGCATGCTATAATCGCTGGGTCAAACCGCGCCGGGACGACTGGTGCTAAACCCCACGCAACTCAGCCGAAAGTTAGTAGGAGAGTGATGTCCTGCGTTGGGGTAGACGGTCTGGTAAGTCTAGGGAAACGAATACTAACGATGCGCCCTCCGTTTCTGTGGAGCGTAGGCGGTTTTATGCCTACGGCTTACGAGTGCCGTTCTCATCCGAATATCTTACTTTGTGGGGAGAAAGGAGCGTCCCTGAGAACCGGAACGAAACGCTCGTACTGCGGTGATGCTACAAGCTCACCTGATGCGCTAGGTAAGACAAGCCATTCTGCGCGATTTAGTGATGACGGCGGCGAGGGTGGGGCCGGGTCACGCCCCAGGATGAGTTGTAAACCCCATGCCAATGGCGGACGGGATAGTGACTCAACTGAGAACCGGTCGGGTAATGAACCCCCTGCTGTAACCGTCCATAGGGACGGTGGTGGTTGGAGGCGGAAACTCGAAACTCTCGAACGGAACGAAAAATCCGGGAAATTTGAAAACATCTACTCCATATGCACGGACCCGAACTTCTTGATTGCAGCCTATGAACAGATTAAGTCCCACACGGGTAACATCACCCCGGAGGGGGGCGAGGAAAGGGAAAACCTCTTTCTTCGTCGAGTGGCTTCGCCCCTGGAAAGTATAGATCGGGCGTGGTTCGAAAGAACCGCCGAATTACTTCGAAGCGAACAGTTTCGCTTCAAACCCGCACGTAGGATTAGGATACCCACGCCTAACAAGCCCAAGGAATTCAGACCTTTAACTATTGGGAGCCACAATATTGTTCAGCAAGCCATGAAAATAGTCATGGAACATATATACGAACCTAGATTCCTCGACACCTCCCACGGGTTCCGTCCCGGAAGAGGGTGTCACTCGGGGTTAGAACAAATTTGCCTGAAATGGACAGGAGCGTCGTGGTTCCTTGAATTTGACATAAAAAGGTGCTTCAATTCCATGGATCGACACAAGCTGGTCTTCATCTTACAAAAGGATATAGAAGATCAGAGGTGGATGGATCTCGTGCATAAACTGTTCACCGCGGGACTTGTTGGCGGCGAGCTTGGCGGTCCAGACCCCCTTCAAGGATCAGTCCTCTCCCGTTGGTCGAGTCCCCCTTGGGCCCTCGCCCCTCTACTTTGTAATATTTACTTGCACGAATTGGACCAAGAAGTGGCCAAGATGGCTAATGAACTCTCACGAAGCCGCAAGCGAAGAGTCGACAAAAGGACCACGGCGGCTACGAGGACGCCCATAACGAAGGCGTTCAGAGCGCTGACCCCGCAGGCGGAAATCATGACGGTCCGTAGAAAAGCCGCCCGGGTACTGTCCCCCACTGATTGGAAGGACCCCAACTACGCACGCGCATTTTACGTTCGATATGCGGGCAATTTCCTCCTAGGTATTGCCGGACCCAAGGAACTGGTGGTCACGGTCAAGAGTAGGATTGTGCAGTTCGTTAATTCGGAGCTGCACCTGGAACTCAGCGGAGGTTATATATCCCACATAAGCGCCGAAAGCGTTAAATTTCTCGGGATGGAGATAAAGGTTGTGCCCTCCTCGAAACTTCGAAGGAGATTCGGCAAGGCCATGGAGAAGCGACGCAGGGTTAGGAACCGTATCTTTACCCTAAAAGTACAAAAACGTAAACGTCAAGACTCCTTGGTCCACGATGCCTTGGTTAGGGCGCTGGGTAAATTGTCGAGGAAGCAGAACTCTGCGGGGCTGGCAAAACTCCTGAGTCCCAAATACCCGGAAATGGCGGAGTTAGCTAAAGCCTTGTTAAGAGAGATGCGAGCCGATAACGAGCTAGTAACCGACATTCGGGACTCGCAGAAAAACTTCCACTTGGCTTTAGCGAGCAGGCTAGACTTTGCCCCGGATGAGGCGCGGGAAGCAATGGATAACCTTGAGAGGAAACTCGACAAGTGGTGCGATGAGTCTGAAGTCCGAAGCCCTTTTGATAAAGATAGGGAGAAGGCTCGACGAGAACACGTGGGAAGATACGAGGCGCTACCTCTGCAAATTTTGGCCCCATTAAAGGAGATAAGGAAAAGGCTTAAATCGCGGGGCCTTATTACGGAGAATAACAAACCTTGTTGTGTGGTTAGATTGATTCAACTCAACGACGAAGACATTGTGCTTTGGTTTAACTCCGTAGCCCGAGACCTATTGAATTACTACCGTTGTTGTGCTAATTTCTACAAGGTACGAGACTACGTGGATTATTTCTTACGCTGGTCCTTGATACACACAATGGCCGGGAAACATAAGACATCGGCGACGAAGCTCATCAGGGCATTATCGATAGATATGGTCATAAAGGATGACGAGGGGGAAAAAATAATAAGCTTTCTAAGCTCCAACGAAATTCGACGGATGGGAAGAATGTTCTTGAGGGGCATCCCATGTGGCTCTGATATGCGGACTCTGGACCGTATTTACGCCACGTTCAGGCGCTCCCGTGCATTGCGGTGCTCTGTGAAGGGGCGCTTCGAGGATAAGGTGTAAATGCACCATGTGCGCAAGAGGCACCTGGATGCTTTTGGGAGGATAACAGTAGTGACCAAAAAGAATAAGAGGGTTACGGGAATGGATGCGTTCAAGGTTGCCATAAATAGAAAGCAAATACCTTTGTGTACGTATCATCACGATAAATTGCACAAGAGGGAATTGAAGTTTGGGGGACTGGATTGGGAGTAGGGCCGATAAAATTACAAGTGTATACGTCCAATCGAGAGTAGGTTCTTGGAGAGCCGTGTGATGGAAGACTATCAAGCACGGTTCCACGAGAAGGGCTAATCCTTTACTCGACAGATATAGGTACTCTATATTTAATTTTCGGTGCCATTGCTGGAGTAATGGGTACATGCTTTTCAGTACTAATTCGTATGGAATTAGCACAACCCGGCAATCAAATTCTTGGTGGAAATCATCAACTTTATAATGGTGCGCCCGGATATACATCGTCCGACAAGAAGAGCTATCCACTCTTCTTTGTGCCATCCAGGCTAGCTAACAAGCTAGGGCACAGGCTCAACTTGCAGAGGCGCCATAGTAATATGGCTTACTCGGGAGCAGCAAGTTTAAATCGGGGAACGGCTGGGCTGCCACCGCTAGGACGCCCTGAGAGAGCAGAAGGTACGGCCAGGATAACTGACTTGACACGCAATGCTCGTATTACAGTAGACCTCTTGTCTCAAGCAGCACATTATGGCAAGAGCACGATAAGTAAGCCTCTACGGAGGTCAGAACTGTGCACAATACATTGTGTGTGCACAGTCCCTGGAAGAATGTGGGGCACTCTACACAGATACCAGCTGAGTAATCAGCTAATTGCGCAAGGGCCTAACCCTTCAGGATCTAAGATCTTTCTTGGCTTTACGAAGAAAGGATCGAAGTGTCTTCCGGACACGAAGAACAAGGACTATGTAGTAGCCGGGAAAATAACCCGCCCTAATCGGGGTGGGGTTCGGAGGGCCCGTAATAGCTTCGGATTTTTGCAATCCAGCCTGGCAGTTAAGGAGCCTAGCTCTCGATCGTACTGTTCTATCCCGGAGGTCTCGGATAACGAAACATCGTCTCGTTCCAACGGCTCCGCCCGCTCAGCCCCCAAAGCTGACTGGTCCGACCGTGTCCGTATGTCCGTTTCGGAACAGATTCAAGCTTATTTAGGCCCGGACAATAGATACAATGGGCTGATTCATATCATATCAGACCCTACATTTTTGGCCTTGTGCTATGAATCCATCCGAGGTAAGCCAGGGACCCCCGGGTCTGATGCGAAACCTTTGGATGGTCTAGAATGGTTTGTACAAGTAGGTGAGAAACTTAAGAAGGGCCAGTTTGAGTTCTCGCCCGCGCGAAGAATTACAAAGCCCGGCAAAAAGGAGAAGCGGCCCTTAGGCATCAACAGCCCTGTCAAACAAAAAAAGTGCTACGGGGAAAAGATCGTACAAAAGGCCTTACAGCTTGTGCTTGAGGCCATCTATGAACCTATTTTTCTAGATTGCTCGCATGGATTTCGTAACCACCGAAGCTGTCACACAGCATTAAAGAGGCTCTGTTTAGAGGGAGGTCACTATCCTTGGGTTGTGGAGGGAAACATTCGAAAGTTTTTTGATTCGATACCTCATAAAGTGATCCTTCACAAAATTTCGCAAAAAGTCAAGTGTCATCGTACGCTCGAATTACTCCAAAGGGCTCTCCGTGCGGGTTACAAGGATCCTACTTCCGGTCAGGTCATAAGTTTAGACGAAGGCACTTCGCAGGGCTCGGTGCTGAGTCCGCTCCTCTGCAATATCATACTACATCACCTCGACGAATTTGTGATGAAACTTCGTGATCGATTTAACAAGGGCAAAAGTAGAAGAATTAACCCAGAGTACAAGCTATTGACTCGTCGTATGAATGCGAACAGACAGGATAGATCTCTCCTGATTAAGCGCAGATTAATCCCGTCGAAAGACCCCTTGGACCCTTACTTTCGAAGAATTTTATATGTACGATATGCCGATGACTTTGTCATTTTAGTAAGCGGAACTCGGTTAGAAACTTTCGCGATTCAAGCGTCGTTACAAAACTTTCTGCACCGGAGTCTTGGGTTAGAGCTTAGTTTAGAGAAAACCGTGGTCTCACACCTTGCAAACAAGGGATTCCATTTTTTAGGTACATACTGCAAACGCACCCGATCTCGTCATCGGATCTTCCATGTGCGCACGGTAAGAGGCAAGACGATTAAGCAGCGTTCAACAGAACGTCTTCGGGTTTGTGCCCCCATTACGAAACTTTTTTACAAGTTAAAAGAGAAAGGTTTTGTAAAACGGAATGAAATGGGGAAACATGTACCCACGGCGAGGAGGAATCTAACCCCATTGGATCATGCAGACATTTTAGAATTATACAATCAGAAAGTCCGGGGAACCCTGAATTACTACTCGTTCGCGTCGAATCGCAGTAGTCTTAATCAGATTGTACATGTGTTGCATATGTCCTGTGCCCTGACTCTCGCTTTAAAATACAAACTGAAGACAGCTAGTAAGACTTTTAACCGCTTCGGTAAGTGCCTTACCTGTCCTGCTACGGGTATGAGTCTCTTTCGGCCAAGCGCCTACAAAGCCATACACTTATACAATCCCAGTCCGACTGCCCGGGCTGAGCAGGTTATTGATATTAGCTGGAGGTCGACCCGATCCGCTCTTTTTAGAACATGTGCTCTTTCCGGATCAACGAAAGTCGAGATGCATCATATCCGTTATGTCAAAGACGTTAAGGCCAGGATCCGATACGTCACTTCCGCTTATTCTGAGTGGAAGGGCGCCTTGAAACGAAAGCAGATCCCCCTCTGTTCTCACCATCACAGTGCGTATCACAACGGCCAGTTATCTGAGTCGGAAATGTTAGCACTGTCTTTGTACACAATCCATGGAGAGATGTTCAATTGTAAGATTGAAAGTTCATAGCAATAAGTGGAGACCGGAGTTGCGAGCCGTTTGAGGTGAAAGCCTCACGGACGGTTCTGAGGGCAGCTGTGTTGAAAGACCTGACTGACCCCTACTGTTAATAACAGCTCACGCTTTTTTAATGATCTTCTTTATGGTTATGCCGGCGATGATAGGTGGTTTTGGTAATTGGTTTGTTCCTATTCTTATAGGAAGTCCGGATATGGCATTCCCTAGATTAAATAATATTTCATTTTGGCTTTTGCCACCGTCATTGTTACTTCTTCTAAGCTCAGCCTTAGTAGAGGTGGGTTGCTAAAGCCGCAGCCCACCCCAAAAACTTCACTATATGCTGGAAATCCTCTGGACAATCAGCAGGGAAGTAGAAAATACCCCCTCAGAGACTATACGTGAAGCGAGCTTCCAGCTTAAAGAAATAGTCCAAGAAACTCCAGAAGAGTCTAGTTCGGCAAATTTAAGGCACCAGGTGATAAGCTTGATGCTTATTTGGCTGGTTTAATAGAAGGGGATGGTTCTCTAATAACTCCTGAAAGCGATAGGGGCTGTGGGGGTCGGTATCCCAACGTAAAGATTGTGTTCCGTTGTGAAGATGAGCCCTTTGCTCAAAAGCTTCGCACAAGGATTGGAGGTACCGTGTTATACGATGTTAAGCATTTAGGCAGATGGATCGGGTGCACAATATGCCTGCAGTATTCAAAATAGTCACCCGCATCAACGGCAAGATGCGCACCCCAAAAATTGAAGCGCTTCACCGTATGATTGAATGGTTCAATTGTCGTGAATACACGGAACGGGGGGGATTCCGCGACCTCTATTAGAGATCGATAACAGCGCCCCATCTGGTCCAATGGTTGGTTTTCGGGGATGTTCGAGGCGGATGGCCACTTCGCTGTTCAATACGACATCAGTGCAAAAAAAAGCTATTGCATCCACATGCATATAAGGCGTATCAGATCTCGCTTTGTTGCAACATGTTATGACAACTTGGGCAATGCGCTGCACCAGCCCGAAGTTTTAAACCCGTGAGCACCCGGGGAGATTGCGGGGTTTCCTTCCGTGTTTATGGCACCAGCCTGGAATCAAGAAACCTGTTAGAAACTTATTTTCTAAGGTTTCCCTGCGCCAAATATCTCGACTTCCGTGATTGGTCACGCGTTTGCTTTTTGCATAAAAGCAAACTTCACAAGAGCGCGTCGGGTCCCCAAAAAATAATAGCTTTGAAAGCTACTATGAATACTGGTCGAAAATATTTTAGCTTTCCAAATCTGTACTGGCTAAATGCCGATTAGACTCTTCCATAAGGAGCTTCCATGTGCGGTACAGGGTGGACGGTCAAAAAAGAGGCCGTGCCCTGTGGAAACATAGGGAACAATATTTCTGCTCGATGCGGGAACATCCTCACTACAGAGAAAAGTGCTCAGTCAGGCCGCAGGCCTTTTCAATTAAGACCAAAAGCAAAAACCTTTTCTACAAGGGGACAACCCGCCTGGGGGGGGCCCCCCCATCAGAGACTCAACGCAGAATATCTATCATTTTGCAGATGGCTTGTTGGTATGACAGACGGAGATGGCTGCTTTAGCATTGTGCTTCAAAACGGCAAGTACAACCTTAACTTCTCCATTGCTCAAGGCAAGTACAATCTACGGATCTTGTATTACATCAAGAAGATACTTGGTGTAGGGTCCGTTAATATGTATAAGACCATAGGAGTGTATCGGATCCGAGATAGAAGGAAGCTAGCAGAGATAATATTTCCTATCTTTGATCAATACCCATGCCTAACAAGCAAGCAATTCCATTACGAGAGGTTTCGTCAAGCCCATCGGATCTTGGAGGATCCAAAGTTATTGACAGAGCACAAGTATTCCATCTGTGAGCAATTGCGGAGTGCTACTCTTCCGGAGACATATGTCAATCCTGTTTGGACGGCAAATATGGCTGTTGACATCGATTGGCTTACTGGCTTTATAGAGGCAGAAGGTTCCTTCTTCTTGTATAATAGAGAGGGCAAACAACGGATCTCTATCGCGTTTGGCTTAACTCAAAAGTTAGACAGGCCTTTATTAGAGGCTATAAGACGTAGGCTACACATACCTACTCAGATCATCGAAAGACCACACTTCTATCAATTAGAGACTACTCACAGTAGGGCTGTGCTTGGCATAAGCCAACTCTTCCAAGGCCGATTCAAGGGTATGAAATCATTGGAGCTGAAGCTCTGGTCGAGAGCCGTCTACTATAAGAAGGATCGAGAAAAGCTCGAGCAGATCCGAAGTATTCTCCAAAGGCTTCATGGCAAGATGATAGATAAAGGTATAGTCCGATCCATATAGAGATATATGGCGCATAACGTTAAGCAATCACAACGCTGAGGTTATCCAACACATATGCTATCCACCCTTAAGTGGTATAACCAGTCATTCTGGAGGATCTGTTGATTTAGCAATTTTTAGCCTTCATTTATCAGGTGTTTCCTCTATTTTAGGTTCTATTAATTTTATAACAAGTGCGCCGTGCGAGGCTCGTTTTCGGTTAGGAATAATACCCATATTCCTGCGCGTATGTCTGACTTCCATAGGGAAATACGTGCAGCAGGTCAATGCGGCATCTTGGGCTAATAATCCATCATGTTTGCGAGCAGTTGGTGAAAGGGGACGCCAAAGGGGACTGCCCTTCTTGGTGGTGTCTCTTAGCTGGGGTGGTCAAGGTCAGGTTAACCAACTTGATACGCACTCACTGCCTGATAAGGGGCTACATATCCCAAGCAGAATACGCCGGTATGTGTGTGGCGGAGTAACCCAGGGATCCCTCTGGGCGAAAGCTTTGACTGATGTTGTTAGCGGTCAGGGCTGTCGGACAGTCACAAGTAATTCCAGCATAGGAACTGAGTTGAGCAATCAAGCAAGTGCGCAAGGACCTTACACCACTAGGTGCCCTGAGGATGGTCAGGGCGAAAACACGAAAATAGAGCAACCACGGGAAGTAACCGCTTCACATCGTCCAACAGACGATGCGCGGGCTCAGAGGTCCCGTAGTAGTGAGGGAAAGGGAAACCAACCCAGCCAGGCCACGAAGGCGACTAGTCAGAACACGATCCATAGTTCTTCAGATGTCTCGGGCAAATCCTCTCGCCAGCTTACCCGAAAGAATTGTTGGCAGAGCGACGCCAGTACATATGCTAAGAAAGTGGTGAACAATTGTAAAGATAACCAGGGACGCTATAATGGACTTATAAGAATTATATCGGATCCAATGTTTCTGGTTCACTGCTATGAGAGTATCAAAGGTAAGACTGGCAATATGACTCCAGGATCAGATGGTCAAACCTTAGAGGGGCTAGACTGGAATTGTTTTGTACAACTTGCGTAACGTATAAGCAAGGGTCAGATCCAAATTGAACCTGCCCGAAGAGTACTTATACCTAAGCCCGGTCAAAAATAGAAAGGGCCCCTGGGTTCGAAGGCCCCCAAAGCGGGACTTTGTTTGTCAGACAGGGCCCCGGGACTGTCAGACAAAAAAAGGAAAAAACCGATGCTTTCAAAAAAAAACTGACAGGACACGAGACCTTAGGGAGAGGCATTACGTGCTCGACCTTAGGGAGATGTTATCGCCTCTCCAAGAGAAAAGATAGTGCAAAAAGCACTCCAATTCGTCTTGGAAGCCATATGGGAAGAACGATTTCTAGACAGCTCTCATGGATTCAGACCGGGTAGATCATGTCACTCTGCGCTACGTTTTAACCATTTGATAGGCAGTCATCATTCATGGGTTTTTCAAGGGGATTCTTAAAAAAAAACCATATGACTATAATGTACCCAACTGCGATGAGAGGACTAGTGGGACTATCGCACTCTGATATCCTGGCTTTTTACAATCATAAGATTAGAGAACTGCTTAACTATTACTCCTTTGCGGGTAATAGAGGAAATCTGCAAAAAGTGATATGGTTCCTAGTTAACTCATGCGCTCTAAACCTAGCTTTGAAATAGAAGCTCCGAACTAGAAAAAAAAGTTAAATAAATTTGGAGCTAATTTTCTGTGCCCGAATACCAAGAGCAGCCTGAACATTCCAAAGAACTATAAGGTTCTACACCATTACAAAATGAAGAGTCCAATGGCTACTCCGGATTCGGTTATCCAGGTTTCTTGGGCTGGGAAACTTTACAAGTCTGGGTTAGGGCAGGTTTGCGCCATCTGTGGTGATAAGAACGTGGCGATGCTTCACGTAAGGGCTGTTCGAGACGTTCGAGCCAAAATTAGAATAAATAAGACAACTTACCAGGAATGGTTAGGGGCGTACAAACGAAAACAGATTCCATTATGTGGAGCTCACCACGAAGCTTATCATGCGGGGGAGCGGGAGGAATTTCAGATAATATCATCCTATCAGTAAACCCGGGGAAGCCCCGGGCTTGGCCCTCTCTATAAAGTAACCCATCTGTTATAGAGATAGACTTGATACAATAAACTCAGCAATTTAAGTTTTCTGAGGGAGAGCTGTATGACGAGAAATTGTCACGTATGGTTCGGAGGGCAGCATTGACTGACCCTATCTATCTTCAATATGAGGGGCCCTGGATTGACCATGCATAGATTACCTCTATTTGTGTGGTCTGTTTTAGTAACAGCTTTCCTACTTTTATTATCCCTTCCAGTACTGGCAGGTGTATTTGCGCCTGATGAGGTAGCGATGCCTTGGTCGAATTTGACTATATGCTGGAAACTCCGCAAGGACAATCAGCAGGGAACGAACCATGACGGTTCCCCCTCAGAGACTATACGCCAAACATCTCTGGCCAAAACCCCTTTCGTGCCTTTGCCACCCAAACATTAGTTCGGTGCCGGCCGGCTTGATTGAGAGTGATGGCTGCATGGTCATACCTTATGCAAATCGACTCCCTCGTGGTCAGAGACGATACCCTTCCATTGAAATCAGTTTTCAAGACAAAACCTGGGGCCCTGTTTGACAAAAAAAGTGTCCGGGCCGAATCGCTGCGTGCGCTTCTAGGCTCAGGCTCGATTCAGACTAAAACGAAAAACGGGGCTTTCGTGCTCTTTATCAATGCGTTAGATGGTATAGGTCGAGTTATTCATGAAATCAATGGCTTTATGCGTACTTCCAAACACGAAACACTTTACAGGTTGATGGATTGGTTGCACGCATATGACACAACACTATGTTTTCTGCCTCCTTTGTTTTCCAATGCTTGGCTTTGCGGTTTTGCCGAGGGATTTTATGGTAGCTTCCAGGTTCGAACCACCATATCCAGTAGATATCGGCGCGTTTCCATTTCGTTTGAGCTAGAATAGAGTAAGCTGCAGAAACAAACGAAAATAGATACTAGACCGACGCTTGAGCAAATTGGGGCACAAGTTATACTTTCCAAGGTTAGTCCTTCTAGAGTAAATTGGCGTAGTCGCACATGCAGCATGGCAGGCATGCCCATGTGGTTGCTTACTTTGATGCCTTTCCTCGGGCAAAAGCCGCGGATTGGCGTGACTGGCGACGCATCTATGACATGATCTTACACAAAGCACATCTGACCAATGCGGGGTTTGCTGAGATTGTGCGCATCAAAGCAGGTATGAATAGAAAGAGATGAAGATATAGTCCAAAACCACGCCGGGCATGAAAAAAAAATATCAGTTTCCGGTGTAAGCACTTTTTTTGTCAGACAGGGCCCCGGACTTTGTCTTGTCGGACACCACAAAACCAAAATACTGTCCGACAAGGCCCCAGGACTGTCAGACAAAAAAGGGAAAAAAAACTTAAAAAAAAAAACAGACAAAAAAAGGGCAATTACCATGTTATTAACTGATAGAAACTTTAATACAACCTTTTTTGATCCTGCTGGTGGCGGGGATCCCATTTTATATCAGCATCTTTTTTGGTTTTTCGGTCAAAAAATAACCACAGGATGGCCGCATTTGAGAGCAATCCCAAATTGAATAATGCCGCTATTTGCTGGAAAGGCTAAATGCCATTAAGTACTCGGTTCATAAGTGCGCGAAAAAATCTATTTTTTTACGCCCGAACCTGTGAAAAGCTTATATATAGATCTGAATTAGATCTTCAGTTCTATAGGCAATGCACAATCAGCAGGAAACTTCAAAAAAAAAAAAATGTAAATGAATGAAACAAATATTTTGACTTTACAAACAGGTGAAGGATCCTCAGAGACTACACGCAGCGCATCTCCTATTGAAAGAAGAAATGATGAGGATCAATTTAAAAATGGGTTAGCTGGGATGGAGGTTTTTCCATTGAAAAGGCTGGATATATAAGCTGTGAAGTAACAATGCATACAAAAGAAGTACAAACCCTATACTTTTTCAAACAAAAATTAGGGGGCACCCAGGCTTAAAAAAAATAATCTTTATTCGGTCCATCAGATTGGAGATAACTTCAGCAGCTTTCGTTGTAAATTGCATAATAGATCGGCTATAGAAAGATTAGTCGATTTGGTGAATGGAAGAATAAGAACAATAAGCAAGCAAAAACAAAAGCAAAGAGTCTGTTCTGCTATGATAATAGAATTTATTGAACCAAAACCTCTAACGGTAGATAACGCTTGGGTTTCAGGATTCGGAGATGGCCATTTTAACATTAACCACATAAACTTCCAACCTAGTTGGGTATAGGTCAAAAAGATAAAAAGATACTGAAAAATATAGCCAGGGGTGGATCTATCTATTATGATAAAAGCCGGGATGGATGGATTTTGTGGTATTCAGGTATGAGTGAGCTAAAGCTAATGATTTCTTATTTATACGTTTATCCATTACACAACCCTTATAAGATAGCTAAATTGAAAGGGCCAGGGCACTGTCAGACAAAAAAAAAGGATTTGAGCGTTATTTAAGATATCCGGAGAGAGGTTATTATCTAGATCCAGCTAAACAAAACAAATTGTTTCACTTTCTTAAATTGTTTCAATTGATTGGAGATGAAGATATAGTCCATTAGCATCCTGAGGTTTATATTCTAATTCTGCCAGGATTTGGTATCATTAGTCATATCGTCTCTACCTTTTCAAGAAAACCCGTATTCGGTTATCTAGGCATGGTGTACGCCATGATTAGTATTGGAGTTCTTGGATTTATTGTATGGGCTCATCACATGTTTACTGTAGGTTTAGACGTTGATACACGTGCTTACTTTACCGCGGCTACCATGATTATAGCCGTGCCTACTGGAATAAAGATTTTTAGTTGGATTGCAACCATGTGGGGGGGGTCAATACAATACAAAACACCCATGTTATTCGCTGTAGGGTTTATATTTTTGTTCACGGTAGGGGGGCTTACTGGAATAGTATTGGCCAATTCTGGGGTAGATATTGCTCTACATGATAAACTATTATGCACTATTATCGCTTTCTTCGAACCTTACCCTAAGCAGAATGTCAATTATACAGAAGCTATGAAACAATTTTTTGTAGGTCTTATTGACGGTGACGGCTCAATTCAAGTTAATCATTGGAGAGAGACAATATTACAATTTAGGATTATTATTAAATTGAAATATACAGAAGGCAACCATCTTATGTTAAAACAACTATCAAAAGTTCTAAATATAGGTCAGATATATATTAAAAAAAAATATGTTTTTTTACAAATAGATCACAAAACTGAAATAGAGGTAGTTTTAGGTATATTAACAGATTATCCTTTATTAACTACTAATGCTTATACTCGTTATTTATTTTTGCGATTCTGCTTTTTAAATAGAATTTCCTTAAAAGAGTATAAGTTTATGAAGCATTTCTTAGAACCTGTATTTAGAAAGTTAACTCCATTAGAGTTAACTAACCTATCTTATTTCGATAATTGGTTTGTAGGTTTTACAACTGCTGAAGGTTGTTTCTGTATTAGATTGAATGGTTCACATTCATTTAGTATATCTCAAGGTTCCGATCATTATATTATGGAGGCTATAAAAACCAAATTTAGTCTACCTAATCAAGTTAGATTAATCGCTGTTAAAAATAGGAAACCTATTTTTTTAATAGAGACCTATAATCGTAATTCTTTAGCAAGAATTATAGACTTCTTTAGTCGTAATGACATTATTAGTTTAGGTGGAGAGAAGTTCTTACAATTTCAGAAATTCATATCAGCTTTTTATAAAAAGGGGCTTTAGCCTGTGCAAAAGTGTCATGGCTAAATTTGGCTGTATGCGGGAAATTCCTAAAGACTTGAGTACTAGAGGCCTTTCACTTCATTCGCAAGCGAAAAAAGGTCGAGACAAGAAGCAAGCAAAAAAAATATATTTTTTTGCGCTCCGGCGCCGGAGGCGCCCAGAAAACGTAAACCCGTAAATAGTAAAGCCCTTTACGCCCTCTGGGGCTCTGGGCCTCCGGGCCTATAACCTATCGGGGGGATACCTGCGGGGCCATAAACTGTTAAGTTTATGCGCTACGCGCGTAGCGCTGGCCAAATATCGTGCGCGGAAATCGTCAAGCCATTTCTGGTCTTCGGCCCTTCGTACCTACGGGCGGAAACGGCTTGACGATTTACGGGCCGGAGGCCGTAACGTTTCGCGCGTAGGGCGGGGTACTGTCAGACAAAAAAGGGAAAAAAAACTGACAAAAAAAACTGACAAAAAAAGGGCAGATACTGTGAAGTTTCTGGCTTTACGTTTTCCGGGCTTCAGCTGCGGCCTACGGCCTTCCCTGGACTTCAGTAATAATCCTAAGTATGACGTAGATCTAAAATCTACTGAAATGGACAATCCGCCGGAAACCAAACTCAAAAAAAAGGGCCGGAGGGCGTGGGACTGCCCGACAGGTCGGGGCACTGTCAGACAAAAAAAGGGCGGACGTTCCAGAAATTTACGATTCCGGGCTTTACCCGAGACCAACGGGAGAGGCCCTTCGGCCCTTACAAGCCAAAGAAGCCTCCTTCGGACCCTTCGGGGCCTACGGCCTTTGCGCTTTATGGGGAGTAGGATTCTCAGAGACTATAGGCCAAACACATCTGTTGGTCAATAGTAGGATCGACGGAGTGATGATATAGTCCAAGTAGATATGAAAATATCTAGGTAAAGTTGACTTATTATGTGGTTGCACATTTCCATTATGTTCTTTCTATGGGAGCCGTTTTTGCTTTATTTGCGGGATTCTATTACTGGATAGGTAAAATAACTGGTCTTCAATACCCAGAGACTTTAGGTCAAATTCATTTTTGGATTACTTTCTTTGGTGTGAATTTGACTTTCTTTCCTATGCATTTCCTAGGTCAATATTAGGCCCACTTCCAAAGTAAAACTTGAAGTGAAACATCACTATACGCTGGAAATTCCTTAGAACCCTTGGTACTCACTTCAAGCAGTAACCATCTCAGGGATTGGACAATCAGCAGGAAACCAAAGTCGAAGCTCAACGCCGACGAGTAGGATCCTCAGAGACTCCACGTGGTGCCCCTATATAATTAGGGTGAAGATATAGTCCGGCCTCGTTAGAAATATCAAGGAGATTCCTTATTTATCATTGGACTAGTTTGCCTTTTAAGCCAGAAAGGAAGAATTAGTAGTAGACTCTTGAAATGGTAACTCGCTGCTAATAGGATATACTATTCAGGATAACCTTAACTCAAGCGTAAATTCTAGTACATTCGAGAGTCCTTATAATTATCCAGTGTCAAACCGAAAACGATTTGAAACTGGCGATCAGTCCGGGTCTAATGGTAATTCAGAAGAGCCAAAAGGCTCTGAAAATCATTCTATTGTTAATTCTGACAGACTAATTACAGTCAAATTAGATCATAAATTCTCGATAAATCACCAATTAATTATTGATAATTTACCAGGGAAACCACTTCCAGTATATGATAACGCTTGGTTAAATAGAAAGCAAATCGTTTCTGATTATCTAACGGAAACTGGAATCTATCTTTGGCATAATTTAGTTAATGGTAAACAATATGTAGGTAGTGGTTATAAATAAAGCGATAGACTTGCTGAATACTATCACCCTTCTAAATTATCTGATAACAGATATTTTTATAATTCTATTTGGAAATATGGTCATGACAATTTTAGTTTAGTTATTATTGAGTTATGTGGTTCAACAGGTACTATTACTAAAAAGGATTATTTAGCTCGAGAACAGTACTATTTAGATCTTTATAAACCAGTTCTTAATATCAATAAAAGAACTGATTCAACATTGGGATTTAAACACACTGAAAAGTCTAAAAGACTAATTTCAGATGAAATTTACAAAGGAAAAATATTTAGTCACAATCCATTAACATTTGATAAATAAGGAAAAAACCGCTTGCAGGTATGCCACGTCGCATTCCTGATTATCCAGATGCTTACGCTGGATGGAATGCCTTTAGTAGTTTTGGCTCATATGTTTCTGTAGTAGGGATTTTTTGTTTCTTTGTAGTGGTTTTTCTTACTTTAACTAGTGAAAACAAGTGTGCTCCAAGTCCTTGGGCTGTTGAACAGAATTCAACGACACTTGAATGGATGGTCCCAAGCCCTCCAGCATTTCATACTTTTGAAGAACTTCCAGCTATCAAGGAAAGCATTTAGACGTCTTAGCAATTTGTGCAACTTAAGCACTGACCCGCTCCGCCCTATACAGACCTAGTCCTTATAGGGCGGAGCCCGCCCCGAAAGTTGTACTTAGGGACTTGACCGAGCCAGGCCCTCCTTTTCGGGGTAGGCGCCAGCCTACCCCGCCTACCCCTTCCTGTATTTGGCACTCCTTCGAGTTCTATTTGTATATTTGATGACAATGTCATATTTTATGTATCTATCATATCTTTTTCCAATCTATGCCCGTATACCTTCCTTTCCTTCCGCTATGCGCCTTTGGGGCGGTTTCCCCGAGTTTTAAAAGATGAAGAGTTTTCAGTTACTAAGACAAGGAAAGCTGAAGGGATATTTATAGAAGGAGTACGAATAAAAGATGATGTATATACGCGAGATAGATTGTTTAGCTAAATTTCTTCGAAAGAAGGCGACTTGGGAGGAGGTGCTCGACGATAACTATCTGCTTTGCAAATCTTAAAAAACGTCTTCACACACACATATAACAATACCTACGATGACGTTTTTTTATGAGGTGCGTAGCAGTTTTTTGACTTAGACAGTATGCTCTGTTACTATCGGGTTTGCTAATTCGACTAACCGAATTGCCGGATAGCAAAGCGCATAAGCAGCAGGCGCGTAGCGGCCTATGTACTGTAGTATTACCCATGTCCTTGCCTTCGGCGCGTTACCACTAAAGGGCCTTAGAGGCCAACAAGCAGCAGGCCTTTCCTAGGCAGTCCACGGAAATAGGGCCTTCGGGCCTTGAAAGAAGGACCGGGCACCAGACTATCCCAGAGCAAGGGGGCGAAGGCCCGCTTCAGCCTGTTGCACTTGCCAAAAGAGAGAATTAGAATCAGATTAATCATATATAAGGAATCTCAATATACATATTATGTTGCTTTTTTCAGCCCAGAATTGCCCCCAAAAATATTAAGTCTTTATTTTTTTTATTTTTTTTTATTGTTGTATTAAAATTATGGATTGCATTTTTAGGAATACTAGTCAATATACTCGGTTATGCTACCCAAGGAGAGCTTGAACGAGCTCAACAGGAGTGGGAAACACGCGTAAATACAATAATGGATGAGATGGGAGGTCTGACAGATATGGCTAAAGCTATGGAAAGCATCCTTGTGACGCTTAAAGAAAATAATAGCATAGCAGAACAATCTAACCTTTTACTAACGGAACTTCAGACTAATGTTGCGGAACTGACCAATGCAGTAAAACTGATTAATGACTCCACTAGGGGAATTTATCAAGGTTTAGATAAGATACTTGAAGGGTCTACTCAAACAGAGCACGAGGTGCATAGCACTTTAAGAATTATAGCAGAAAAGGTGGAAACAGCGTGGGAAAAGGCCAAAACCCGGGAGAAAACGAAAGAAGAAAGGGTTCAAGCCTCAACCAGCGGCACAGGATACGACCCTTTCAATCATACTTTCAGTATCGATGGCATAACCTATGGAAAAGGGACTCCCGCCGAGCTTAAAAAGGAGAAGTATTTAAGGATATTTCATAGACATGACCTAGTGTTACAGAGAGGTAAATCGATGTCGGGTGACGAGTTCTTAATGTCCCGGGTGTATGCTTCGATTAGGCGCTGGATATTGAAGTTTGCGCATTTCGTAAACACTACTGTAACCGAAAAATTTTATCCTGTTATGAAAAAAGGTTTTAAACTATAATTATTGTTTCGTAGTTATACCAGAGAATCTGGTGTAACTACCATGGTGGGCCAGAACTAGGTATTTCTACCTGGCCCACGTGATACCACCACTCATACACATCTTAAGAGTAGCAATGAAGTTCAACAAATACCAACTCGTCATCACTTGTGTTTAAATATACATATGTGATGACTAGAATGACCAGGAGTTCTACTTCTGTCATCACGTGTGTTTTATAATGTATATGTGATGACCGCTAAAGACTTGTTCTGTCATCACTTGTTCTTTAGAATATATATGTGATGACAGCTAAAGACCTGAGGGTTTACGAGTAGTGGTATCACATATATATCGAGAGATCTATATAGACAATTCTATTTATGAGGTTTTACACTCTTTATGTTCCCTCCGCATTATTCTGTAATGTTCCGTCCTAACCCCCGCATTTATCAGTAATGCTAAAATTAATAAGAAAAGACAGTTTACACTATAATATTAAGTAGGGTCATCACTTATATATTCTAATGTATGTGTGATGACACTACTTAATATGTCTAAGTAGTGTCATCACTTTTATATTCTAAAACGTATGTGATGACCAATTCAAGTTCACCGTATAATCCTGGTACCGGCGAATAAGTTCTTAAGTACCCTTCCCAGTGAGTCGACGTTTTTAGCCCAAATTTTAATGTCTTCTGTCCTTCTCTATCTATATTATCTACAAATTTTGACTTTTGACAAATACATCCATAATAAATATTATTTATTATATAATATTTATTATGAAATATCATATATAAGCTACAAAATACATATATTGGGTTGTATCGCGAGTTTTTGAAATTAAAAAGAAAAATTGGTCGGGCTTGGTGGTCAAAAGTATGTGATGCCTCTAGAATCGCAGAGTAATGGATAACCACGTGGAATGGTGATAAGCTAGTTACTTCTTTGAACAAATTTGCTGCTTACTTTGGTATGCCAATAACGTCAATGCCTGTGGACTTTCGCAATGCTATTGAAGAGAAAGACTTATTCTGTCTACTGGATTATGGCCGAGTCCGATTGCCAATTACATTGCGAAAATAGGGAAGATGGGTGTAGCCAATCCTGGTATGACTCTTTTTTGCTTTGAAAGCTTGTTTCAACTATGATTTATCTGAGCACTACGCGCCTCTTACCCGGCAACGATTGGCAGAGCATGTTTGTAAGGAGGAATCCGGTATTCCAAAAGGCTAAAACAGATCTGATAAATCTTACAATTGGAAAGACATGGCTATTGTTATACTGTTATAGGCCCTACGGGGAAATGTATATCGATTTTTTTTGTAAGTTTCAGGAATTAGAGTCATTCATAGACCACTTGACGGATATACCACAAATAACCATCAAAAATACAACCCTGCTAAGGAATCCATTCCACCGACTTTTTCCTCACAGTAATAAAGAGCAAACCCTTATTTACTGTGATATTAGCTCGTGTTATCTACGATCTTTCATGCTTTAGTAAACAAAGGGTCCTAAGGAGATCCCCAGAGTTTCCGAATATGTTAGACCAGTTTATAAAACATAGGCTAAAGCTCAAAGAAAACAAAAAATCTGGGGCTTTAATTTTAAAAATTGTTTTAAATGGTTTTTTTGGTCGAACTAATTCTATATACTCTGCCCTTTATGAACCTAGCTTACATGGAAGTGTTTGCGGGCAACTTAGTATGCTAGAAGTTTTGACCGAAATGGTGCCTGATGATCTTTTATGGTGTAATACCGATTAGTTCGTTGTACAATTAAAACGCAAACATTTGAACTTTAACAACTTGAAAATTCTTGAGCAACGATTTAACATAACTTTTGGGGATAAAAAAGAATTGACCTTGTTCTCATTAGGGCATGTCAATAAATATGTTCTTAGAGAAGCAACCAGTGGCAATATTAGGATTTCAGGATACCCAGCTTGCTTTAAAAAAGTCATAATGGGTTTGATCGATACAACACCTTATAAGGAGCCCGGGGATCTCTTGCACCAAATGAAGAAATTCGATATATTAGATTTTCTATATATCAAAAGTCAAGACACCCAAATACTTAGATACTATATTTCCAAAAATCCAACTAACTATGGAGGTCTGAGTTTGACGAATGGTGCTGAAGGAAAAACCTCCACGATGGCTAAAAGTCTTCAAATTACCCCGACCTTAGATACAATGCCTATGTTTACAGAAGATGTTTGCTTTGCAGCGTATAGCATAGATATGCAAAAAATTTTGCATAACATGAAATTGAAAACAAATCTGGAATATCCTGATTTGTTATTTGATCACGAAGGGCCTGACTGTCTTCCTCTAATAAAAGAAGCTTATGGATTTGTTGATAAAAGCTTTTGGGTTTTGCCAGGAAGATTAAAAGAATTATTCAAAGATGTAAAAAAGGTTCGTTAAAATCCAAAATCTCATCACAGCGTTGAGATTTATAAAAAAACCTGGACTACAGCCACTAGTTTGTTTGCTTCGTGCGCAGATGCGACTCAGATGATATGCATAGACATAGACTCGCCAGAAAACGTCAAAAAGTGACACCCGTCCGCTACGCGTGGACGCAAGACGTAATAAAACGGGGGTGTTACACGGTTTATGGATTTAGGGGCTTTAAGCTTTTTATTAATCTTGGCACTTCTAGTATCAAAATTAAAAAGTCAGAGTTTCACAGGTTTGAGTTACTAAAAAAAAAAAGGTGGAACCCCAAACGTACAATACAGGGTTGAAGGCACATATTTTGCTAATATAGATTGGCCAGCTACCCCTATTTTACCAGAATAACAACCACAGGCTACCTCACCAGAAGAACAAACAAGGACTACCCCCCTTATTTCACCAAAGGAACAAACACAGCAGGAAACTCGCTGGGTTATATCCTGGGCCTCCGCTATAATGTCGGAAATAGCAAAATAGTTAAACACTCGGTTTCAATTAACACTTATACCGAAAGAAAACTCTAATACAGAGTTCGTAGGCCCTTGTATCTTTCGCGAAGATGGAGATAATACTAAAGTTTATTTGGGTTTACAACCACCTTATTCTATACCTATATTGGAGTGCAAACATGCCTATTGTCAGAACAAGTACCACAATTCGGAAATTTTGACTATTTTGAACCATCACATAATGGCCGTAGAGGAACAGGAAGATAGTTCCCCCGCCGCGGATAATTGAACCCTTTCTGAATACTATTAAAAGGCTAAGATCGCATTAATTACAGCTCCACCAGGAAGTGGTAAACCCTACGAAGCTCTCCTAATAGCTGTAAAGAAAGCGGGCAAAATATCCATTTTAGCTTTTCCGACAAAACAACTATTAATACAAAGTCAAAACGTACTCATAAAGCATATTCTTAAAGATGACGATAAAATAGAAATTAGACCTATTTTTCATCAGACCATGAAGCCCCCTGAAACGCTATACAGCTACTTTCAGAGTGAAAAGCCACAAATTAATTTAACGCTACACTCCTACTTTCGGGGATTCTACAAATGGAGTTTCCTATATATCACTTATGATGTGCTTTAGCTAAAAAATATAGTTATTCATAGACGAGGCCCTCTTCCAACAAAATGTGAAAATTATTCCTTGGAACCGAATTTATATCAAAGGTTACGGTCAAAAAATTGTTGCTCGATCTTTGAAATCGATTGAATCCAAAGCTTCAAATGACTTGGAACTTTGTAATGGTAGGGTAAGTGTTAAAGAATTGGAAGACACCGGGATTTTAAAAATATCACACGAACTAACGTCGACGAATTATCATTTTAATATTCCACCCATAGCACCAGAGAAAGTTTTGGGGGTTACCTCGAAAATAGCTAAATTTATTTTAGAAGAAGTCCATTCACCTATAGATTTTTGTCAACATCTTTATGATACAGAAGTTATTTTTTTTCGACCGCTTCCGCTTTTAGAAGAGAAAAAGGGTATAGGGCAATTTTTAAACAATGTGCGTATTGATGTCCAACATTGGATAACCACTTATATATTAGCCAGTTTTAGACCTAGCCTAATTAGCTACTTTCCGTACAGCGTAAAAGAGAAAGCAGCTTTAAATTTTAATGAATTTCGTGACAATATTAAAAAAAAAAAAAAAAAATATGCAGACGAATTCAAAGAACCTTTTCTGGAAAACGAGGAACAGATTAAAAAAAAAGATGTTATTACCCAGATAATGTTTCTTTTAATTCCAAGTTGATATGTTTTAATTTGTTTACAGCTGCCTGCCAAATGGACACCTGTATATTTGCTTCTGCAGCCGTACCCCATTTTTAAATAACAAGTCTTAAATATATAACCAAAGGCTGTTTGACTATTTCGCGTGTGCAACGACAACAAGAGCGCAAGTTAGATTTTTTAAAACTTGTAACTTCGAATTCGAACTGGTTTGCCCAGTACGATAAAGATTTTTGAGAGTATTGTACTAACCTAACCAACAACCCAAAAACTCACTTTTATACACTTGGTTTTCACAAGTCTCAGTATGATGCAATAAATTTTTTTGAATACGTATAACAGTTACCTATAGGTTTAATCCGCAACGATAATTAGTTGGACGCTGGACTGGAATTGCAAAGTTTGAAGAACGACCAAGTTGATTTCACTCCGATCAAAACACATATTGGAAGTTCTATGGAAATTATAAGAATAGGGCTAAACTTGCCAGAAAGAAAGTGAATATTTATTAATATTAACGTTTTTCAACCTCAATCAGCCTTTTAGTATACGGATGCAGGTGATTTCGAGTTGGAGCGGCTACGGGCTAAGTAACGCCTAGACGTTATTTCTACGAACTTGGGTAGGTTCGCGAGGCGCACGGAAATAAAGGAACAATTTGAAACGCGCAGAATTGCTGTATTGCTTGGGCCTAAAAGTCCCGATTTTTTAAAACTCATTCTCAAAGTGGTAAAGGAGAGTTTCCATACCGTAGATCTAATTCAATTAGATAGTGTGGAAGAGAAATACGTGAAGGGCAAAAAGTCTAAAATTATTTATGCAATCTGCCTGGCTTATGGGCGAATTGCCAGACTTGTCCTCAAACTTGGCCTTAGATCCAACGTTGGTTAGCCGATTTGACGCATTAAAAAATAAAATTCAACATCAAGTACAGACCGATCCTAATGGAAAATGGACTTGGGTCTATAGAACGTTTAACCTGCAACGTAAGGATGAGCTTTCAAAACTCAAAGCTTTTTTTTTCACTTTCTTCAAAGCATAGCATAAAAAAAAACGTCAACACTAATAAATTTTTTAATTTATTGTTTTTTGTTGATGGCATAATGGAAATGAAAAAAAAAATTATATAAAAAATCATAGGGTTTTTGATATAACCCGGAAGTTAGAAGCCATTGCATGGAAGGCTTTATTGGTTCGTAACAAATCCTTAACCAATCTAAGTTCGAATCTTAGCATTTCCTATTTCCTATCGAAGCACTTGCCCTTAAAAAGAGCAAGTGCAAGGGGCGCTACGCGCACCGATGCCCTTGCACTTGCTCTAACAGCTTTTGTGTCTCACTGCGGGGTTGGAGCCAGGCCCCAGACTTTGTTTTGTCGGACACCACAAAACCAAAATACTGTGCGATAAAATAAAGGGAAAGAGCCTATGTGCCTAAACGGGTGTTACCCTGCATCGCCTGAAGTTCCTTTTCTTGACCTATACGAGGGCCCCGAACCGGACGTGCAAGATTTCCTCGCATCCGGCTCTCCGAGTGAATCCTCGGGCTCTGGAAGACTCTTTGGCCAAAGTTTAAGCAGGCTCGGCAGGCACGTGTATCACACGAAGAAGATAAAATTAAAAATATAAATGTAGATCCGAAGATTGGAAAAATACTGAATTTGTAGCTAAAAATTACGCTCCTGGCTAGAAGTTTTGCTATGGAGTCCGTAGACTCCAAGTGAAAGGACGAGCTCACCCCCGCTTTAGCCTGCACATCTTCTATGCAGAAGGTATTAGGTCCCGTGTTGACCGGGTTCTGCTTTTCCGCGCATCCACCAGCTAATTCGGGGTTTTCCACCTCCGCGGCGGCCCTCAAGTCTTTTTTGACAGTGAACTGTAGTTGTGTCTTTGGAGGGATCCGCCGAAGGAGCTCGCCGCGATCGTACGAGGATCGACATTTCTTAACGCCAAGCTTCTAATCCCTGCAGGCAACCGCCCACCCCTGCCCATGCCCTACCTTTTTCATAAGCCATGGCTACTCGGTAACCGGAGGGGGGAGGGGTGAAGCAAATAGCTTCGCCCCTCTTCTTTTTTTATGATTGATGAGTTGCTAAGAAGCTCTGCGTAAATTTTTGGCAAAAGGTAGCCAGTTGACTACTAATTTGCTCAGTGATGTTTTTTTGTTGTACAATAGCAGAAAGTATACCTGGGTCAATAGATTTCAATAGCTCTTGTTCATAGTGCGTTATGAGAACGACGGGTATTTGGTCTAAGTAACCTTTGACAGCTGCATAAATAACCACGATTTGTTTTTCAATAGGAATTGGGCTATATTGTGCTTGTTTAAGTATCTCAGTTAACCTAGCCCCACGATTTAATAAATACTGAGTCGCAGCATCAAGGTCTGAACCAAATTGAGCAAAAGCCGCTACTTCACGATATTGTGCCAATTCTAGTTTTAAGCTACCGCATACTTGTTTCATGGCTTTCAACTGAGCCGCAGAACCGACGCGACTGACAGATAATCCCACGTTAATAGCAGGTCGACTTCCACGATAAAAGAGTTCTGTTTCCAAAAAGATTTGAGAGAGTAGCCCGGAGGCTCTCAAAGATCCGGACGTGAGAAATTTCTCCCTCATCCGGCTCCCATAGGAGACTAGAGCAGTGATCAAAGGCATCTAGGTAGACCAGTGGCGGCTAGTCTCCCAGTTCTGCAGTAGTTTTATCGGGTCGATTTGATACTACCGATTTTGGCGTTTACCTGCATGAAGCAGGTCATAGTACTGTTTCCGCGCCACGGACGGTCTCATGAGGAGATCCTGAAAATCCTGGAACGTTATTAGGCTTATTGGTTTGGTGTTAAATCCTCTGCGGATGCCATTCACTCTGTGTACTGTGGGGAACTCCGTGAACTCCTGGCTCTTTTCATTAATTGTTCGTATTTTCGGGGCTTTACCGTACCCTCTTATAATCCCGGAAATTGAGGACTTATGCTTGAGGGCTAAGGTGCTAAGGAGAGAATATCTTAAATGGTAGTTGACCAGGTCTCGGACTTCCCAGATGTTGTGTGCGCATTTGTAATAGCTTAGGATCCCATGGGCTTTGGATTTAAACCAGTCGATAATAGTTAGATCATCCAGATTGGAAATAGCAGCGACCGCAATAGGTCTTCGGGTATTCTTGGCTACAATATTTTGGGACCGCAGACAATCCAGTATGTGAGATATTGGGCATCTTATATAAAGGTTGACGGAGGCTATAGCTGCGCCCTTACCTTTATACTTATCTTTAATGTACCGTGTTATCTTACCTCGACCAGAGTCTAAGTTGTCCAGGAACTTACTGAGTTCCTCCACCTTCTCCACAATGTCTACCCCGTATAGATCTTTCAGGGCTTGTCTAACTTCTTGTTCGACCCTGAGGTTTCCAAGGGATTTAGCCTCTCGAATCCACTGCCCAGCGACTTCCCTTATGCTTGCCGAATCGGTGTTCCGATAATTCTCAGGCATTCGGGCTGGGCCGTTACCCTGTTCCCATGAGTACTCATGTCTTAGTACATTGAGCGACTCTTGCAGAGCGTCCAAAGCTTGCGATCGACTAAGGGTTTCGGCTCCCACTGCGAGCTGTACTTGCTTAAGGTAGGTTTGCTCAGCCCTAGCAAAGGTATCCTCTATGGTTCGGCGTTGGATCGAGGCTCCCACCTTGTTCATCATAGATTGGTACTTCTTATGTGCCTTCTCTTTGGCCCTACGGGCTCTTTGTTTAAATCTGTTAATAGCCTCAAGCTCCTTCCCCTTGGTAAGGCAGGAACCTGTCATTCTAGCTTGAATGTCGAAGCCTATAAAACGAACCCAATCGGAACGCGCGTGGACCAAGTTGTCCTTCTTTATCTCTAGGTGCAGGGCAGATTGAAGGAAATCGTTGATTTCCCCTCTAATGGTCTTACTCAGGTCCTTCGGCCCCTCGATACCTACCAAAAAATCGTCAGCATAGCGGACGTATCGGATCTTTATATTGGCCGGATGGTAGATGTATCGCTTGATACCTTTGCGGGCAGCGGCTAAACGTCTCTGCCGGTTCCTAGTAGCCTGGTCCGACAGCTGGCCCTTCTCATCAGCTCTGACTCGACTAACTTCTTTCCATTCGGGGTTTATTAACCTCTTGCCCGAACGGTCGTGGTGTGCTATAAGATTATGCATGAATTGGTCAAATTTATGCATGTAAACGTTAAAGAGGAAAGGGGATAGAACGGACCCCTGTGGGGTGCCCAGGGTTTCCTGGATGTCAAAGTTTATCCCTTTCACATTAAGCATCTTGCGAATCTCGTCGATAACCCTACGGTCCGCTATCTGCTCTTCCAGCGCAGCACACAGTACGTGGTGGTTAACGTTATCAAAAGCTTTCCTCACGTCGTAGTCGAGAAGCCAATGTACGTCCCTCCAACCAAATTGCATTTGTTGGAGCGCCGAGTGGGCGCTTTTTCCGGGTCTGAATCCGTGGGATAAGTTGCTAAAGACAACTGGGAGGATCCAGTGTTTAACGATGTCGTTGCCCTGGTTCCGAGGGACTGTAACTCCGACAACATAACCTTCGAAGATAGGCTCTAAAATTCTTTTGAAGGCCTGTTGAATTATTTTGTCCCGGGGAGATGCTATAGTAAGGGGGCGGCGCTCGCCCGGTATGCCAACTTTTCTGGCTAGTTGGTATTTATAGATTCCCTTATTAAAACTTATGCTGGTCTCCGTAAACCAGTCTTCCCCGGTTTCGCCCGTGCCACCGGGCGTCAGATTGCCTGTTTTGTTTCTTATCTCTAGCCACGCCTGTTTTAAATTCTCTGGGCTTATTATAAGGCTAAAAATATCTTGGTATTTGCCTTTATCACTCCTTTTCGAGGCTAGAACTTTTGCTATGGAGTCCGTAGACTCCAAGTGAAAGGACGAGCTCACGCCCGTTTTAGCCTGCACATCTTCTATGCAGAAGGTATTAGGTCCCGTGTTGACCGGGTTCTGCTTTTCCGCGCATCCACCGGCTAATTCGGGGTTTTCCACCTCCATCTCCGCGCCCGCGGCGGCCCTCAAGTCTTTTGACAGCGAACTGTAGTTGTGTCTTTGGAGGGATCCGCCGAAGGAGCTCGCCGCGCTCGTACGAGGATCGACATTTCTTAACGCCAAGCTTCTAATCCCTGCGGGCAACCGCCCACCGATTCCCGAAAACCGCCCATGGACCTGGGCTTTTGTATCGGGGCTAGGACTCACAGTATCAAAAGGATACGGCCTAGTGCTAACAGACAAACCGTGGTAGGGGGCTTCCACTCGAGTCTCGGAGGACTCCCCCGAAGAAGCTCTGTTAAGATCGCCTACGGTGTTGCTACTTGGGGTAGGAAAAGTCCAACTACCCCTTAATCCTTGGCTCTGTCGCAGGGGACGACGATGCGCCCCCGACTCACCGATCCCACACACGTCACGTCGCACTCCATCTGTAATGGAAATCACATTGGTAGGAATATAAGCGGATACGTCTCCAGCTTGTGTTGTAGAACTAGCCCGCAGGCCGTCACCGAACCGTACGTGATGGTTTCCCATCATACGGCTCCTACTGGAACATTCCGGGGGTGAAAACGAGGCCCTGCAATTATCCCCTGACGGGGATAAAAGGGGGGGGTAAAAAAAACTAGTGTTTTTTTTGTTCCAGAAAACGTTGTTTGGTGACGTCTTCTATGTTCACCAACTTCCCTTGTTCTCCGCCCACATATAAGGTCTTAGGATACGAATACTTGGTGTCTATGTTTTCCAATGTTATGGTGCCTTTATGAAAGTCGGAGTGATGTTTGGGGCAGAGGGGGATTTGTTTTCTGGATAGGGCTGAAAGACGCACCTTGTCCAGATCCTGTTTTCCGGTGCGTTTGCCCTTAACGTTGATGGTGACGATGTTGCCTTTGAACCTTTTTACCAGCTTCCGAATGTGATGGAGCTTTATGTTAGTTTCAGGGCAATCAGCGACACAGCATTTATCGAACTTCGCCTTCGATTGGGTGAGAAGGGTCCGCGTATCGTCAAGGAGTTTTTCCAAGCTTTCGGGGGTTTCACCCCCCGAAACGAGGAATTCTTTGCGTCTAGTGTTTATCTCCAGTGGGGTGGGAAACCCAGTGAGCATAGAATATTCGCCAGGGTTCCCTGATTCTATGAATACTTTCGGAGATTTGGAGTATACGCCCATTATTTTAGACACAGTAGTGTTATACTTGTGCCCTAGTGTGTGTAAGAGAGAATATCTAAGCATCCAATTCACGATCTTGATAAGCTCCCATCGGTTGTCCGCACATTGGTAGAAGTTAAGCAGGCCATAGGCCTTCTGCTTAAAAAAATCGATTATTTGAATATCCTCAAGCTCTGTGATCTGGGGCAGGGATTTAGGGAATGCGCCCTGTTCGTCCCGAATGAATCCAACCGATCGCAGCTTCTCTCTAATTTTTGAATAAGGCATCTCCAGATAAACCGTACTGCGATATCTATTGTTAGTGAGCTGTGAAGCCAAAATAGCGTTGGCGTTTCCTCCTCCTCTGCCTGCGGCCGCGAACTTACCCTGAACGTATTTTACCATCTTGCCCGAGGTCTCTCTGCTCAGGAATTGCTCGAGCGCGCTATGGTATTGCTCCCTCAGACCAATCAGTTTGCTAAGGTCTTCCCTCCCCATGATGTTGAACAGGGCGCCCCCGGGCTCAATCTTGGCTAGTGATAGGGCCCTCGAACCCCAAGCCGAGACCAAGAATTCCCATTCCTTATCCCATTCCTCCTCTGCCTCTTGGTACCTAGGGTTAGCAGGCGGATTCCCGAGGGCCCTGCGGGCTGCCGCCGGGTCTGATACTAAAACGCCCGTCGGAAAGCACTCCGGCCTTCGGCCCTCCGAGCCTCGCTGCGCTTCCCTCTTGATCTGGTTCAGCGTCTCTTCCAATGCCTCGATAGTTCTTTGGCGCGCCAGAGTCAAGCCTCCGGACTTCAAGAGCTTGCTAGACAACATAGTCTGATGGGCCTGTCGGAGGTGGCCCTCTAGGACCTTCCTATAGTATTTGGTGTACGCCTTGCTCACCATTTTGAGGTATTGCTTATATTCTCCCCTGCGCGCGCCTCGAATTCGTGCCTTGAGCCGTGCAAAGCGCTCTGCTATTTTACCCTTTACCGAGGGGCCAAGGAGTCCGACCGATAGGTGAAACCCTAAGAAAGGAGTTTTCCCGCTTTTGGTGTGAAATATGTACTCTGAGACTTCAAAGTGCATACTACTCTTAAGAAAATTGGAGATCGACGTAGCCGTGTCCTTGGCAAAGGCTTTATCTCCCTGGACCCCGACGATAAAATCGTCCGCATATCGGACATAATAAATGTTACGAGGATTAAGCTTGTATTCAAAAAGGCTAACCCCCCTGCGCTTGAGGTCTTTTCTTAAGTCCCTGCTGGCTCTCAGTTTTTTTCTGATGCCCCATTCTTGTTTTTTTGCTAACGTTAGCAATTTACGTCTTTCGCTTACGTACACCTTATTGGGTATTTTTTCCGAGGGCACCTGATGTTTTTTTTTGAGATCGATCATGAACACGTCCAGATGATGCATGGCTACGTTGAATAGGAAGGGACTTAAGACAGAACCCTGGGGCACACCTAAGGTCATAGTTGATTCTTCTCCAAGCACGAAGTTGATGACGCGGGCCTTCAACATTTTCCGAAGCTCGTCTTCCACACGTTGGTCCGCAACGTGTTGCTTTAAGAGATTTAGAATCAGGTTATGGTTCGTATTGTCGAAGGCCTTCTTAACAGCGAACTTAAGGAACCAATTTGGGGCGCCCCAGAATTGCTTGATTTCTTTAAGCGCCGAGTGAACGCCTCGGTTAGGTCTGAACCCGTGGGCTACGTTAAGGAATATAGGGGGTAATAGCCAATGTCTGGTCAGGAACTTCTTGGTATAGCTACCGTCCTCACCTTTGAAGTGTGATATTTTCCTTCCGGTTAGGGAGGGATGACATTGGGTGTATTCCCGGGAGTGGTTTTCGTAGGTCGATTGCTCGCTTTCTTGCCAGACGGAGCCGCCTTCGAAGATGGGTTGCAATACGTTTAAGAACGCTTGCTGAATGATCTTGTCTCGGGGGTTACAAACTGTTAGGGGACGCGTCTCCCCGGGTTTGTTGGGTTTTGGAACATCAACTCTCCTCGCCGGGGTATACCTGTAAGTCCCGCTCTTTAGTTTCGAACTAGTGTCTTGGAACCACTTGGTGTCGATATCATCTAGAGTTTCGGGAGTTGTCCCGGGGGTTAAGTTACCTGGCTTGCTTCTTATGCTGTTCCATGCCAGGATTAGATTATCTTCACTCGCGATAAGCGAAAAGATGTCTTCATATTTTCCCGTTTTCACCTTCCATCTGTTTCGGAGCCCTGTTAGGAGCTCGAAATTCGTTCCAGTACCTTCATTCGTATGGACGCCTTCAGTTAACGGAGGCTGAAAGCTGTCTTTGGAATAATTCCTCGTACCGAGAGCGTAAGCCTTTGGCTTATCACCCTCAGTAACAACCCCGCTCGGACGCAGTAGACGCCCCTGTCTCGTAAGGTGAGCGCTGCCGGAGTGGATTCTTGGGTAAGGTATATGCTTATACCCAGAGCTCTCATCGTATTTCGACGATGCTGCGTTCACCCATTGAACAAGGTTAATAACAGGCGAAGAAGGCTTATTTATTGGCTTCTGGACCCCGTGAATATCCGCTCTTCCTATCCTCCTAGCGCTCTGGTCTTTCGGGTTGCTTCTCGTCGTGGTTTGGTAGTACCTGCCAGCGACTTCCCCTCCAACCATTGTTTGAATCATACTACGTCCCGTCGGGGCGCACTCAATCACAGGTAGCGCAGTCAAGCTACCCGCACCAGTCTGGTCTGACATTTTAGCGGCTCTTTCTAATAAACGAGAATGTAAATAGAACACATCTCCTGGGAACGCCTCACGACCTGGTGGTCGACGTAATAATAATGACATTTGGCGATACGCCACTGATTGCTTACTCAGATCATCATAGATTATTAATGCGTGCATTCCATTATCTCTAAAATATTCTCCCATAGCACAACCTGAATATGGTGCCAGGAATTGCAGAGGAGCTGGATCCGAAGCAGTGGCTGCTACAATAATGGAATATTCTAAAGCACCCGCTTCTGAAAGAATCTTAACTAATTGTGCCACGGTTGAACGTTTCTGTCCAATCGCTACATACACACAATACAATTTTTCACTATCAGAGGTGCCCTGTGCGTTGATTTGTTTCTGGTTCAATATGGTATCAATAGCTATAGCGGTCTTTCCAGTTTGTCTGTCTCCTATTATAAGTTCTCGTTGACCACGACCTATAGGAACCAGGCTATCCACTGCTTTTAATCCTGTTTGCATTGGTTCGTGCACAGATTTACGTGCAATAATCCCTGGGGCTTTCACTTCTACACGTCTTCGTTCTACAGCGCTTAAAGCACCTTTTCCATCAATGGGTACTCCTAACGCATCAACCACACGACCTAACATGGCCTTTCCTACAGGAACATCAACAATAGATCCAGTGCGCTTTACAATATCTCCTTCTTTAATGGCAGTATCACTACCAAATATAACAATTCCTACATTTTCATTTTCTAGATTTAAAGCCATTCCTTTTACACCGCTGGCAAATTCAACCATTTCCCCTGCTTGAATCTTGTTCAATCCATAAACACGTGCAATTCCATCTCCAACTGAAACCACTCGACCGATCTCATCCACTTGCAATTTGGTGTAATAGTTGGTAATTCTTTGTTCTAATAAAGTGGAGAGTTCAGCTCCAGCCAATTTGTTCATAAATGAATGAAAACATCGACTAATCCATAATTCCGCAATCTGAACCTTAAGATTGTGACCAATTTATCATCTTAGATGATAAATCGAGACAGGGGCCCCAGCGCCTTAAGGCCAATAAAACGCAAAGGCTCCAGGCCGCAGGCCCATATGGCAAAAGGCGCGAAGCGCATAAATATCCCGCTGTCGGAAATCTACGAGCCATTTCCGGCCTTCGGCGCTTCTTTCATAAAGCCAAAGAAGTCTCCTTCGGACCCTTCGGACCCAAAAGCTTAGCTTCGCTGAGCTGTTTCAACTTGTAAAGACCTAGTTTGGCGAAAAAAAGACAAAGCGGATGCCTACCGAGGCAAGCATGCAATTCCGTAGTCATTGTATATTCTCAAGAAGGCTTTAAGCAATATAAAAGATTTTGGCGCTGGCTTACTTTTGATTTGATTCGTCACTACGCGACATTTGTTCCCAAGGACTTGCAAAATCAAAATAGCGAAATTCTTGAGTCATCTCAATAGGTTCAGAAACCACACGTTTCTCTGAATCATCATACCGTACTTCCACATATCCACTTAAAGGAAAGTCTTTTCTTAATGGATGACCCTCAAAACCATAATCTGTTAATATACGTCGTAAATCAGGATGATTAGAAAAATACACACCAAACATATCCCAAGTTTCTCGTTCCCACCAGCCGGCCGATGGAAATATACTGACTACCGAACAAATTGGAGTGATTTCATCTACACTTGTTAATATACGTATGCGTGTATTATAGTCAATACTAAGTAAATTATAAACTACTTCGAATCTTCGTTTTCGAGAAGGATAATCAACTCCACAAATATCAATTAAAACTTTAAAACGCGTATTGGTATGATACTTCAAAAAATATAATAATTGAAATAGACTGTTCGGGTTGGTATATAATATATTTTCATGTTTTGATGTTTGACATTTATGTATCCATTTTGGTAAAGTGGCTATCAGAGATTTGAAAAACAATTGGTTATCCATAAATCGTCTCTTTTTTTTCGTAAAACCGGTAGATATATATATTTTTTCCATTTATATATATATATTTGAAAAATTGATATATATCAATTTTTAAGCGCCTTCAACCTGATAGGTGAAAAGCGGCGCCGGCCCCCCTTTCACCGGCTTTCACTGAACGAAGGCAGCGCGGAGGCCGGAAACGAGAGTCTCCTTACGGACCCTGTAAAGCCTTTCTTTCGTAAAGCCAAAGAAGTCTCCTTCGAACCGGACTCGACCAGCGGGATAGGGATGCGGGCGCGGAAATCGTAAAGCCATTTCAGGCCTTCTCGGCCCTTTGGCCATAGGGTTCGGGCTTGTAGAATCCCCATGGTCTCGGTCCGAAAGGGCACCCTCCCTCTTCGCGCCTCTCCCCTCTCCCATTGGTCGAGCACGTAGCGCCTCTCCCTAGAGTCTCGTGGCCTTTGGGCTGTTGGTCGAGAGCTTCGCACCTTCGGCCCAAAATATTATTTTTTTTATCATCGTAATTACTTTTCTTTCTTTAACTCGGACAACAGAATACATAGAATCAAGAGTTCAATTGCGGAGCCTTTCCCCGTGCACTCTCATGATATCATCAAGTGCTCCCCGCGGATTACCCATCACAGGGCTCTCCAACTCCAGTTTCCCTCTGGTTATGAACAATCGTATGCCTCTAACCGTTCCCCTCCCTATGACAGTTTTGGCACAAATTTTTTTTTTGCTATGCAATTCAAGCGGGCTTGGCCTGGTTGCCAGTTTTTGGTTAGCGGTTTCGTGTCGGGTAGCTTTATTTGACCATATCGCGTGTAGGGAATGGCTGGGAAGTGGCCTTCACTGCCCGCCCCCCTCCTTCGATGTGCAGTGGTCTTGGACCCCAAGACCCTGTTTAGCAAAGGCCTACGGCCCTTATTAGCCTTAATTGGGTTTGACAGGTCTCTGCCACCCTTGGCAAAAACCTTAGCTGCTGTGCCTAGTTTAAATTTGGCCGCATATGTTTTGGCCAATGACGTACGTAGTATGTAGCTTAAGCGCGTTACACATTGGCGTTTAGAGTTTGCCAGATGGTAATAGTTGGCAAGGCCGCGTAGAATGGAGGCTATGCGCGCAACCGAGTAGCTTTGAGGATACTGAAAGTAAGCAAAATTAGGTTTCGGGTGACCCGATTTATCACAAAATCCCTTCTCTGCCAGACGGTTTATAACTTTCTGCATATCTACAAGTAAACTAAGCCCACCAGATCTACGTATTCTGTACCTTCGTCCTCGTCGTACCAAATTGTAGGTATGTTTTGAATCGCGACTAATAAGGTATCCAAGGAAAGGAATCTTCTTATTTTTTGTTATGCAAAAAATTTGTTTTTTTTTTTTGCCCGGGGCCCCGTGTGCGGAAATTGTAAAGTCATTTCCGGCCTTCGGCTCTGTTTCCTTCGGACCCATAGGCACGTAGTGCGCGGGTAGCGTGTTCGGGCGAGATTGAATGGGTTTACGGGTCTTATCCAGGTTAAGCCTAAGCTTAAGCCGCACTTCAATAAATCGTGTAACCAAGCCGCGTATCCTTTCTGCCAGAGCTCTTGGACCAATGACTCCAATAAGAAAATCATTTGCGAAGCGCACATAGTTTATTTGCCGAGTTTCTTGCGGGTGGCCTAGACCGAGTCCGAAGGCCCCGGAGGGGAAGGTCACCCTGGCTCTGTGTGCCGTAGTGCGGTCGATTAAAGCCGCAGACTGACGCCACAATTCCTTAGACTCTGGATTGACTGCCCTACGCCGTCCTCTGTCAACAATACGTTTCAGTCGCATAACAAAAAGGTCCAGCTCATGCAGCACTATGTTGCATAGAAGGGGGCCAACCCCCTTGGTGGTGCCCTCAGCTCCGGCCCTTAGGCTCGTTTTTATCTCTTTTTGAACTAGGTTCAAGAATCTGTTGTCTCGAATTCTTCGCCGCATGAGGCCTATAAGCACTTGCTTATCTATTTTATTGAAGCATTGCGAGGTTTCACCTTCTATGAACCAGACGGTACCCACAAAGTCACGGCGTATCTGCTTCAAGCAGGTATGTTGGGAGCGGCCCGGTCGAAATCCATGGGAACACGAAAGGAAGTACGGTTCGTAAAGCGTTTCTAGGATGCTGCGAATCACTTCCTGTACCAGTATATCCTTGTCCTTTTGGGTAAGCCCCCGTAAAGCTAAAGAAGCGTCCGAAGGACCTACGACCCAAAGGGCACGAGACACTTTGTGGGTCCGAGGGACACGGGGCAATATCGTGTGCGGACCAGCCATTTCCGGCCTTCGGCGTTTCTTTCGTAAAGCCAAAGAAGTATCCTTCGGACTCTCCGGACCCAGGGCTTTGCCCCCTCTCTCTAGAGTCTCGTGCCCTTTGGGCCAACTTCGGCCCGTAGAGCTCCCCCCTCCTAACGTAGGGGGGGGGTTTATCACCGAGTCTCTCAGTGTTTCTAGTGCTTTGATCGAGGTGCCTTTCGGCCTTTCACCACCGTTCTTCGAGCCTGGTGACAGCTTCTTATAGGCCGCTATCCACAGATTTATGTCTTTTATGAGCCGAAACAGGCCTTCTGCCTTGAACTGCTCTTTTTTACAGTGTTTCCAAAGGGCACGAAGACGCTCGGTCCAAGCCGAACCTTCTCTTCCACCAGGGAGAGAGCTAAAGCTTAGAAAGGCCAAAGGCCTTTGCCTTTCAGAGCTAAAGGCCCTCTGCCCCATTCGGAAATCCAAACGTCCAAATGGTTCACCGGTTCCACTGAATGCTCGGAATTGGATGCTTTTGGGCATCTTCGCGCAGTTTTCAGCTGCTTTAGATACCGTTTTACATTTATGTATCCTTTTTGGTAAAGTAGCTATTAGAGATTTGAAAAACAATTGGTTATCCATAAATCGTATCTTTTTTTTTCGTAAAACTGGTAGATATTTATATATTTGTTTTTCATTTATATATATATTTTAAAAAAATTGATATATATCAATTTTTAAGCGCCTTCAACCTGATAGGTGAAAAGCGGCGCCGGCTCCTCCTTTCACTGGCTTTCACTGGACGAAAGCAGCGCAGAGGCCGTAAACGAGAGAAGGCCGAAAGAAGCGCCGAGAGGTCGGAAATGGCTTTACGATTTCCGCACACGAAGACCCGATAGGCATATCGTGTGCGTCGTAAAGCCATTTCCGGGCCTTCGGACCCTCTAAAGCCAAAGAAGCACGTAGTGCCTTCTTCCCGTGTGCGGACCAGCCATTTCCGGCCTTAGGCGCTTCTTTCGTAAAGCCAAAGAAGTATCCTTTGGACCCTGTAAAGCCAAAGAAGTCTCCTTGGGACCCTTCGGACCAAAGCGAGAGCACTACGTGCCTAACCGCCAAATGAGTCCGGGGACTGGCTCGTGGGGCTCGCTACCCCAATTCCCTATACCAGGCATTTTGCTGTGTGTCATATGACGAGCTTCTTAACCGCCTAAAACTAGGTTCGGGGTCAGGTAATTGATCAATAAGCGTTCGCTGTTGATCAATTAGCGTCTTATCCGCACACAATTTGACTCAAAAAAGGAGTCAGAAGAATTAAAACGTTAAATCCTTGGTGTAGACTCTATATTCTCACCGGACAACGGGCATAATATTTACCACCCTCTCTTTGGCACTCTCGACGAGGCCCATAGGGCGGGAATTCCTGAACTCACAGCCCGGGTCGAGGTCGGTCCTACGGAAAAGTGGTAATTTCGAAATAACACAGCGTATAAAAGCCATACAGTTTCAATAATTTAAGAAACCCCCATCACGTTTGGGAAGTTCCGAAGGTACATTATTGCTATTTCCCAATGTAGTAGGGAAGGAAACGTTCGAACGATGCTCGGGAACCAAGCTTGGATTAGACACGATTTGCAAAAGGCCCTGAACCTTTTATCACCAGCTCCAGATCCGGAGTCAAATATTTTGCGGACGACGAACGGCGAAGTCCCGTAGTGCTTTTATTCTCGGTTATATCGCCCTCGCCGTAAGGTTGTTTTCCTGTGGAGAGGAAGGCCAGAAGATGAGCGAGGCATCCTTTTTTTATCGTTGCCTCCGGATTCAGCAGTAGTACTGCTGTCACTAGTACTACGTTCACTAGTTCTGTCATCATCATCAGGTTTCTCATGGGGATCTCATCGTATCCCTCGGCAGCTCCCATCAAAGTGCGATATACTTGGTGCAACTAATAACCTTTAGTAAAAGTATATTATTATTGGTATAAAAAAAGGAGAATTGCGTAAGGCCCGGAGGGCTGGTAGCTTTGGATTTCACCACCAAAGCAAGCCAATAGAAGTGAGAAAGCTTGCTAGGACGCTACGCGCCTCGCAAGCATTAGAATTTTTGATTAATCTGGCTTCACATTTGCCAAGAATGGGCGTTATAGCAAAATAGAAGAAAAAACCCACTGAAGCAATTTGTCCAATAGTAACATATGGTGCTTCCACGGGTTGACATCCAATCCAACCTAAAAGCAAGCAATCTGCTACAAGCAACCAAAACAATTTTTGGTGAATTGGTCGAAAACTTGAACTACGTACATATGAAGTGTTAATGAAAGGTAAAGCCAATAATGACACAAAAACTAGTCCTATGGCGGCTACACCCCCTAATTTGTTAGGTATACTTCGAAGAATCGCATAGACTGGTAAGAAATACCATCGAGAGTAAGGGAATGGGGCCATTTCCGTCCCCAACCCTTCTCACAGAACCGTACGTGAACGTTACCGCTCATACGGCTCCCAACCCCAATCTTTTTCGTTGTAGAGTTTAATCATCGAGAGTCACAGGCCTGCCCCCTTCTTGGGTTCGGGTTCAGAACCACAGATACATCTATATCCTGCAGACTTATATCCCCCGCATGCATCGCCTTGTGGTGCTCCCTGCATAAGGAAATTTGTTTCCGGTTAAGCGCCGCGTGAAGAGCTTCTAGCCCACTGATTCGGTCGCTGCTAGAGTTTACTATGGACATTTTGGGGCCACCTGCTCCACTGCGTTTCAGCGCACGGATATGGTGCATTTCGATCTTACTCTCCAGGCAACCTATAACCGAGCATCTATCGGCCGGGTGCCTAGTGGTGCGTAAGAACATCAGACCAAGGATTCTCTCCGGGTCTTTGATGCTCTTCACCAAGAATTGTTTTCCCATAACCCTCAGTTCAGTAGGTGTAGGGAAATATACCCTTGGGCCCTTCGTCGTTTCCACCCGCAGCTCGTGGGTATATTTGTCTATGACTTTACCCACGCCCTTGGCTTTAATCTTGTGTGATAAGGTGTGTAGGCAGGACCATCTGAGCTGATAGTCTACCACCTTTTTGACCTTATAGAAGTTATCACAACATCGGTAATAACTTAAGAACCCGTGCGCCACACTTCCGTACCATTGCGTGATAGTGACATCGTCTTGGGTCGCGAGGACAGGTACGGAGGTTGGTCTTCCCTCAGCGTTAATTATTCCTCTGGCCCTTAACTTGTCTAGTATCCGCGAAAGCGGTGCGTATATCTGTATTCGCAACGCCTGGCGTTGGTTCGTGGGGACGCCCTTTGCGTCCCTTTCCGGGCCTGGACCCGTTGATTCTTTTCGCTCAACCTTGGACTCTGGGTATAAGAGCTTGTGCACCGATACGACGAATTCGTCGAATTTTCTCACCACTCCCTGTCCATCCCGCTCAAGAATATTCGTGAAGATGTCCCCTTTACTCAATTCACGTGCCCACTGGAACATGGCGTCCCGACCAATCCCCGTTGGCCTTTGTACCTCACTCACAACTTCTCGACAAATTTGTTCTAGCATTTTCCGCACCTCTTGGTCGGGTTTCATAAGTGTAAGGTTCCCCGTCTTGCCGGCCTCCTTCAAGGCCCTTTTGAGGGCGCACACCAGTAACTTCTCTCCGAGCTTCTTAAGCCCTTTCTCCCACCCATTCGAAAGCTCCAACGCGGCCTTTCGGACGCGGCCCCGATATTTATTCCTGGCCCGAGTCGCTTTGTCCGACCTCACGTGCAATTTACTTGGTTTCGGACCTAAGAGACTCATACCTAAGAAGGTTGCCTTCTCTTCCACTACGTGTCCCAGACGGGTTTTCTCTGGGTTTATCTCCAGGTGGAGAACGTCTTTGAGGAACCGGGAGACTCGTTCCATGACTTCGCGGGCCAAAGCTTTCGACCCCGAAACTGCCATCAGAATGTCGTCGGCGTAGCGGCACGCGTAGACTCGCACGAATTTAGGGTCCTTGGGATCCGCAAAGGGTATACCTTTTCTTCTGACAATTTTAAGCCGTCTCCTCTTCTCTCGAAGCAGGGCTGCCGGTCCCATCTGCATCACCAAGTTTTTCGGGATGTACAGCAGTCGCTCATATACGGGATTGGCTCGACGATGCCTCGGGGAGCCTTTTTCGAGTTCTTTTCGGATCCTTAGGATCTCCCTGTCGAGTCTGTCGAGGTATAAATTGGTCAGGATGGGAGATATAATGCTTCCCTGAGGAACCCCGGGGCCTCCCAATTCGACATCCATAATCTTTGCGTTCCACATTTGGTTCAAGGTACTTTCGAGTCTACTATCTTGAATGGTTTCGCTTAGTATTGACATGAGTATTTTCTTGTTGATAGTGTCGAAGCATTTCCGAATATCGAATTCGAGCCACCACGATGGGTTCTTCCACCGCATTTTTATGTCCCTCAGGGCTGAGTGAGTACCCTTGTTCCTTCGGAAGCCATGGGATATTTCTTTGAACCTTGGTTCGTAGATAATTTCCAGTACCATCCGGAAAGCCTCCTGTATTATCTTGTCCCTAGGGTTCGCTATGGTTAGGGGGCGCTTTTCAGCTCTACCCGGCTTCGGTCCTTCGGACCTCCAAATCGGCTCAAACTCGTATGTACCCTCCCTCAGTTTCCGGCCCGTTTCATGAAACCATTTGAGGCTTATGCCGGGCGAAGCCACTCGACGAAGGAAGAGCGTGTCGCTCTCTGGACTTCCGGGAATATTCCCGGGGTTGGATTTGATGTTGTTATAGGCCGTAAGCAGCACTTCCGGTTTAGATATAATGTCCCTTACCAGATGGCGATATTTGCCATCGATGAATTGTTTCTCTACAAGTTGGGCCAGATGTGAAAACTCCAAGGGGTTAAGAGGAACGTCAAGATTCGAACTCTTAATCGCTCCACTCATCTGTCCATAGATCGGGTTCGCCTCATCTTGGGCCCGTACTTCATAAAGGCCTAAGGCTTTATTCGAGGCTTCGCTTATCAGTTCCGGGGTTCCCCCCGGCCAATGTTGTTTCGGTCCCAGCCAATCCGAAGCACTCAGTGTGGTCCTCCCTAAGCATTTACCAGTCTGCGAACTTGGCGACGCCGTCTTGTTTGGTCCTTCCTCAGAGGGGCCCTTTCCTCCCCCGGAATTAGGAGTACTCGCGTGAGTCCGGCAAAACGACGTGACCGCCGGCCCGCCTAGGCGAAGGCGGCAGCCCCTTATAGTAAGAAGGCGGCTTGGGCTTGTATCAGGAACCACAAAGAGCATTTTCCCATCCAAAGAGCTTGCCCTGGGAAAGAGGTCACTCACTCCCCAGTTTCGGTAGGGATTAGCCTTAACGCCCTCAAGGCACCGATTTCCGTCGGTAGCGGATATTGTTGGGTCCGAACC
>OX419765.1:0-80000 GCA_948567375.1 Lunularia cruciata
GTTATAAATTCAAAAATTTGAACGAGAAGCCGTATGAAATGAAAATATCAAGTACGGTTTTGTAAAGTGACAATTCTAGGTAACTTTTTTGTCAACTTTTCCACTACAACACCAAAAAAACCAAACTCTGCCTTACGAAAAGTAGCTCGAGTTAGATTAACTTCTGGATTTGAAATTACTGCATATATTCCAGGTATTGGACATAATTTACAAGAACATTCTGTTGTTTTAGTAAGAGGAGGAAGGGTAAAAGATTTACCTGGTGTACGATATCATATTATTAGAGGAACACTTGATGCTGTAGGAGTAAAAGACCGTCAACAAGGGCGTTCTAGTGCGTTGTATATTATAATTTAAAGCTTATATCATTTAAGATATCTAATTTGTTGCTAAAAATATGAAAAAAATAGCTAACCAATAAAAATTGAAAAATTTCCAATGGAACTAAAGCAGGCTATATGTATATAAAATATATATATTTATATATATTATATACTAAATGTATCTAGGGTCTTATTTTTATTTTAAAATAAAAAAGTTTTCCCTTACTCTTTGAATTAAACAACAAAATTTTTATTTTTTTAGAACAAATAAAATTTATAGCAAAAATTTCAAAATTTTTATTAATTAATTAAAAGACCTAAGGATATTTCAATAAGTTTCAAATTCTAAAATACAAGATTTCCAAAAAAAATGGAAACGGATACTCAATTAAAAATGAGTAAACATCATAAAATTTAACGATGTGGAAAGCCGTATTCGTTGAAAATCGGACGTACGGTTTGGAGGGAGATAAAAAAATCCACCCTACAATATGGAGTAAAAAAGTCAAAATAAATTTTAAATAACTTTTAAATATAAAAATTCAATTTAATTATTTACATTATGTCACGTAAAAGTATTGCAGAAAAACAAGTTGCAAAACCTGATCCAATATATCGTAATCGATTAGTTAATATGTTAGTTAATCGTATTTTAAAAAATGGAAAAAAATCATTAGCTTATAGAATTCTTTATAAAGCTATGAAAAATATAAAACAAAAAACAAAAAAAAATCCATTATTTGTATTACGCCAAGCAGTAAGGAAAGTAACTCCTAATGTAACTGTTAAAGCAAGACGTATTGGTGGCTCCACTTATCAAGTTCCACTTGAAATTAAATCTACACAAGGAAAAGCATTAGCTATTCGTTGGTTATTAGGAGCATCTCGAAAACGATCAGGTCAAAACATGGCTTTTAAACTTAGTTATGAATTAATTGACGCAGCAAGAGATAATGGAATTGCTATACGTAAAAAAGAAGAAACTCATAAAATGGCAGAAGCTAATAGAGCTTTTGCTCATTTTCGTTAATTCAATGTATAAATTGAAAAGACTTTTTTTATATCTTATCTTTGTCTTCTAATTTTTTTTATTGTTATTTTATTGGAGCAATTAGTATATTTTTATTATACTAATCGGTCCAATAAAATAACAATTGAAAAAAAAATTTTTGTTTATAACTTTATTAAAGTGTAAAACATTAGATTAATACTTCATTTTATTTTTTGGGAAATTTTTATGAAATTAGAACTTGATATGTTTTTTTTATATGGAAGTACTATTTTACCTGAATGTATATTAATTTTTAGTTTATTACTTATTTTAATAATCGATTTAACATTGACTAAAAAAAATACAAATTGGTTATATTTTATCTCCTTAACAAGTTTACTAATAAGCTTAATAATATTATTATTTCAATACAAAACAGATCCAATTATTAGTTTTTTAGGCTCATTTCAAACAGACAGTTTTAATAGAATATTTCAATCTTTTATAGTATTTTGTTCTATTTTATGTATTCCTTTATCAATTGAATATATTAAATGTACAAAAATGGCAATTCCTGAATTTTTAATATTTATATTAACAGCTACTGTAGGAGCAATGTTTTTATGCGGCGCTAATGATTTAGTTACTATTTTTGTATCGTTAGAATGTCTAAGTTTATGTTCTTATTTATTATGTGGCTATACCAAAAGAGATATTAGATCTAATGAAGCTGCTATTAAATATTTACTTATAGGTGGAACAAGTTCTTCCATTCTTGCATATGGATTTTCTTGGTTATATGGCTTATCTGGTGGGGAAACTAATATAGAAAAAATCGTAAATGGTCTTTTAAATACACAAATGTATAATTCTTCTGGAACTTTTATAGCATTTATATGTATTCTTGTAGGACTTGGATTCAAACTTTCTATAGTTCCGTTTCATCAATGGACTCCTGATATTTATGAAGGAGTGCGATTCGTTTTATAAATTAAAGTATTTAATATTTTAAATGAAAAACTCAATAGAAATTTAATATATAAATATATATATTTTTTTCACTAAAATTAAAACAAAATTTTTACAAAAAAATAAAATAACGCAAAATTTGAAACATTTATTTTTATATAAAAAATAAAAATTATTAAAAAAGTCAAAAAATATTAAGGAGAATTTTCATAAAAAAAATTGATTAATCGATACTTTTTTTACTTAGTTTTTATTCTTCAAAACTATAAAGTGTTAAAAATAACTATTAATCAATAAATAATATTCCTAAAATAAACTAAATTAATAACTATTGAGAACGAAATAAAATTTTGACGAAAAAATCGTTAAAATCTAAGGATTCCTCGAAAAGTTTTTAAATTTTAATTTATTTTTAATAATACATACACGAGGAAAGTTATAAAATTTTTTACTATTATTCAAAAATTTTAAATAACTTTAAATAACTTAGGAGCCGTGTGAGATTAAAGTCTCATGCACGGTTTTGAATGAGAGAAAAAGTAACAAATTTTTCGACTCTAACTCACCTACCCCAGTCGTTGCTTTTCTTTCTGTTACTTCAAAAATAGCTGGATTAGCTTTAGCTGCTAGAATTTTTAATATTTTATTTGGCTTTTCACCAGATGAATGGAAAATTATTTTAGAAGTTTTAGCTATTTTAAGTATGATACTAGGAAATTTAGTTGCTATTACTCAAACAAGTATGAAACGAATGCTTGCTTATTCTTCAATAAGTCAAATTGGATATATTCTTATTGGACTAATAACTGGTGACTTAAAAGGATATGCTAGTATGACAATTTATGTTTTTTTCTACATTTTTATGAATTTAGGAACGTTTGCTTGTATTATACTATTTAGTTTACGTACAGGAACAGATAATATTCGTGATTATGCAGGTTTGTACATAAAAGATCCTTTATTAAGTTTTTCATTAACATTATGTTTGTTATCGCTTGGAGGACTTCCTCCTTTAACTGGTTTTTTTGGAAAATTATATTTATTTTGGTGTGGGTGGCAATCGGGTTTTTATTTTTTAGTTTTAATTGCATTAATTACCAGTGTAATTTCACTTTATTATTATTTAAAAATAATAAAATTAATTTTAACTAAAAAAAATAATGAAATGAATCCTTATATACAAGCTTATATTATTTTATCACCGACTTTTTTTTCAAAAAATCCAGTGGAATTTGTTATGGTTTTGTGCACAATTGGATCTACTTTTTTAGGAATTTTTATTAATCCAATTTTTTCTTTTTTTAAAGATAATTTAGCTTTAAGTATTTTTTTTATTAATTAATAAATTTCTTTTTTTATTTAGAATTTAATCTACAGTTAAATTCTAAATAAAAAAAGAAATTTATGTTTTACAAAAAAAAAAAAAAATTATATCATTTATTATGATTACGGTACATTAATAAGTAAAGCCTTGATGGTGAAATGGTAGACACGCGAGATTCAAAATTTCGTGCTTAAAGCGTGGAGGTTCGAGTCCTCTTCAAGGCAATAAAAACAAAATAATTTAGTGAAATTTTTTAGATCAAAATTTTTTATGTTATACTATTCTATTGATAGTAAAAAAACTTATATGGATCAAAACATATATTTTTTATGAACATTGATTAAATTATATATTAAATTTTTAATTAAAAAATTTAACCAAAATTATATATGATTGTTAAAAAAACAAACTCATATTTTTTATCATATAATATTTTTAATATTTTTAAATAACCCTTAAAATAATATAATTATGGAAGTTAATATTTTAGCATTTATTGCTACGGCTTTGTTTATTTTAATTCCTACTGCTTTTTTACTTATTCTTTATGTACAAACAGCTAGTCAAAACAGTTAAATTTTTCAAAATTTGTTCTTAAAAATTTTATATTATTTAAATATTTGTAAAAAGAAGAAAAAAATATAAATATTTATATTTTTTTCTTCTTTTTTTTCCTGTTACAATTATTAAATTATTAAATAAATAAAAAATGAACCATATGGAGCTAGGTCCTAGTACAATACTGGGAGTAGGTTTAATTATAGTAGGTATACTTTTATATGCCCTTAAATTGAGGGAACCTTATATTTCTAGAGGTGTGATTTTCAATGTACTTAACAACTTTTTCAACATATATATATATAATTAATATGAAACTTGAAATTTTTTCAAAAAATTGAAAAAAACTTTTTAATAAAGTTTACTAAAATCTATGGTTAAAATATTTCAACATTTTTATGTTGTTTCGAAAATATAATTGAATACGTAGAATCAATTTTTTGAAAACTAGATTTTTGTTATAAATCTTTTTTTCTCTAGAAAAAAAAAAAAAATAACAACGAAATTTAATATGAACCTAAGGACTTTATTTTAAATAGTACAAAAAATGTAATTTTTTATAATTATGTAATATTTTATATTTTTTTAATTAATTATTTAAAAAGATAATCCAAAAAGTAAAAAAACTTACTTGGATTTAAGATAAAAACCAAAAAATATGGTTTTTGTTTAAGCCATACAGAGTTGAAAATATCATCTATGGTTTTTCAGGGGGGAAAAAATATTTGTAATATTTTAAACCTATCCTAATATTATGATTTTTTTTTCTCATCTATTGGATTATTATGTGGAGGAATTCTTTTTTTTCAAGGTTGGCGTTTAGATCCTATTCTTTTATTATCTCAAATTTTATTAAGTGGAACAACTATTTTTTTTATAGCTGAAACTCTTTATTTAAGAAAAAATATAAGCTCTTTTAAATATAAGAAAAAATATATAAATTTAAAAACAAAAATTGTTTATAAATTTATTTATGAAAATTTGAAATTAAAAAAAAAATGGGATGAACTAAATTATACAAAACATCTTTTTTACAAAAAAAAAAAGCATTGAATTTTTCGAATTCAATGCTTTTTTTAAAAAAATTGAGACTTATAAACCACTTCGTCCCCAAACAACAAGTGAAAGAGAAAAAGTAAAAACAACCATTAAAGCAGCCCAAGCTATATTAATAATATCCATTATAAATTCCTTTATTTTGTATTTGTTTTGATAAACTTAGAAAATAAATATATAATATATATATCTATATATATTATATATTTATTTTCTAAGTTTATATATTTTTTTTGCTAATTAAAAAATTTTCAATTTAACTTGCTTTTTTTTTTTTATTGTTTTAATCTAATATTGGGTTGTCTATAATATAATAAATTTAAAAACATTTAAATGTATCAGGCTATAATATATAGAGCAGCACAATTTGTTTTTTTAAATGACATAGTAGACAATCCACAATTTCTATATTTTGTTAATAAAGCGACACCCAGATTTGAACTGGGGATAAAGGATTTGCAGTCCTCTGCCTTACCACTTGGCCATGTCGCCTGTTTTTAATTAATTCTATAATACAACGTATTGTTTTAATTTTCAAGGTATATATTTTTTTTAATAAAAATAAAATTTTAAATCTATTTTCAATAATTAATAAAATAAACTCCAATAAAAATTGAGAGGAAAATATGGAGATTTTTGTACTCCCTGAATTTGGTAAAATACAATTTGAAGGATTTCATCGTTTTATAAATCAACATTTGAGTGAAGAACTTAGTAATTTTCCAATAATTGAAGATATAGATCAAGAATTCGAGTTTCAAATATTTGGTGAACAATATCAATTAGCAGAACCATTATTAAAAGAAAGAGATGCTGTCTATCAATCTATTACATATTCATCCGATGTATACGTACCAGCTCAATTGACACAAAAAAAAAAAGGAAAAATACAAAAACAAATAGTATTTCTTGGCAGTATTCCTTTAATGAATTCTCAAGGTACTTTTGTTGTTAATGGAGTAGCTCGAGTTATAATTAACCAAATTTTACGAAGTCCTGGAATTTATTATAATTCAGAATTAGATCATAATGGAATTCCCATATATACTGGAACTCTAATATCAAATTGGGGAGGAAGACTAAAATTAGAAATTGATGGAAAAACAAGAATATGGGCACGTATTAGTAAAAAAAGAAAAGTTTCTATTTTAGTTTTATTATTAGCTATGGGTTTAAATTTACAAAACATTTTAGATAGTGTTTATTATCCTAAAATTTTTTTAGAGTCTATAAAAAAAAAAACAAAAAAAGATTATCCATCTTCAACAGAAGATGCTATAGTTGAACTTTACAAACATTTATATTGTATAGGTGGAGATCTTTTTTTTTCTGAATCTATCCGAAAAGAATTACAAAAAAAATTTTTTCAACAACGATGTGAATTAGGTAAAATTGGACGTTTAAATTTAAATAAAAAATTAAATCTTAATGTACCTGAAAATGAAATTTTTTTATTACCACAAGATATTTTAGCAGCTGTTGATTATTTAATAAAATTAAAATTTGGAATCGGTACACTTGATGATATTGATCATCTAAAAAATAGACGTGTTTGTTCTGTTGCAGATTTATTACAAGATCAATTAAAAATAGCATTAAATCGTTTAGAAAATTCAGTTCGACAAATTTTACGAGGAGCTACAAAGCGAAAACGATTACCAACTCCAAAAAGTTTAGTAACTTCAACACCATTAATAATGACTTTTAGAGAATTTTTTGGTTCACATCCATTATCTCAATTTTTAGATCAAACAAATCCATTAACTGAAATAGTTCATAAACGGAGATTAAGTTCTTTAGGACCCGGAGGATTAACAAGACGAACTGCAAGTTTTCAAGTACGTGATATTCACCCTAGTCATTATGGAAGAATTTGCCCTATAGAAACATCTGAAGGAATGAATGCTGGACTTATTGCTTCTTTAGCTATTCATGCAAAAATAAGTATTTTAGGTTGTTTGGAAAGTCCATTTTATAAAATATCTAAATTATCAAATTTAGAAAAAATTATTAACTTATCAGCAGCAGAAGACGAATATTATAGAATAGCAACTGGAAACTGTTTAGCATTAGATCAAAACAGTCAAGATGAACAAATAACTCCAGCTCGTTACCGACAAGATTTTGTAGCTATTGCATGGGAACAAGTTCATCTTCGGAGTATTTTTCCTTTACAATATTTTTCTGTCGGAGCATCTCTTATCCCTTTTCTTGAACATAATGATGCAAATAGAGCTTTGATGGGTTCTAATATGCAACGTCAAGCAGTTCCCCTGGTAAAACCTGAAAAATGTATTGTAGGAACCGGAATAGAAAGTCAAACAGCTTTAGATTCAGGAAGTGTAACTGTCACATTACATGGAGGAAAAATAGAATATATTGATGGTAATAAAATTACTTTATCATTAAAAAAAAAAAAAAGTGATAAAAATTTAATAACATATCAACGTTCTAATAATAGTACATGTATCCATCAGAAAGCTCAAGTAAAAAATGAAAAATATATAAAAAAAGGACAACTTTTAGCAGATGGAGCAGCTACTTCAAAAGGAGAGCTAGCTTTAGGAAAAAATATTTTAGTCGCTTATATGCCTTGGGAAGGTTACAATTTTGAAGATGCAATTTTAATTAACGAACGTTTAATTTATGAAGATATTTATACTTCGATTCATATTGAAAGATATGAAATTGAAGCACGTGTAACAAGTCAAGGTCCAGAAAAATTTACTAAAGATATTCCTCATTTAGATGATTACTTACTACGTAATTTAGATGAAAATGGTTTTGTATTAACAGGGTCATGGGTTGAAACGGGAGATGTTTTAGTAGGTAAATTAACGCCTCAAGAAACAGAAGAAACTTTACGTGCTCCAGAAGGAAAACTATTACAAGCTATTTTTGGTATTCAAGTAGCTACTTCCAAAGAAACTTGTCTTAAAGTACCTTCAGGTGGAAGAGGGAGAGTTATTGATATTCAAATAATTTCGCAAGAAGATACTTCTACTAATCCAGCAGAAATTGTTCATGTTTATATTTTACAAAAACGTAAAATTCAAATAGGTGATAAAGTTGCTGGAAGACATGGAAATAAAGGTATTATTTCAAAAATATTACCAAGACAAGATATGCCTTTTTTACAAGATGGTACACCGATTGATATGATATTAAGTCCATTAGGCGTACCTTCAAGAATGAATGTAGGACAAATTTTTGAATGTTTGCTTGGATTAGCAGGCAGTTTTCTTCACAAAAATTATCGAATAATTCCTTTTGACGAGCGATATGAACGAGAAGCGTCAAGAAAATTAGTATTTTCTGAACTTTATAAAGCAAGTAAAAAAACAAAAAATCCATGGTTATTTGAACCAGACAACCCTGGCAAAAGCCGTTTAATTGACGGAAGAACAGGAGAAATTTTCGAACAACCTATTACTGTCGGAAAAGCTTATATGCTAAAATTAATTCACCAAGTCGATGATAAAATTCATGCACGTTCAAGTGGTCCCTATGCATTAGTTACACAACAACCGCTTCGCGGAAGATCTAGACGAGGAGGTCAGAGAGTTGGTGAAATGGAAGTATGGGCTTTAGAAGGATTTGGGGTAGCCTATATTTTACAAGAAATGCTAACTATAAAATCTGATCATATTCGAGCTCGTTATGAAGTACTTGGCGCTATCGTTACTGGAGAACCTATTCCTAAACCAAATACTGCTCCAGAATCTTTTAAATTACTTGTAAGAGAATTACGATCTTTAGCTTTAGAAATTAATCATGCTATTATTTTTGAAAGGGATTTAAAATTAAAACTAAAAGAAATTTAAAAGTTAAAATTAATTTGGAATCTTTATGTTATGATTTATCAAAAAAAACATCAACACCTTCGAATTGAACTAGCTTCACCTGAACAAATTCGTAATTGGGCGGAAAGAATATTACCTAATGGTGAAACTGTTGGTCAAGTAACTAAACCTTACACACTACATTATAAAACACATAAACCCGAAAAAGATGGTTTATTTTGCGAAAAAATTTTTGGACCAATTAAAAGCGGAGTTTGTGCATGTGGAAAATATCAAGGAATTGAAAAAAAAAAAGAAAATATAAAATTTTGTGAACAGTGTGGAGTAGAGTTTATTGAATCGCGAATTAGAAGATATCGAATGGGGTATATTCAATTAGCATGTTCAGTGACACATGTTTGGTATTTAAAACGTTTACCTAGTTATATTGCTAATCTTTTGGCTAAACCTCTTAAAGAATTAGAAAGTCTAGTTTATTGCGATGTGTGACTTGATTATTGATTTTGATTTTAACAGATAAAAAAACTGTTATTTTAATTTATTTTTTTAAATACCTCATAATTTGACATTACTTAAATAAAAATACGAAATGAAGCTCAAAAAAAAAAACAATTACAATATTTTTTTTGTATTTGTTTAGAGGATTTAATCTAGGGTTCTATAAAAAAATTCTTTGCTATTTAGATTTCGTAAAAAAAATAATAAGAAAATTTTCTTTTTTTTTATGGTAAATTGAAAGTAAATTCATCGCAAGTATACTAATAAAAAAAACCATCGAAATAGAGCAAAAACCTAAAGGATATTAAAATCAAAATACAGACAAGAAAAACCTTTATTAAAAAAAATTTATTTTTTTAAGGAATGAGACAACTCAATAATAAAAAAATTTTAATTAAAAAAATTACTTGAGTAATGAGTAGTTATTTTTTTTTTGTTAAAATATATATTAAAAAATTTTTAACTTTGAATTTCCAACTATCTGAGCCGGATGAAGGAAAACTTTCATGTCCGATTCTTAGGGGGGGAATTTTACAAATAACCTATCCCAATCTATTTCTTGCTAGACCTATAACTAAAAAACCCACTTTATTAAAATTACAAGGTTTATTTAAATATGAAGATCAATCTTGGAAAGATATATTTCCTCGATTCTTTTCTCCCAGAGGTTTTGAAGTTTTTCAAAATCGAGAAATAGCAACCGGAGGAGATGCTATTAAAAAACAATTAATTAATTTAAATTTACAAGATGTTATAAATCGTGCACACTTAGAATGGAAAGAATTTGCTGAACAAAAATCAACAGGAAATGAGTGGGAAGATAAAAAAATTCAGCGACGAAAAGATCTTTTAATTAGACGTATAAAATTAGCCAAACATTTTATTCAAACAAATATAAAACCAGAATGGATGGTTTTATCATTATTACCAGTTCTTCCACCTGAATTAAGGCCTATGATTGAATTAGGTGAAGGTGAATTAATAACATCTGATTTAAATGAACTTTATAGAAGAGTTATTTATAGAAATAATACTTTGATTGATTTTTTAGCACGAAGTGGTTCTACACCAGGGGGTTTAGTTGTTTGCCAAAAAAGATTAGTTCAAGAAGCTGTTGATGCACTTATTGATAATGGCATTCGAGGACAACCTATGAAAGATAGTCATAATAGACCTTATAAATCTTTTTCTGATTTAATAGAAGGAAAAGAAGGGCGATTTCGTGAAAATTTACTTGGAAAAAGAGTTGATTATTCAGGTAGATCTGTTATTGTAGTGGGTCCTTTTTTACCCTTACACCAATGTGGTTTACCTCGAGAGATGGCGATAGAACTTTTTCAAGCATTTGTTATTCGTGGTCTTATTGCGCGAAATTTTGCCCCAAATCTTAGAGCAGCTAAAACTATGATTCAAAACAAAGAACCTATTATTTGGAAAGTTCTTCAAGAAGTTATGCAAGGACACCCTATTTTATTAAATCGAGCACCTACATTACATAGATTAGGAATACAAGCATTTCAACCAATTTTAGTTAGTGGGCGGGCTATTCATTTACATCCTTTAGTTTGTGGTGGTTTTAATGCTGATTTTGATGGAGATCAAATGGCAGTTCATGTACCTTTATCATTAGAAGCTCAAGCAGAAGCTCGTTTACTTATGCTTTCTCATAAAAATTTATTATCTCCAGCTACAGGAGAACCTATTTCTGTACCAAGTCAGGACATGCTTCTTGGACTTTATATCTTAACAATTGAAAATAATCAAGGTATATACGGAAATAAATATCATCCCTGCAAAAAATATTATAATAAACAAAAAATTTCTAAAATACCTTATTTTTCTAGTTATGATAATGTTTTTCAAGCTCTTCAACAAAAACAAATTTATTTACATAGTTCTTTATGGCTTCGATGGCAAATAAATTTACGAATAATAACTTTAATAATCCGAGAAGCACCTATTGAAATTCAATATAAACCTTTTGGTAATTGTTTTCAAATTTATGAACATTACCAGCTTAGAAAAAATAAAAATCAAGAAATTATTAGTACTTATATTTGTACAACAGCAGGGCGTATTCTTTTTAATCAACAAATTGAAGAAGCTATACAAGGTACTTATAAAGCATCTCTAAAACAAAAAACATTTGTGCAAAAAATTGAAAAAAAAAAATCTTTTTTTTTCTAGAAAAATGGATAAAAAGGAAGCCATTTAATTTAATGGCTTAAATTCATTGTTGATTTATGTTTATAAAAACAAGAGGTTTTTTCTTATGGCAGAACCAGTCAATTTGATATTTTATAATAAAGTTATGGATAGAACTGCCATAAAACAACTTATAAGCAGATTAATAGCACATTTTGGAATCACTTATACAACACATATTTTAGATCAATTAAAAACATTAGGATTTCAACAAGCTACTTTTGAAGCAATTTCATTAGGTATTGATGATCTTTTAACAGCACCTTCAAAAAGTTGGCTTATTGAAGATGCAGAACAATATGGTAATCTTTCAGAAAAACATCATAATTATGGAAGTTTACATGCAGTAGAAAAATTGCGTCAATTAATAGAAACATGGTATGCTACAAGTGAATATTTAAAACAAGAAATGAATCCTAACTTTAGAATAACAGATCCGTTAAATCCAGTTCATATGATGTCTTTTTCAGGAGCTCGTGGAAGTACATCTCAAGTTCATCAATTAGTAGGTATGAGAGGATTAATGTCAGATCCTCAAGGACAAATTATTGATTTACCAATTCAAAGTAATTTTAGAGAAGGATTATCTTTAACAGAATATATTATCTCATGTTACGGAGCTCGTAAAGGAGTTGTAGATACTGCTGTACGTACTTCTGATGCAGGATATCTTACTCGAAGACTTGTTGAAGTAGTTCAACATATCGTTGTACGAAAAGTTGACTGTGGAACTCTTTATGGTATCAATTTACATAATTTATCGGAAAAAAAAAGCAATTTTGAACAAAAATTAATTGGTCGTGTATTAGCAGAAAATATATATATAAATAATCGATGCGTTGCTCCACGAAATCAGGATATTGGCGCACTTTTAGCCAATAATTTACTAAATTTAAAAACAAAAATAATATCTATACGATCTCCTTTAACTTGTAAAAGTATGACTTGGATTTGTCAATTATGTTATGGTTGGAGTCTTAGTCATGGAAATTTAATAGAAATGGGCGAAGCTGTAGGGATTATTGCAGGTCAATCTATAGGAGAACCTGGAACTCAATTAACTTTAAGAACATTTCATACTGGTGGTGTGTTTACAGGTGATATTGCAGAACATGTAAGAACTCCGTTTAATGGAATTATTCATTTTAATGAAAATTTTGTATATCCAACACGAACAAGACATGGCCATCCTGCTTGGATGTGTCACACTAATTTATTTTTAACAATTAAAAGTAAAAATAAAACGCATACTTTTACTATTCCACCAAAAAGTTTATTATTAGTTCAAAATAAGCAATACATAGAATCAAAACAAGTTATTGCAGAAATTCGTGCCAAAACTTCACCTTTTAAAGAAAAAGTTCAAAAATATATTTATTCAAATTTAGAAGGTGAAATGCATTGGAGTACAAAAGTACGTCATGCTTCTGAATATATACATAGTAATATTCATCTTATTCTTAAAACATGTCATATATGGGTATTATCAGGAAATTTTTATAATAAAAATAATGAATTATCTGTTTTATTTTATAAAAATCAAGATAAAATAGATTTTCAAATTGACATTACAAAAGAAAAATCACTTTTTTCTTTTTTGGAAAATAAAGTTCAATTAAATCTTTGTCTTTTAAATTTTTATCTTTATAAAAAAAATAAAATTTTTCAAAAATCAAAAGTAATTTATACTATTTTCAATAAAATTAATAAATCAAAAAACTCTAATTTCATTTTACAAGACTATAAAATAGAAAAAAAAAAAAAAAATTTTGTTTTAAAAAAAAAAAATTTAACTTGTCCATTTTTTCTTAAAATAAAAAAAAATGGTATATTAAAGAATAATGATATTTTTGCAATTTTAGATGATCCTAAATATCAATTAAAAAAATCCGGAATTTTAAAGTATGGTAATATTAAAGTTGATTTAATTAGTAAAAATACTTGTTTTGAAGATCCAAAAACAACATTATTTAGACCAAGATATCCAATTATTAAAGAAGGTAATTTTTTTTTCATTCCTGAAGAAGTACATATTTTAACTCAATCTTTATCTTCTATTTTTTTAAAAAATAATAAATTTATTCAAGCAGGTACACCTATTACTTTAAACATTAATAGTAGTATTAGTGGATTAGTTAAAATACAAAAAAAAGGAAATAATAACTATGAAATAAAAATATTACCTGGAACTATATATTATCCAAATGAAACATATAAAATTTCAAAACAAATAAGTATTTTAATTCCACCCGAAAAAAAACTTTTTAATGAATTTGAATGCAAAAACTGGACATATCTTCAGTGGATTATGCCATCTAAAGAAAAACCTTTTGTTTTAATAAGACCAGCTATTGAATATAAATTATCTAATAAATCAAATAATTCAACCCTTTTGAATTTATTAAAAAAAAATAAAAATTTAGAAATTAAAACTATAAATTATCTTCTTTATGAAGATGACGAACAAATTCAAATAATAAATGAAAAAAATGTTCAATTAATTCAAACTTGTTTAAGTATACATTGGAAAAAAAAATATTTTTTAAAAAAAGCTAATGTTTCTTTTTTAAAAATAAAAACAAAAAATAATTTTATAAATTTTCTTCAAATAAGTTTAATAAGTTATTCTATGTTAGAAGAAAAAAAAAATAAAAAACATATTTCAGAAAATGTTTTAAAAAAAAATTATTATAATAATTTTTTTTCAAATTCAAAAAATACACTAAAAAACAAACATCAAGGTATTATTCGAGTTTTAGCTCAAAAAAAAAATGAAATGCAATCTTTTGTTATTTTATCTCCATCAGATTTAGTTAAAACTTTTAAATTAAATAAATCAACAAAAAATATTTCACAAAAAACAAATATTAATACTTTTATTCCTAATAAGTTTTTTGAATTTAATAAAAATTCAAAAAATTTAAAAATCTTTAATCATACAAAAAAACTGAATTTAATAAAAAAAAACTCTTCTGCAGGGTTCCTTTTATTTGAAAAATTAGGTTTTTTAGGAAATTTGCATAATATTGTTGCAAATTCTTTTAATTCTCTTTATTTGATTAGTTATACTAAGTTAATATCAACTAAATATTCAACTATTAATCAACTTCAACATATTTGTCAAAATCCAAAATGGTATTTAATAGATGAGTATAAAAAAATTAATAAATTGATTTTAGGAAAAAATATAAATTATAATTTATTTAATTGGTGTTTTCCTTTATTTTCTATATTAAAAAAAAAAATTCATTCTCAAATTCTAAAACTTGGACAATTACTTTTTGAAAATTTTGTTATATCTCAATATAAAACAATTTTTCCATCTGGACAAATTATAAGTATACATACTAATTATTTAATTATTAGATTAGCTAAACCTTATTTAGCTACTGGGGGAGCAACTATTCATAATAATTATGGAGAATTTATTCAAGAAGGAGATACTTTAATAACACTTATATATGAAAGATTAAAATCTGCCGATATAATTCAAGGTCTTCCTAAAGTTGAACAATTATTAGAAGCACGCCCAATAAATTCGGTCTCTATTAATTTAGAAAATGGATTTGAAGATTGGAATAATGATATGACTAAATTTATTGGTAATCTTTGGGGCTTTTTTTTAAGTACAAAAATTAGTATGGAACAAGGACAAATAAGTTTGGTTGACCAAATTCAAAAAGTCTATCAATCTCAAGGAGTACACATATCAAATAAACACATAGAAATAATTGTCCGTCAAATGACTTCTAAAGTTATAACTTTAGAAGATGGAATGACTAATGTTTTTTTACCTGGAGAACTTATTGAATTTTCGAGAGCACACAGAATGAATCGTGCTTTAGAAGAAGCCATTCCTTATAAACCTATATTATTAGGTATAACTAAAGCATCTTTAAATACTCAAAGTTTTATTTCTGAAGCTAGTTTTCAAGAAACTACAAGAGTTTTAGCAAAAGCTGCTTTAAAAGGCCGCATTGATTGGTTAAAAGGTTTGAAAGAAAATGTTATTCTTGGTGGAATAGTTCCAGCTGGAACAGGATCTCAAGAAGTTATTTGGCAAATAACTTTAGAGAAAAAAAAAGAAATGTATTCAAAAAAAAAAAAAAACTTTTTTTCTAAAAAAGTTAATAATGTTTTTTTTTACCACAACACATTTTCAATTTTTCCTACTACAGAAATTATGCATAATGTATTAAAAGAATCCATTTCTCAAAATAATATCAATAAAAATAATTTTTTGATTTAGAAAAAAAAGTTTTCTAAATCAAAACTATTTTTCACAAAAATTGAACTATGTATATAGTTAAAATTTTATATATACTTTTATTACTAAATAAAAAACAAAAAAATGAAACAAAAATCGTGGAATATTCATTTAGAAGAAATGATGGAAGCAGGTGTTCATTTCGGCCATCAAGCTCGGAAATGGAATCCAAAAATGGCACCTTATATTTTTACAGAAAGAAAAGGTATTCATATTATAAATCTTACTCAAACAGCTCGATTTTTATCTGAAGCTTGTGATTTAGTTGCAAATGCATCAAGTAAAGGAAAACAATTTTTAATAGTAGGAACAAAATATCAAGCAGCTGATTTAATTGAATCATCTGCTTTAAAAGCTAGATGCCATTATGTAAACCAAAAATGGCTTGGAGGTATGTTAACTAATTGGTCAACTATTGAAACCCGTCTGCAAAAATTTCAAGATTTAGAAAATAAAAAAAACACAGGAACAATAAATCGACTTCCTAAAAAAGAAGCAGCAAATTTAAAAAGACAATTAGATCACTTACAAAAGTATTTGGGTGGTATTAAATATATGACAAGTTTACCTGACATTGTTATTATTATTGACCAACAAAAAGAATTTACAGCAATTCAAGAATGTATTATTTTAGGAATTCCTACTATTTGTTTAGTTGATACTGATTGTGATCCAGATATGACAGATATACCAATTCCTGCTAATGATGATGCTAGAGCTTCTATTAGATGGATTTTAAATAAATTAACATTAGCAATTTGTGAGGGCCGCTATAATTCCATAAAAAATTAATAATAAAAAAACAAAAAAAATTATTACTACTTTCTAATAAAAAAATAGATTAAAATAAGAACAAACCTTTTTTTTATTGATTCTTGTACAAGAAAATTATCTTTGAAAGTTTTTATTTTATTTTTAGAAGGAGTAATATGCATCATACTGCAAAACTGACTAGCACTTTTAATAATTTTTACGAAATATCAAATGTTGAAGTAGGTCAACATTTTTATTGGCAATTAGGTAGTTTTCAAGTTCATGCACAAGTACTTATAACTTCATGGATTGTTATTGCTATTTTATTAAGTTTGGCTGTTTTAGCCACTCGAAATTTACAAACAATCCCAATGGGTGGACAAAATTTTGTAGAATATGTTTTAGAATTTATTCGTGATTTAACTCGAACACAAATTGGAGAAGAAGAATATCGTCCTTGGGTTCCTTTTATAGGAACTATGTTTTTATTTATTTTCGTATCAAATTGGTCAGGTGCTCTTTTTCCTTGGCGAGTTTTTGAATTACCAAATGGAGAACTTGCTGCACCCACAAATGATATTAATACTACTGTTGCATTAGCTTTACTTACATCAGTAGCATATTTCTATGCAGGTTTACATAAAAAAGGATTAAGTTATTTTGGTAAATATATTCAACCGACACCAGTACTTTTACCAATAAATATTTTAGAAGATTTTACTAAACCTTTATCACTTAGTTTTCGACTTTTTGGTAATATTTTAGCTGATGAATTAGTTGTTGCTGTTCTTATTTCTTTAGTTCCTTTAGTAATTCCTATACCTATGATGTTTTTAGGATTATTCACAAGTGCTATTCAAGCTTTGATTTTTGCTACACTTGCAGCAGCTTATATAGGCGAGTCTATGGAAGGTCATCATTAAAAACCTTTATATTAAAAATTTATATAATATGATTGTTTTCATTTCATTTTGAATTTTATAATATAGAGTTAGATATTTCAAATAAATATATAAATTTTTTTCTATTTAAAATTTTCTTCAATATTTATATACTAACTATATATACTTATATTTTTGGTTCGTATTTTTATATTGAATCTTTTATTAAAAAATTTAGTGATACTATCACTTTAAAAAGAGACATTTTGAGTTATTAACTGCTTTAACTAAAATATTTTTATAAAAAGTTTTAGTAAGCAACGAAATAGATTTTAAATAAAAATCTTTTTTGAAATTTTAGTTAAAGGAGATTATCATGAACCCCTTGATTTCTGCTGCTTCTGTTATTGCTGCTGGATTAGCTGTAGGCCTAGCTTCTATTGGACCTGGTATTGGTCAAGGTACTGCAGCAGGCCAAGCTGTAGAAGGTATTGCAAGACAACCTGAAGCAGAAGGTAAAATTCGAGGTACTTTATTGCTAAGTTTAGCTTTTATGGAAGCTTTAACTATTTATGGATTAGTTGTAGCTTTAGCTCTTTTATTCGCAAATCCTTTTGTTTAATAATTAAACACAATTATTATTTCAATTTTTAAATAAATAATTATTATTAATTTTTCTTTTTTTTTACTCGATAAGTAAAAAAAAAGAAAAATTAATAATATATTAAAGCATATAATTTTTTGTGTTAAAAAATAAAACAAACAAAGTATTTATTTGGTATTTTTGTTAAATAAATAAAAATCCACAAAAATTTATTTACGTAAATTTTTGAGTAAAAAAAAAGTGTTGAGTAAACAAAAAACTCCACAAAAATTTAATAACATAATAATGAAAAAAAGAGGACAGTATGAAAAATGGGACTGATTTTGTTATTTCCTCAAAATTTTGGACTATAGCTGGAAGTTTTGGACTAAATACAAATTTGTTAGAAACAAATTTAATAAATTTAGGTGTAGTAATTGGATTGTTAGTTTATTTTGGAAAGGGAGTGTGTGCGGGTTGAATATTTGAATAAAAAATTGGAACTATCCAATAATACTTAAATAAAAAAGTATATAATCCCAACGAATTACTTTTGGTTTAAAAACTCAAAAGAACAATAGCATTTCGTAAAAATCAAAAAAACATTGATAAGGGAAAAAATAAAAATGGTTAAAGCTAAACTGCTTGAAGTCTAAGCACAGTTGGGATTTTCTTTATCCCACCATGAAAAGAAAAAACATGGTTGAAGATTTTTTTTGATATATAACACTCATATCAATTAAATTATAATATTTAATAATAATTTATTAAATTTTCCAAATCTTCATCTTCCTTTAAAATTTTAAAAATTTTTTAAGTGCTGAGTTGACAACCTATTTACATTTTATAATTTATAAAAAACAATCTTGCTGACAAATTTTAATATTTTTGTCAAAAGAATCATCAACAATTATTTTACGTAAAAAAACGAAAATAAATAAAGAAGATAAGTTCAGTTAAAAACAATTAAAACTGAGCAAGAAAGCCGGATGAATTGAAAAATTCATGTTCGGTTTGGGAAGAGGTTATAAATAAAATATATAAATAATCTACTTTCATTAAGTAATCTATTAAAAAATCGTAAACTGACCATTTTAAATACTATTCAAGATGCAGAAGAAAGATATAAAGAAGCTACTGATAAGCTAAACCAAGCTCGAACTCGTTTACAACAAGCAAAATTAAAAGCAGATGATATCCGAATAAATGGACTATCTCAAATGGAAAAAGAAAAACAAGATTTAATTAATGCCGCTGATGAAGATTCAAAACGCTTAGAAGAATCTAAAAATGCTACAATTCGTTTTGAAAAACAAAGAGCGATTGAACAGGTTCGCCAACAAGTTTCTCGTTTGGCCTTAGAAAGAGCTTTAGAAACATTAAAAAGTCGTTTAAACAGTGAATTACATTTACGTATGATTGATTATCATATTGGCCTACTTAGAGCCATGGAAAGTACTATTGAGTAACTTTCATCAGTTTTATTTTTTTTAAATTAATAAAAAAAAAGCTAATGGTAAATATTCGACCTGATGAAATTAGCAGTATTATCCGTAAACAAATTGAACAATACAATCAAGAAGTTAAAATTGTAAATATTGGAACCGTGCTTCAGGTTGGGGATGGTATTGCACGTATTTATGGTCTTGATAAAGTTATGGCAGGTGAATTAGTTGAATTTGAAGATGGTACAGTAGGAATTGCTTTAAATTTAGAATCAGATAATGTCGGAATTGTTTTAATGGGTGATGGATTAACTATACAAGAAGGTAGTTCTGTAAAAGCAACAGGTAAAATTGCTCAAATACCAGTTAGTGATGCTTATTTAGGTCGTGTTGTAAATGCCTTAGCTCAACCTATTGATGGAAAAGGTCAAATAGCAGCGTCTGAATTTAGATTAATCGAATCACCAGCTCCCGGTATTATCTCTAGACGTTCTGTTTATGAACCTATGCAAACAGGACTTATTGCTATTGATTCAATGATTCCTATTGGACGTGGTCAACGAGAATTAATTATTGGAGATCGACAAACAGGAAAAACTGCAGTAGCTATTGACACTATTTTAAATCAAAAAGGTCAAAATGTAATATGTGTTTATGTAGCTATTGGTCAAAAAGCCTCTTCTGTTGCTCAAGTAGTTAATACTTTTGAAGAACGTGGTGCATTAGAATATACAATTGTTGTCTCCGAAACTGCAAATTCTCCTGCTACATTACAATATCTTGCTCCTTACACTGGAGCGGCTTTAGCTGAATACTTTATGTATCGTAAACAACATACTCTTATTGTTTATGATGATCTTTCTAAACAAGCTCAAGCTTATCGACAAATGTCTCTTTTATTAAGAAGACCACCTGGTAGAGAAGCTTATCCAGGAGATGTTTTTTATTTACATTCTCGTCTTTTAGAAAGAGCGGCTAAATTAAGTTCTAATCTTGGTGAAGGTAGTATGACTGCTTTGCCAATTGTTGAAACTCAAGCCGGTGACGTTTCAGCTTATATTCCAACAAATGTTATTTCTATTACAGATGGGCAAATTTTCTTATCAGCTGACTTATTTAATGCAGGGATTCGTCCAGCAATTAATGTAGGTATTTCTGTATCTAGAGTTGGTTCTGCTGCACAAATAAAAGCTATGAAACAAGTAGCTGGAAAATTAAAATTAGAATTAGCTCAATTTGCAGAGTTAGAAGCTTTTGCCCAATTTGCTTCCGATCTTGATAAAGCTACCCAAAATCAATTAGCACGAGGTCAAAGATTACGTGAATTACTTAAACAATCTCAATCTGCACCTCTTAATGTAGAAGAACAAATAGCAACTATTTATACTGGTGTTAATGGTTATTTAGATGTACTAGAAACAGGACAAGTTAAAAAATTTTTAATTCAATTACGTGAATATTTAATTACTAATAAACCACAATTTGCAGAAATAATTCGTTCTACTAAAGTTTTTACAGAACAAGCGGAAAATCTTTTAAAAGAAGCGATTACAGAGCATATTGAACTTTTTCTATTTCAAGAAGAAAAATAAACGATAAAAATATTTATTTTTTAATTTAATATTAATTAATTAAATAAAAATTACGTCCAATAGGATTCGAACCTATACTGGAGGTTTAGAAAACCTCTGTCCTATCCCTTAGACGATGGACGCTTAAAAAAAAAGAATTTGAAATGAAAAACCTACAAAATATTTAATATTTTGTAGGTTTTTCATTTCAAATTCTTTTTTTTTTAGCGGGTAGCGGGAATCGAACCCGCATCATTAGCTTGGAAGGCTAAGGGTTATAGTCGACATTGATCGAAAAAAAATGTCTCTAATTCAAAACCGAACATGAAAGTTTTCTTTCATTCGGCTCCTTTATAAAAACTTTGAAGTACAAGAAAATAAAAAAAATATAAAATTTTTAGTGTTTTTTTAATTCCTTCAAAATTTTATAACATCTATGTTAGTTTTTTATTTTTACATTTAAATGTAAAAAATACTTTATTAGATGATCCTTTTAGAAAGATAAAATAAAAAAAATATGGAAAAGTTTAAAATAAAAACTTTCTAATTACTTCGTTCTTTATTTCTTTTTTTTAATCTTTAGGAGAATATTTTTCACCAAATTATTTATTTAAATGCTAATAACTTTAGCAAACTAAAGTTATTAAAAATAATAATTAGTTTTCATCAAATTTTTTTATAAATTGAAGATTTAGTTATGATGAAAAAATTGATTTTTGATTTCTATCCATAGATTTTTAGCAAATCAAAAAAGTTTCTTTTTGAAATATCCTGCTTTTTTTTATTACTGTTTTTTTTTTTTTTTTCAGTAAAACTAAAAAAAGAATAATGCTTTTATTAATATTGCATTAATATTAAAAAATAAATTTTGAAAGAAATAAAGTTTTTAAATAAAAAAATCAAAAAATTATTATGATCCTTTAACTTTTTTAAGAAAAAAAGAATCGCACTTTTACCACTAAACTATACCCGCTATAAAATGATTATATCATATATATATATTTTTTTATTTAAAAAATCCATCCCCGGAATTAGCTTACTTGTAGAATGCATATTATATCCGGAGATGGAAAAATCAAAAAATTTACAAATTACCTTTACGAGCTGCTAATAAAGCAATAACTAATGGCCCTGATGCAACTATTAAAGCCAGAACAGTAAGCTGTGCAATAACTTCTAAATTCATTCTGGTTTAACCTCTCTTTTTTTTTTACAATTCAAATTTTTGTTATTGACTTCAATAACAATGAAAAAAATCTATAGCGATAACAAACTGAGATCAGTACAATAATAACAAGAAGATATTTTTTTTTAACCTAATTACATATTAAAAAAATGTAATTTTGAATTAATTGCTAATTGTATTATATATATTTTTTTTATTTTTTAATTACTAGGGAGAAATAATAATGACCTCAATTTCAGATAGTCAAATTATTGTAATTCTTTTAAGTGTATTGATAACTGGTATTTTAGCTTTACGACTAGGAAAAGAGTTATATCAATAAAAAATTGTAATATTTAAAAAAGACCTGGCCAGTAATTTAATATTGGCTAGGTTCTTTAGTATTAAATAATAAATTGTTTTATTAATATAAAAATATTATTTACAATAATTAAAAAATAAATAGATAATTTTATATTATCTATAAAATTTATGAATAATATTATATATACAATATATTATATATATATATTTATATAGATATTTGATATTTTTAATAATATTAGTAATATTAGTTTACTAATTGCTTTAAATAAAAAAGATTGAAATAAATATTTTTTTTATAGTATAATATATATATTATTATATATACATATCATTCTTGTTTTTTTATTCAAAAATGAAAATATTTTTATATTGGGAGAGATGGCTGAGTGGACGAAAGCGGCGGATTGCTAATCCGTTGTACAAGCTTTTTGTACCGAGGGTTCGAATCCCTCTCTCTCCGTTTCTAAATTTTCTTTTTTTACTCTTTACGTCCAGGATTACGTCCTGGATCATTAGATAAAAATCCAAAGACAAAAAGAGAAACAAAAAATATAACTACTGTATAAACAAATAGCTTAAGAGTAAGCATGACATAATCTCCAGGATCATTACTAGAAGTAAAATAGAATAAAATTGAAATTTTACAAAATGAAATTCAGTGAATTTAAATGGAGAAAAAGGGATTTGAACCCTTGTTAACCTAATTGCCTAAATGAAAACAATTTTAAAACTATTGCAATCAATTATTTTGCTATTTCTTTTATGCAAAAACCAAAGTTTTGTTTAAAAGCAAATAAAAAATATATATATTTTTTATACTAGAAATTAATAATAAATAATTAAATGTATATAAAGTTTTATTTAATATAAAGCGGATGCTTTTATATATATTTTTAACATCCGCTTTATAAATTTAAATTATAAAAAAAATTGAAAATGATAATTTATCGAAAACTCACAGAAGCTTGCCAAACAAAAGCTAAAAGAAAAAAAAACAAAGGTATAATTGGCATTACGTCTACAATTGGATCAAAAATTGAATAAGCTTCAGGTAATTTAGCAAAACTAAGACCATTTAAATAAAACGCATTTTCTAAATAAATATTAAACATAACTAAATTTTTAGTTCTCCAATAAATATTATTACAAAAGTGAAATAGAAAATAAAAAAACTTAATATAAATAGCATAAACTCTTAGATACATCTTACTACAAGTTCTTTTAGCTTTAAAGAGGTTATTATTTTTTTATTTTTTATAAATAGATTGACAAAAATAAAAAAATAATGATTTATTAGAATAAAATAGATGTGGGGCGTCGCCAAGTGGTAAGGCTGCAGGTTTTGATCCTGTTACTCGGAGGTTCGAATCCTTCCGTCCCAGATTATGTACTTATTCTTTTTTAATATTTTTCAATTTTCTAAAAATGACAAAAAAAAATAATCTAATATATTGTATTTTTTATTTATATTATGACAATAAGATAAATATGGCAAGGGATTTTTCTATGTTATAAAATATAAAAATAAATTATTGAAAATAAAGAGATTTTAATTTATGAAATTAGCTTATTGGATGTATGCTGGCCCTGCTCATATTGGAACTCTCCGAGTAGCTAGTTCTTTTAAAAATGTACATGCTATTATGCATGCTCCTTTAGGAGATGATTATTTTAATGTTATGCGTTCTATGTTAGAACGTGAAAGAGATTTTACTCCTGTAACTGCGAGTATTGTGGATCGTCACGTATTAGCTCGTGGATCGCAAGAAAAAGTAGTTGATAATATTACTCGAAAAGATAAGCAAGAACGCCCAGATTTAATTGTCTTAACTCCGACTTGTACTTCAAGTATTTTACAAGAAGATTTACAAAATTTTGTCGATAGAGCTGCTATGAGTTCTGATTCTGATGTAATTCTTGCAGATGTAAATCATTACCGAGTTAACGAACTTCAAGCTGCTGATAGAACATTAGAACAAGTAGTACGTTACTACTTAGAAAAAGCTCGAAGACAAGGGAATTTAAATATATCTTTAACAGATAAACCATCAGCAAATATTATTGGTATTTTTACATTAGGTTTTCATAATCAACATGATTGTCGTGAATTAAAACGTTTATTACAAGATTTAGGAATTAAAATTAATCAAATAATTCCTGAAGGAGGTTTTGTTGAAAATCTTTATGAATTACCAAAAGCTTGGTTTAATTTGGTACCTTATCGTGAAGTAGGATTAATGACAGCATTATATTTAGAAAAAGAGTTTGGAATGCCTTATATATCTACAACTCCTATGGGAGTTGTAGATATAGCTAATTGTATTCGACAAATACAAAAACAGATAAATGTATGGGCTCCAATTTTATTAAAAAAAAAATTTGATTTTGAGCCTTATATTGATGAACAAACCAGATTTATTTCTCAAGCTGCTTGGTTTTCAAGATCTATAGATTGTCAAAATTTAACAGGAAAAAAAGCAGTTGTTTTTGGTGATGCAACTCATGCTGCTTCGATTACTAAAATTCTTGCTTGTGAAATGGGGATTCGAGTTAGTTGTACCGGAACTTATTGTAAACATGACGAAGAATGGTTTAGAGAACAAGTTCAAAATTTTTGTGATGAAATACTTATTACAGATGATCATACAAAAGTAGGGGACATGATTGCTCGTATTGAACCTTCCGCTATTTTTGGTACTCAAATGGAACGTCATATTGGTAAACGTCTTGATATTCCCTGTGGAGTAATTTCTTCACCAGTTCATATTCAAAATTTTCCTTTAGGTTATAGGCCTTTTTTAGGTTATGAAGGTACTAATCAAATAGCAGATTTAGTTTATAATTCTTTTACTTTAGGAATGGAAGATCATCTTTTAGAAATTTTTGGTGGTCACGATACTAAAGAAGTTATCACTAAATCTCTCTCAACAGATACAGATTTAACTTGGAATTCTGAAAGTCAATTAGAATTAAGTAAAATTCCAGGTTTTGTTAGAGGTAAAATAAAACGAAACACTGAAAAATTTGCACGACAAAATAAAATTACAAAAATAACTGTTGAAGTTATGTATGCAGCAAAAGAAGATTTAAGTGCATAAAAATTTTTTCTTTTTAGTCAATAATCGTTTTTTTTTATTCAAAAATTTTTTCTATATATTTTTTATTTCATTTTATTACAATTAATAAAAAGAAAACAAAAAAGTCAATTTTTGTTTTCTTCAAAATGAAAAGATTTATTGTAATAAATCTTTTCATTTTGAAGAAAACAAAAAAAAATTTATCAAAAAACTTAAGTTAAGGAGATTTTTATGAATCAATTTTTTTGTTTTGTGCAATTGTTTTTTTACTATCCGTTTCTTTTCGTTTTCTTATATATTTATTTAGTTTTTTTTATTCCAAAAACAAATAATATAAATTTTTCAAATCTTTTTCTATTTTTATCAAAATGGATAAAAATGAAAAATCAATAAATTTGAACGAATTAAAAAACATTTCAAATTTATTGATTTTTCATTTTGAAGTGTAAAATAGAATTGACAATACTAATTCACATACATATAATTGTGTTAATGTTTCTTATTTTTATTTTAGGGTTGCTAACTCAATGGTAGAGTACTCGGCTTTTAAGTGCGACTTGGATTTTTACACATTTAGATGAAATACAAAATTCATCCATACCGTTGACAAGGTTTGTAAAATTACGACTAATCTTAAAAGGAAACTTTACAGAAAAAATAGCATGTCGTTTTTTTTTGTTCCATTAATTATTAAAATAAATTTCAAATTTAATGGAAAAATTTATAAGTCAATTAAAGTTAATGGATAAAGCTCAATTGCTTAAATCATAGGTAAAAGAAGAACCAGCTTCTATTTCAAATTTTTTTGAAATATTCTCTTTATTTATTTGAAAAATTGTTAAAAGATTTTTAAATCGTCAATAAATGAGAAAAATTCCTATTAATTTTTTTAGGTTTTTTACCAGAAATGAATCCTAAATACTTTAATAAATGTGGCTGAAAATGACCAGTATGATGACTAATATAAAATATTTATTAAGTCAGAAGAACAATCAATAAAAAAATATGAATCAATTTATGTTTTTTTGTTTAAAAGATTGTACTATGTATTTTCTTTATTCTTTTATATTTTACAAAATAATGAAATGAGACTTATAGTGAAAGTTTTGTCTACTATTGAAAAAAAAAGTTGTTCGAAAAAACAATTTATATATATATTCTTTTTTCAAGAAAATTTTTACGGACTTGCATATAATAGATTGATAAATAAAACAAATTCTAAAAATTTTTTTTTTTGGGTTAAAAAATAATTTTAATTTTTTAACAATAAAACGCCTTATAACAAAAATACGTCAATCTAATTATTTATTTTTTTTTTCTAAACAATCAATAAATAATATTGTCAATTTAAAAGAAGTTATAGTTATTATTTTTGATGTTATTTTTTTATTTCAATCAAAAAAATCTTTAATAAATAAAAAAAAGAAAATAAATAGTTACCAATCTATTCATTCTCTATTTTCTTTTATGGAAAATAATTTTTATAATTCAACTAATTTTTTAGATATTACAATACCTTACTTTTTTCACCCAGAAATGTTGATTCGAATTTTTCGTAGACGTATTCAAGATATTCCATTTTTGCATTTTTTGCGAATTTTTTTTCATAAAAATAAAAATTTGAATATTTTAAACATAGACACTTTTTTTTATTTAAAAAAAAATCAGTTTTTTTGTTTTTTATGGAATTTTTATATTTATGAGTTTGAATATCTTTTAAATACTATATGGCAAAAATTTTATAAATTTCAAACAATACTTTTTTGGGATTTTATTGACGAAACAAATTCTGTTCAAAAAATAAAACACATATTAAAAACATCAAAAAAATTAATTGAAAAAAATATTGTAAAACAAAATAATTTAATTCATTATATAAGATATCAAAATAATTTAATTATAACTTTAAATAATAATGATTTTTTAATTTTTGAAAATTGGAAACACTTTTTTCTTCGTTTTTGGCAACAATATTTTCATGTTTGGGTTGAACCATCTAGAATTTCAATTAAAAGTTTATTTAAAAATTCACTTTCTTTTTTAGGATATATTTTTATATTGAAAACTCCAGGTGTAATAGTTCAAGTTCAAATAATTAATTATTTTACAAATGTTCATTTAATAAAAAAAGAATTTTGTAGTATTATTCCAATAATACCTTTAATTAGACTTTTAGCTAAAGAAAAATTCTGTGATATTTTAGGACGTCCACTTTGTAAATTATCTTGGACAACATTAACTGATAATGAAATTTTTGAACGATTTAATCAAATAATTAAAAATATTTTTAGTTATTATAGTGGATGTTTTAATAAAAAAGGTTTATATCAATTACAATATATTTTTCGATTTTCCTGCGCTAAAACTTTAGCGTGTAAACATAAAAGTACAATTCGTACTGTTTGGAAAAAATATGGTTCAAATTTATTAACAAACTCTATTGATTTAGAAAAAACAAAATTAATTTCTTTAAATTTTGGACAAATAACTTCTTACAAAAAAAATTATTGGTATTTAAATATTATTCAAATCAATTATTTAGCACATTTATTACAAAAATTGAAATTATAAAAATAATAAAGAGCACATAGAGAAAGCCGTATGCAATAAAAATTGCAAGTACGGTTTGGGAAGAGATGTTTTATTTTTTATAACAAAAAAATAATTAGTCTACTTCATCCGACGAGTTCCGGGTTCGAGCCCCGGGCAACCCAAATTAATAAAATTCAGAGAGTTTTTTGATATAAAAATATATCAATTTATATTCAAATATTTGAATATGAGTTGACATACTCATGTCATATGTGTAATACTATAAATTAACAAGTTTAAATATTTGGGAAACTCTTAATTACTTTAAAAACCAAGTTTTACTATGACCGCTACTTTAGAAAGACGCGAAAGCGCAAGCATTTGGGGTCGCTTCTGCGATTGGGTTACTAGCACTGAAAACCGTTTATACATTGGATGGTTCGGTGTATTGATGATTCCTACTTTATTAACAGCAACTTCAGTATTCATTATTGCTTTTATTGCAGCTCCTCCTGTAGATATTGATGGTATCCGTGAACCTGTATCTGGTTCTCTTCTTTATGGAAATAACATCATTTCTGGTGCTATTATTCCAACCTCTGCAGCTATCGGTTTACACTTCTACCCTATTTGGGAAGCTGCTTCTGTTGATGAATGGTTATACAACGGTGGTCCTTACGAACTTATTGTTCTTCATTTCTTACTTGGTGTAGCTTGCTACATGGGTCGTGAATGGGAACTTAGCTACCGTTTAGGTATGCGTCCTTGGATTGCTGTTGCATACTCAGCTCCTGTTGCTGCTGCTACTGCAGTTTTCTTGATCTACCCTATTGGTCAAGGAAGCTTCTCTGACGGTATGCCTTTAGGTATCTCTGGTACTTTCAATTTCATGATCGTATTCCAAGCTGAACACAACATCCTTATGCACCCATTCCATATGTTGGGTGTAGCTGGTGTATTCGGCGGTTCTCTATTCAGCGCTATGCATGGTTCTTTGGTAACTTCTAGTTTAATCCGAGAAACTACTGAGAATGAGTCTGCTAACGCAGGTTACAAATTTGGTCAAGAAGAAGAAACTTACAACATTGTAGCTGCTCACGGTTACTTTGGTAGATTAATCTTCCAATACGCTAGTTTTAACAACTCTCGTTCTTTACACTTCTTCTTGGCTGCTTGGCCAGTTGTAGGTATTTGGTTTACTGCTTTAGGTATCAGCACTATGGCTTTCAACTTAAATGGTTTTAACTTTAACCAATCTGTAGTTGACAGTCAAGGTCGTGTAATTAACACTTGGGCTGATATTATCAACCGTGCTAACCTTGGTATGGAAGTTATGCATGAACGTAACGCTCACAACTTCCCTCTAGACTTAGCTGCTGTTGAAGCTCCTGCTGTAAACGGTTAATATCCTTAAAAGGTTAAAAAATAATAATCAATTTATTATTTAGTCATAATTTTTAAAACTAAAAATTTAAAAAAGGAAAAAACTAAAAAATAATGACCTTTGAGACTTGAAATCTTAAAGGTCATTATTTCTTTTTAATAGACTTAAAAGGGCGGACGTAGCCAAGTGGATTAAGGCAGTGGGTTGTGGATCCTCTACGCGCGGGTTCGATTCCCGTCGTTCGCCCAATAATAAAAAAAATGAAATTTTTTTTTAGTTGACGTAAGCCTTTGTTTGTGTCATTATAATGAAGATGACATAAAAATATATTATTTAAATACTTGAAAATTACTCTTATAAAAAAGCTATTTTATATCAATAATTGGAATAAAATAAACATATCATAGTTTTCTTTATAGAGTAAAAACAATATAAATAAATAATTTTTAATTTAAACTTATTTATTTGAAAATTTTTAAACAAATATATTTATTAATAAAGTCTTATGTAACTGTTGTAAAAAAATGAAACAAAAATTACCAAAAAAAAATTTTTTATATAAAAATTTAGATTTAGATGAAATACAAAAAACTAAAAATTTATTAAATGCGTGGACAAAATGGAGTTTAATTAGATTATTTTTTGGAACATTTTCCAATAAACGACATCTTATTAATTTATTTGATTTTCAAATTTTAACTTCATTTATTTTTCGTGATTTACGTAATTCAAAAAACAAAAAAATGTTTCTATTCAATATTTTAGTATTTTTTACATTACCCTTTTTTTTTTATTCTTTAAATCAAAAAAGTATTATTGAAAAAAAAAATTTCAATTTGCTAAAAATTCAAAAACAAAATTTGAATGAAAAAAATAATAAAAGTGTATTCAAAAGTTACTTTAATATTTTAAATAAAAATTTTGATATTTTTTTACATAACTTTTTTTCCTTAAAAAAAGAAAAAAAATTATATAAAAATTATTTGTTAAATTTAAATGATTTTTATTATAATAAAAAAAAAGAAAATTTAAACTTATATTGGTGGAAATTTTTGGTTTTAGAACAAATTGTATATCATTGGAAAATATCTGAAGAATCGTTATCTAGAATTAAAGTTTTATTAGAAAAGAAAAATATTGATGATTTGAAACATTTTTTTGAATTTTATATTAATCATAAAATGTATGAAAATAATAATTGGGAATATTATTTCTATTCAATTTTTTCAAATCAATTAAAAAAAAATATAATTAATACTAAAATTAATAAAAATAGTATTGGTTTTGAAGTTTTTTATGCTTTTTGTGAAAAACTTTTATTTGAAGTTGATTTTTTATCTAAACAAGATTATTCACAGATTCATTTCAATTATTTTGACAAAATTTATTATCTAAATAAATTTTGCAAAACAATAGTAAATAAAGAGTTTCTTTGGTGGAACAAAAAGATATTTCAAAATTTAAAATACTTTGGTGAATCAGATCAAAAAGTTATTAAATCATATTTTTTAATAAAAAATAAAGGAGATCTTTATTTTCATAATTATATTGAATTTTCAACTTGGCAATTATATAAAAATTTGTGTTTAGAACTAAAACAAACGAATTCATTAAAATCTTTTAACACATTTTATAAATTAAATAATTCTGAATTTTTTTTAAGATTAGAAGATATTTTTTCAAATTATCTATATAAATTTTCTAAATATATTATATATGAAAAAAAGAAATCTAAAAAAAAAATAACAAACTCTTTTTTTCATAAAATTATTAATAAAAATTTTGATTATTTTTTTCATGTTAATATTCCTTTATATTTTGATTTAAATAATTTATTGTTTGATTGGATAACCAAAAATTTTTATATTAACAATAAACTTTTTATAAAATCACTACTAATTAATTCAAGTCTATCACAATTGAAAAATTTTAATAAAATTTTAGTAAAAAAAAATAGTAACTATATTATAACTAACGTTTTTTCAAAACAAACGAAAAAAATAGATCACTTTCCAAAATCAATTTACTATGCGTTTTTTGAAATATTATCAATAAATGAAATCAATAATCATTTTTATTCTAATGATTTTTTATTAAACAATAAAAAAAAAATAATAAAGAATTTTAATTTAAAAAAAAATAAAATTTCTGATAATTTTCGACTAAAGAATTTATACAAAACACAAAATTATTCAAAAAAAAATTTATCAAATTTTTCTTTTTTATTAAATTCTACATACGACATCATTCAACAAAATAGTTCTTTGAATAAAAAAAATAATTTCTTTTTAAAAAAAACAAACACATTAATTTCTAAAGTTTTTTATCTTTTTTATTTTTATTCTTATAAATATCAAAAATTGAATGTTTATTTTCATTTTATTAGTTTAAAAAAATCTTCAAAAAAAAAAAATGAGGCATTCTATCTATATTTTCAAAATTTAAGTACATTTTATAAAAAAAAATGGAATAAAAATGCTAAATATAAAAATCAAAGTTTCATTTTACGTAATAAAAAAGAATTATTAGAAACTAATTTTTTTGTTTTATTAGCAAAAATGAAATATAATTTACAATTTGTTCAAAATAAAAAAATTGTCAATTTTTGGAATTCAATTAAACAATCAAATAATTTAGTTAATAAATGTTATTTACAAAACAATAATTTTATAAAAAAAAATTTAATTAATAAAAATTCAATAAATTGGAAAAAAGTTAGAAATAAATTATTTATTTATAATATTCACTATAAAAAAATTATTTTTAATAAAACAAAAATGAGATTTTTTTATTTTTCAAAAAAAGTCATTTTGAAAACTTTTTTTATGAAAAAACAAAAATTAAATATTTTCAAACTTTATTTTGAAAATTTTCAAAAATATCAGTTTCATTTCAAGAAATTGAAAAATCTTTTAAACTTTTCTGAAATTTTCATTAAACCTAGCAATGAAAAGTTAAAAACAAACCAATTGTGTAAAATATCTAATTCTATTAATAATAATTTAGTGACTACTTTTTATTTTACTGATAAAGAATTTAATGTTTTTCTTATAGAGTTATTTGCTTCTGAAATTAACAATGATTTTTTAATCAAATTTTTTGAAAAATCTATTTATTACACAATATATAAAGATCAAGAAATTTTGTTTAATTCTATTAAAAATAAGCACTTACTACAAACTTTTTTTGAAAAAAAACAGATTATAACTTTTATAGATTTTTTACAAAATTCTCAATTAAAGTATAATAATCGATTTATTTTTCATTTAGAAAAAAAAAATTCTAATAATTTTGCTTTATTATATTTACAATTATTAAAAATTTTAAAAAAAAACACAAAAAATTTTCTATCTATTAAGAAATTAAAACCTTTAATCAAAAATAAAAATTTATTTATTAAATCTAAATTCTCAAACGTTTTTTTTGGAAAAAATTCTTTCATTTTTAATGAATTGTACGGTTTTTCAAATTTTTTAAATTTGAATTTTTTCCAAGAAAATAAATCAAAATTTGAAATTTTTTGGAATGACCCGTCGTTTTTTCAAAACATTTTATTGAAAAAAACTGATTACAAAGAATTAAAACAAAAAAATTTACAACCAAACTTGAAAAATATTTATATTAACTCTTATTATAAATTAACATTTTCCGAACTCTTAAACAACTTAATTTATACGAATTACAAAACTTTTGAATGGATTAATCAATTTATATTTTATTCTAATAATTATAAAAGTAAAAAAAAACTAGAAAAAAATTATAACAAAACGAATTTTAATAACAAAAAGCAAATCAAAATAGTAAAAAATTTCAAAAAAAATAAATTATTTCAAACTTATAGTTCATGGTTTTTTACTTTGGAATGGTGGGAATATAATACTTATATAATCTTAGAAATTATTCAAGAAGGTTTTTTTAAAATTAAAGATTGTTTTGAATATGTCACAAATAAAAATAATAAAATAAGTCAAAAAATTTTTAAAAATTTTTGGAATTATAACAAAAAATTTTTAAAAACCCTATTTTTTAATAATTCAAAATTGAAATGGAATTTACGTTTTTTTAATGAAGTTAATTACAAAAAAACCCCCTTATTCAATTTTATATGGTCTAATTCTTTTTTAATAAACAATTATAATAATTTACATTGGGCAATTTTTAGTTTAATTACATTTATTTTGTTATCTTATCAACAATTTTTTTCCATTTTAATAGGTTCTGATTTTATTCATTTATGGAAAAATTTTGAAATAATTCAATATTTAACAGATCCTTCACGAGGTTTATATTTTACTAAATTAATGCGTCGTAATAAAGCCCAATTCAATAAAACAGAAAATTTCCTTATTTATTTTTTGCAAAATTTAGTACACTATATTACAAATATTAAATTTTATTTATTAACAAAAAAAAATTTGAAAAAATGGTTAAATAATCATAAAAGTTTAGATCTTTCTCGTAGAAAACGGAAATTATTAGTTCAATCTTTAATTACACATAATAAAATAACAGAATATGGATTAGAATTATATTCTAATCAACCATTTTTTAATTCTTATTTTGGTTATCAAATAACTAATCAACAAGGACTTTTATATTTTCAATACTTAGCTGAATTTTTTGAAAAAAATTTAATGAATACTCCATTAAATTTAGTAAATAAATGGATTATTTTTGCGTTTTGGCAAAAAATATTTTCTTCACAAACATTGTGGCAAACACAAAATTTTAACTTAGGTTTTCAAAATATACCAGTTCCTTTACAATTTGGATTATCTTATTCAAAAGGAATTTTATTAATAGGTCCAATAGAAACTGGAAGATCATATTTGATTAAAAATTTAGCAGCAGAATCTTATGTTCCTTTATTAAAAATATCTATAAACAAACTTTTATATAATAAACCTGATGTTATAACAGAAAGTTGGATGAATATTTTAATTGAAAGTTTACGTAGATTAAATCTTACTTTGGATTTTGCAAAAAAAATGTCGCCTTGTATTATATGGATACAAGATATTCATCAATTAAATGTCAATCGTTTAACTCAAAATGTGGAATCTGATCCAACATTTTTACTTGGTATTTTATTAAAATATTTTCAAACTGAATTTGTTAAAACTAAAAAAAAAAATCATATAATTGTAATTGGGTCAACTCATTTACCTAAAAAAGTGGATCCAGCCTTAATTTCTCCAAATAGATTAGAAAAAATAATTAATATTCGATTATTTAATATATCGCAAAGAAAAAAACAATTTCCTATTTTTTTAAAAAAAAAAAATTTTCAATTAAAAAAAAATATGTTTTTTTTGAATGAATTTGGTTTAAGAACTATGGGTTATAATTTACGAGATTTAGCAACATTAACAAATGAAGTTTTATTAATAAGTATTACAAAAAATAAATCATTTGTTGATACTCAAATTTTAAAATTAGCTTTTCATAGACAAATTTTTGGTTTAACTTATACAAATAATAAATTAAATTTGAAAAAAATATTTAAAATACTTATTTATAAAATAGGAAAAACTATTATACAAAATATATTAATTAAAAGTTGCAGTGTCAATTTTTTGAATATTGGTAATGTTTTATGGAAAAAAAATTTTTATTACTTATCTAAATGGTATTTAGAACCTTCTATTGATGAATCAATTATAAAAGAATTGACTATTTTAACACATGTTTTAGGATGTTTAGCTGGAACAGCTGCTCGAGATTCTTTGTTTTTATTAGAACAAAAAGATGAAAATTCACTTCCTATTGATAAATTAATTGAAAATGATTTTACTTTAGCATTTAGTATTTTAGAAAGCTTTTTTTCTGAATTTCCTTGGTTAGAAATATGTAAAAATCATTTTGTTAATTATAAAGAAAATAAAATTCGTGATTTTCCAACAAAAAACTCTTTAAACATTATGCAAAATGGAATTTTTGCTATCGCAAATAAAAAATTTATTTATACTCAAAATGATTTACAAAATAAATCATCAATGTCTCAACAAATAAATTTTAATAAAAAAAAAAATTATGAGTTTAAAAATACTTCCTGGTCACCTAGATTTTGGCGTTTGAGTTTTTTTCGCAGTCATTTATTTGATTGGATTAAAAGACCAAATGATTTTGAATTTTCTTACCAATTTGAATTTTCAAAAAAAAAAGAATTGATTTTTTCTACTAATTTACAAAAAAAAAATAATTATGAACAATTTATAGAAAAGAAAAAAAAAGAGCAACTTCTTTATGAACGAATCTTACCTAGAATACGAAGAAGAAATGTCCAAGAATTAGAGTCTCAGTTTGAAGAAATTTTATTAGAAGAACAATTTGAAATTTTGGGATTTTTTCAATTATCAACACAATATCCCATGGAATATCAATTATATAATAAACCTAGATTATTTATTGGAAAACGAATTCTTTGGGATCCTGTAGGTTTATTTTTTCAAAGTCGTCATTTTGTTTTTTCACGTCGAGAATTTTTTGTAGATGAAGAAATGTTAAGAAGACTTTATGTTACTTATGGAGCTAGAAGAGAAAGAGAAAGATCACGTTCAAGTCAAAAAATTAAACAATTTTTTCTTTGTCGTGGGTATAATAAAGATTTAATTAGTAAATTATCCATTCGTTGGTGGAATCAGTTACCTATAAATGAAAAACAAAATCTTGATACACTAAAACGGATTGAACATATTGGTATTCAATTAAAACGTCCTCAAATTTTTACTCCAGTTTATTTATATCAACGGTGGTTAATTGAAAATTCTCCCGAAAAGTTTTTTAGATTTGAGTTATTAAGTCATAGAAAAAAATGGCTTAAAGTAAATAGTTTATTATTAAATGATTCGTTTATTTACACAACACTTTTAGAAAGTTATGAATATTTATTACATTTTTTTATGTCGAATAAAAAATTATTAAATCAAATGACAAAAGTTTTATTAAAAAAAAGCTGGCTTTTTGAAAATGAAATAGAAAACATTATTAATGAAACAAAATAAAAAAACAAAAAAATTGTAAAAATGAATATCAATTCTAAAAAAAATGTTTTTTTTTAGAATTGATATTCATTTTTACAATAAAAAATTCACTTAATAATTTGAATAATTTTTTCTTTTTAGAGTCGGGATTGACGGGGCTCGAACCCGCAACTTCCGTCTTGACAGGGCGGTACTCTAACCAATTGAACTACAATCCCATTAAATAAAGAAAAATTTGTTAAATTGAAAGTTAAAATAACTATTTATATATAATAACTGTTATTACATTGTAATAAAAATAAAAAATTGTTTATTTTTTTAGTTGATATTTTTTTTATTTTTAATAGTTAATTTTGGGTCGAGCTGGATTTGAACCAGCGTAGGCATTGCCAGCGGATTTACAGTCCGTCCCCATTAACCACTCGAGCATCGACCCAGATAGAAATTTTTTTTTCTACCTGAAAAAAAGTGCAAAATATTTATTAATTAGTTAAAGGATTTTTTTTATTACCCCCAGGGGAAGTCGAATCCCCGTCGCCTCCTTGAAAGAGAGGTGTCCTAGGCCACTAGACGATGGGGGCGTTATCCCTTAACCTTATCTTACTCAATATATGATTTACTGTCAATAGTTTTTTTATATTAAAGTTTAAAAAAATAAAAATGAATATTTAATTAAAAACGCAATTATTTTTTATATTTATATAAATAGATATAAATTCAATAAAAAGTATTTGTACAAATACTGATCAAAGAGTTTGAAAATAGGAACAATTCATATGAGTATTTTAATTTATAAAGTATCGAAATCATTACGTAATTTAAAAATTTTAGATCGAATTAGTTTATATGTACCTAAATATTCTTTAATAGCCCTTTTAGGTCCTTCTGGTTCTGGAAAATCTAGTTTATTACGAATTATTGCAGGTCTTGACGACTGTGATTATGGAAACATATGGTTACATGGTATAGATATGACCAATGTTTCTACACAATATAGAAGAATGAGTTTTGTTTTTCAACATTATGCACTTTTTAAACACATGACTGTTTATGAAAATATTTCTTTTGGACTTCGATTAAGAGGATTTTCTTCTCAAAAAATAACAAATAAAGTTAATGATTTATTAAATTGTTTACGAATTGCAGATATTTCTTTTGAATATCCCTCGCAACTTTCAGGAGGGCAAAAACAGCGTGTCGCTCTTGCAAGAAGTTTAGCAATTCAACCAGATTTTCTTTTGTTAGATGAACCTTTTGGTGCGCTAGATGGAGAATTACGAAGACATTTAAGTAAATGGTTAAAACGTTATTTACAAGATAATAAAATTACAACAATTATGGTTACTCATGACCAAAAAGAAGCAATTTCAATGGCTGATGAAATAGTTATTTTAAAAGAAGGTCGTCTTTTACAACAAGGAAAACCTAAAAACTTGTATGATCAACCCATTAATTTTTTTGTTGGTATTTTTTTAGGATTACTTATAGAAATACCAAAATTAAACGAATCAATTACTTTAAAAAATATACCATCAAAAACTCCAAAAAATTTAAAAAAATTTGCATTTGATCCAATATGGGTCAAAATATTTGCTAATCGATCAATAAACAAATATCGATTTTTTTTAAGACCTTATGAATTTTGTATAAAATCTAAAATTGATGTAGAAGCGACGCCAGTTCAAATTAAAACAATAATTTACAAAAGAACTTTTGTTCAATTGGATCTTTTTGTAACTTCTTTTTTATGGAATTTAACAATTCCAATAGGTTATCAATCTTTTCGAAATTTACATATTAAATCTTTTTTACAAACACTTTATATAAAACCTCGCCTTCAAGTTTTTTTACGAGCGTATCCTATAATTACAAATCTAAAAAATATTAATAACTAGTTTGTAATTTATTTCAATTTTTTTTTTTACAAAATAAAAAACATATATATATAATTTTGTATAGTTACTAAAAAATAAAAAAACAACAAATTTTATAATATATTATTATTGTCAACTTAATAAAAAAATTAAGTTGACAATTTTGTTATTATATATTCTATATTATTTATAGAACTAAAAAATAGTTTTTTTATTGCCCTTTTAACTCAGTGGTAGAGTAATGCCATGGTAAGGCATAAGTCATCGGTTCAAATCCGATAAAGGGCTTTTTTATTTTAATATAAAAAATAGAAATTTAGTCAACTTAAAATATAACTTTATAAATTAATTGGCTATTCTAATATTGTAGTTTCCTCTAATTTAGAGATAAGCGTTTTTTTTAATTGATTAAATAAAAAATCATTTGATTTTTTCAAAATAAGAAAATTTGTAACTTTCAACTTTTTATTTACTATGATAAAATAAATTAGTAAATTTTGAAAGTTAATAGGTTTTCTTTTTTAATATATAAAAAAACTATTAAATAATGAATTTTGAGTAAAAGAGACATAAAAAAATTATTACAAAGAAAAGAAAAGTTTACCTACTTTTTAATTCAAATTGATTGAAAAAAAAAACAATTTTCAAATTAATTTAAATTAAAAGGGATCATAAAAAGATTTTTTTAGGTACTTAAAAATGGTTGAAGTAACTTAATAGGAGAATCATTATGACTATAGCCATTGGAAAGTCTTCCAAAGAACCAAAAGGTTTGTTTGATAGTATGGATGACTGGCTAAGGAGAGACCGTTTTGTATTTGTAGGTTGGTCTGGTCTATTGCTTTTTCCTTGTGCATATTTTGCTTTAGGTGGGTGGTTTACAGGTACAACCTTTGTAACTTCGTGGTATACTCATGGATTGGCTAGTTCTTATTTAGAAGGTTGTAATTTTTTAACTGCTGCTGTTTCTACTCCAGCAAATAGTTTAGCACATTCTTTGCTATTATTATGGGGGCCTGAAGCACAAGGTGATTTTACGCGTTGGTGTCAATTAGGTGGTTTATGGACTTTCGTGGCTCTACATGGTTCTTTTGGCTTAATAGGTTTTATGTTAAGACAATTTGAACTTGCTCGATCTGTTCAATTACGTCCTTATAACGCAATTGCTTTTTCTGGTCCTATCGCTGTTTTTGTATCTGTTTTTCTTATTTATCCTTTAGGACAATCAGGGTGGTTTTTTGCTCCTAGTTTTGGTGTAGCTGCAATTTTTAGATTTATTCTTTTTTTTCAAGGCTTCCATAACTGGACTTTAAACCCGTTTCATATGATGGGTGTTGCTGGAGTTCTAGGTGCTGCTTTGCTATGTGCAATTCACGGTGCTACTGTTGAAAATACGTTATTTGAAGATGGTGATGGAGCAAACACATTTCGTGCTTTTAACCCAACTCAATCTGAAGAAACATATTCAATGGTTACAGCTAATCGTTTTTGGTCACAAATTTTTGGTGTTGCTTTTTCGAATAAACGTTGGTTACACTTTTTCATGTTATTTGTACCAGTAACTGGATTATGGATGAGTGCTATTGGAGTTGTCGGTTTAGCTTTAAATTTACGCGCTTATGATTTTGTTTCACAAGAAATTCGTGCAGCAGAAGATCCGGAATTTGAAACTTTTTATACAAAAAATATTTTGTTAAATGAAGGTATTAGAGCTTGGATGGCAGCTCAAGATCAGCCTCATGAAAATCTTGTATTCCCAGAGGAGGTACTACCACGTGGAAACGCTCTTTAATGGAACTTTAGCTTTAGGTGGTCGTGATCAAGAAACAACAGGTTTTGCTTGGTGGGCAGGTAATGCTCGACTTATTAATTTATCTGGAAAATTACTTGGGGCTCATGTAGCTCATGCTGGATTAATTGTTTTTTGGGCTGGAGCAATGAATTTGTTTGAAGTTGCTCATTTTGTCCCAGAAAAACCTATGTATGAACAAGGATTAATATTACTTCCTCATTTAGCTACTTTAGGTTGGGGAGTAGGACCTGGTGGAGAAATTGTAGATACTTTTCCATATTTTGTATCTGGAGTTCTTCATTTAATCTCTTCTGCAGTATTAGGTTTTGGTGGTATTTATCACGCACTTATTGGACCAGAAACATTAGAAGAATCTTTTCCATTTTTTGGTTATGTTTGGAAAGATAAAAATAAAATGACTACTATTTTAGGTATTCATTTAATTTTATTAGGTGCTGGTGCTTTTCTTTTAGTTTTTAAAGCTCTGTATTTTGGGGGTATATATGATACATGGGCACCAGGTGGTGGAGATGTAAGAAAAATTACAAATTTAACTCTTAATCCAAGTGTTATATTTGGTTATTTACTTAAATCACCTTTTGGTGGAGAAGGTTGGATTGTTAGTGTAGATAATTTAGAAGATATTATTGGCGGACATGTATGGTTAGGTTCTATTTGTATTTTTGGTGGAATCTGGCATATTTTAACAAAACCTTTTGCCTGGGCTCGTCGTGCTTTGGTATGGTCTGGAGAAGCTTATTTATCTTATAGTTTAGCTGCAATTTCTATTTTTGGTTTTATTGCTTGTTGTTTTGTTTGGTTTAATAATACAGCTTATCCTAGCGAGTTTTATGGACCTACAGGTCCAGAAGCTTCTCAAGCTCAAGCTTTTACTTTTTTAGTTAGAGATCAACGTCTTGGAGCTAACGTAGGTTCAGCTCAAGGACCTACTGGTTTAGGAAAATATATTATGCGTTCTCCTACTGGGGAAATTATTTTTGGTGGAGAAACAATGCGTTTTTGGGATCTCCGTGCTCCATGGTTAGAACCATTACGAGGTCCAAACGGTTTAGATCTAAGTAAATTAAAAAAAGATATACAACCTTGGCAAGAACGCCGTTCTGCAGAGTATATGACTCATGCTCCATTAGGATCATTAAATTCTGTAGGTGGAGTAGCAACAGAAATTAATGCGGTAAATTATGTTTCTCCTCGAAGTTGGTTATCAACATCTCATTTTGTTTTAGGTTTCTTTTTCTTTGTAGGTCACTTATGGCATGCTGGAAGAGCACGTGCTGCTGCAGCTGGTTTTGAAAAAGGAATTGATCGTGATTTTGAACCTGTTCTTTCTATGACACCTCTTAATTAAATAACTAAATATTCATAAAAACAAGTAAAAAAAACATATTTATATATAAATATGTTTTTTTACTTGTTTTTTTTTTATGAATATTTAGTTATTTATTTTGAAATAAAAAAAAAAAGGAGAGAGAGGGATTTGAACCCTCGATAATCTTAATAACTATATCGGTTTTCAAGACCGACGCCATAAACCACTCGGCCATCTCTCCTACGGTAATCGTTTTAAATTTTAGAATTTTTTTTTTCATTTTTCAATATATTCTATATAAATAAACTATTTGAAATTTTAAGTAATTTTTTGATAATTTTACAAAGACAGGATTTAATGGTATAAATTTTATATTTATTAAAAACTTGGAGAATAACAACCATGACTATAGCTTTCCAATTGGCTGTGTTTGCACTAATTGCTATTTCATTTCTCCTAGTAATTGGTGTACCAGTCGTATTAGCTTCTCCTGAAGGTTGGTCAAGTAACAAAAATGTTGTTTTTTCAGGTGCTTCATTATGGATTGGATTAGTTTTTTTAGTAGGTATTCTTAATTCATTTATATCTTAACTTTTCATAATAATTTTTTATTTATGATTTTAAATCCTCCTTGGTTTACATTATATTATAAATTCCAAATGCACTTGAAACAAGTGCTTTAGAAAAAAAATGTTTCCAAGGAGGTTTAATAAAAAAAAATTCTAAAAAATTATATACAAAATTACATAAACATATATATAATAATAATACATATATATATATATATAGCATATATATATGCGGGTATAGTTTAATGGTAAAATTCCTCCTTGCCAAGGAGAATATGCGGGTTCGATTCCCGCTACCCGCCAACTAAAAAAAAAACAACGAAATTATATCATTTACTTTTATTTGGCGGAGACAGGATTCGAACCTATGACCTCAAGGTTATGAGCCTTGCGAGCTACCAGACTGCTCTACTCCGCGTTATAAGTGATAAAACAGTATACCTTATCAAAAATGAGTTAAGCAAGATATTTTTTTGTAACCCCCCCTTCTAAAAAAAAAGGGGGGGTTACAAAAAACTTTTACCAACTAGATTTGGTTACTCCAGGCAATAAACATGCATGAGCCATTTCACGAAGTAAATGTCTAGATAAACCAAAATCTCGATAATTTGCTTTAGGTCTTCCAGTCAAAAAACAACGATGATGGAGACGCGTCGGAGCACTATTCCGTGGTAAAGATTGTAATTTTTTTTGAAACTCCCACTTTTCATCTAATGATGAAGTTTCTGTAATCTTTTTTTTTAAAGAATTACGTAGAATTTTGTATCTTTTTTCTAAATTTTGTCTTTTTTTTTCTCTTTGAATAAGACTTTTTTTTGCCATAATAATTTAATTAATAAAATTTTCTTTTTAGTTAAATTTGTAAAAAAATAATATTTTTATAAAAAATTGAATTTAATAACAAATATTACTTAACCAAATTTACCAGATGTAGAAGCAATTAAAAAAGCAGCATAAGTAAATATATAACCTACAGAAAAATGAGCTAACCCAACTAATCTAGCTTGAACAATAGAAAGAGCTACTGGTTTATCTTTCCAGCGAACTAAATTTGCTAACGGAGTACGTTCATGAGCCCAAGCTAAAGTTTCAATAAGTTCTTGCCAATATCCACGCCAAGAGATAAGAAACATAAACCCAGTAGCCCAAACTAGATGACCAAATAAAAACATCCATGCCCAAACAGATAAACTATTCATACCAAACGGATTATATCCATTAATTAATTGTGAAGAATTTAACCATAAATAATCCCTTAGCCAACCCATTAAATATGTAGAAGATTCATTAAATTGTGCAACATTTCCTTGCCATAATGTAATGTGTTTCCAATGCCAATAAAAAGTAACCCATCCAATAGTATTTAACATCCAAAAAACTGCTAAATAAAAAGCATCCCATGCAGAAATATCACAAGTACCACCACGGCCAGGACCATCACAAGGAAAAGTATAACCAAATTCTTTTTTATCTGGCATCAATTTAGATCCACGTGCATCTAAAGCACCCTTAACTAAAATTAATGTAGTTGTATGTAAACCTAAAGCAATAGCGTGATGTACTAAAAAGTCTCCAGGACCTATTGTTAAGAAAAGTGAATTACTATTATTATTTATAGCATCTAGCCAGCCAGGTAACCATATGCTTTGACCAGCATTAAAAGCTGGACTATTTGTTGAAGATAAAAGTACATCAAAACCATATAATGCTTTACCATGAGCAGATTGTATCCATTGAGCAAAAATTGGTTCAATTAAAATTTGTTTTTCAGGAGTACCAAACGCAAGCATAACATCATTATGAACATAAAGGCCTAAAGTATGAAATCCTAAAAATAAACTAGCCCAACTCAAATGTGAGATTATAGCTTCTTTATGTTCTAACATTCTAGCTAATACATTATCTTTATTTTGCTCAGGATTATAATCTCTAATAAAGAAAATAGCTCCATGAGCAAAAGCACCTGTCATAATAAAGCCAGCAATATATTGATGATGAGTATATAATGCAGCTTGTGTTGTAAAATCTTGTGCAAGAAATGCATAAGGAGGTAAAGAATACATATGTTGAGCTACTAACGAAGTAATAACTCCTAAAGATGCTAATGCGAGACCTAACTGAAAGTGAAGAGAATTATTAATAGTATCATAAAGACCTTTATGTCCTCGACCTAAACGCCCGCCTGGAGGAGTATGGGTTTCAAGAATTTCTTTAATACTATGTCCAATTCCAAAATTAGTTCTATACATATGACCAGCTATAATAAAAACAACTGCAATAGCTAAATGATGGTGAGCAATGTCAGTAAGCCATAAACTTTGTGTTTGTGGATGAAATCCACCAATGAAAGTTAAAATAGCAGTCCCAGCTCCTTGAGAAGTACCAAAAGAATGGTTACTTGAATCTACATTTTGAGCATAAACATTCCATTGACCCGCAAAAAAAGGTCCTAAACCTTGAGGATGTGGTAATTTAGTTAAGAAATTATCCCATCGTACATGTTCACCTCTAGCTTCAGGAATTGCAACGTGAACTAAATGTCCTGTCCAAGCTAATGAGCTTACGCCAAAAAGTCCTGATAAATGATGATTTAAACGAGATTCAGCATTTTTAAACCAAGAAACTTTAGGTTTCCATTTTGGTTGTAAATGTAACCAACCTGCTATTAATGAAAGAGAAGAAAGAATAACTAAAAAAAGAGCTCCACTATAAAGATCTTGATTAGTTCGTAAACCAATTGTATACCACCATTGGTATACACCTGAGTATGCTATATTTACTGGTCCAGAAGCTCCTCCTCGAGTGAAAGCTTCAACAGCCGGTTGCCCAAAATGAGGATCCCAAATAGCATGAGCAATTGGTCTAACATGTAAAGGGTCTTGTCCCCACGCTTCAAAATTACCTTGCCAAGCAACGTGAAATAAATTACCAGAAGTCCATAAAAAAATTATTGCTAATTGACCAAAATGAGAAGCAAAAATCTTTTGATAAAGACGCTCTTCGGTCATATCATCATGACTTTCAAAGTCATGTGCGGTAGCAATACCAAACCAAATACGACGAGTAGTTGGGTCTTGAGATAGGCCCTGGCTAAATTTTGGAAATCTTGATGCCATAATGCTTTTCAAATCCTCCTTAGCCATTATCCTACTGCAATAATTCTTGCTAGGAAGAACGCCCATGTTGTGGCAATTCCACCTAGAAGGTAATGAGCTACTCCTACAGCACGGCCTTGTATAATACTTAAGGCGCGAGGCTGGATAGCAGGAGCAACTTTTAATTTGTTGTGAGCCCAAACAATGGATTCAATAAGCTCTTGCCAATATCCACGACCACTAAATAAGAACATTAAACTAAAAGCCCAAACAAAATGAGCACCCAAAAATAAAAGACCATATGCAGATAAGGAAGAACCATAAGATTGAATTACTTGAGAAGCTTGTGCCCATAAAAAGTCACGAAGCCAGCCATTAATAGTAATAGAACTTTGTGCAAAATTACCACCAGTAATATGAGTCACAACTCCTTGGTCACTTACAGTACCCCAAACATCAGATTGCATTTTCCAACTAAAGTGAAAAATAACTACAGAAATAGAATTGTACATCCAAAACAAACCTAAGAAAACATGATCCCAAGCAGATACTTGACATGTACCTCCTCTTCCAGGTCCATCGCAAGGAAAACGAAAACCAAGATTAGCTTTGTCTGGTATCAAACGAGAACTTCGAGCAAATAAAACCCCTTTTAATAAAATTAAAACAGTTACATGAATTGTAAATGCATGAATATGATGTACTAAAAAGTCTGCTGTTCCTAATGGAATTGGTAATAAAGCGACTTTACTGCCTACTGCTATTACGTCACCACCACCCCATGTTAAACTAGTACTTGCTGAAGCATTAGGTGCAGTAAAATTCGGTGCTAAGGCGTGAGTATTTTGTATCCATTGAGCAAAAACTGGTTGTAATTGAATAGCAGTATCTGAAAACATATCTTGAGGACGTCCTAGTGCACTCATAGTATCATTATGAATATATAATCCAAAACTATGAAATCCTAAAAAGATACATACCCAATTAAGATGTGATATTATTGCATCTCGATGTCGAAGAACGCGATCTAACAAATTATTGTATTGAGTAGTTGGATCATAATCTCTTACCATAAAAATAGCAGCATGCGCAGCAGCTCCAACTATTAAAAACCCACCAATCCACATATGATGTGTAAAAAGAGACAGTTGAGTACCATAATCAGTAGCTAAATATGGATAAGGAGGCATAGAATACATGTGATGAGCTACAATTATAGTTAAAGAACCCAACATAGCCAAATTAAGTGCTAATTGAGCATGCCATGAAGTAGTTAAAATTTCATAAAGACCTTTATGACCTTCTCCAGTAAATGGACCTTTATGAGCTTCTAGAATTTCTTTAAAACTATGACCAATACCCCAATTAGTTCGATACATGTGACCAGCTATTAAAAAAAGAACTGCAATAGCTAAATGATGATGTGCTGTATCAGTTAACCATAAACCTCCAGTTACTGGATTAAGTCCACCCCGAAAAGTTAAAAAATCGGAGTATTCAGACCAATTTAAAGTAAAAAAAGGAGTTAATCCTTTTGCAAAACTAGGATAAAGTTCAGCTAAAAGATCACGATTTAAAATAAATTCATGAGGAAGCGGTATTTCTTTTGGATCAACTCCAGCATCTAAAAGTTGATTAATAGGTAAAGAAACATGTACTTGATGTCCAGCCCAAGAAAGAGAACCTAAGCCTAATAGCCCTGCTAAATGATGATTTAACATAGATTCAACATCTTGAAACCAAGCTAATTTTGGAGCAGCTTTATGATAATGAAACCATCCTGCAAAAAGCATTAATGCTGCAAAAACAAGCCCCCCAATTGCAGTAGAATAAAGTTGTAATTCACTAGTTATTCCAGATGCTCGCCAAAGTTGAAAAAAGCCAGAGGTTATTTGTATTCCTTGAAAACCCCCACCAACGTCTCCATTTAAAATTTCTTGACCTACTATTGGCCAAACAACTTGAGCACTGGGTTTAATGTGAGTAGGATCACTTAACCATGCTTCATAATTAGAAAAACGAGCACCATGAAAGTACATACCGCTTAACCAAATAAAAATGATAGCTAATTGTCCAAAATGAGCACTAAAAACCTTGCGAGAAATTTCTTCCAAATCATTGGTATGGCTGTCAAAATCATGAGCATCAGCATGTAAATTCCAAATCCAAGTGGTAGTACTAGGACCCTTAGCTAGAGTCCTTGAAAAATGACCAGGTTTAGCCCATTTTTCAAAAGAGGTTTTTACAGGATCCTTTTCCACCACAATCTTGACTTCTGGTTCCGGTGAACGAATAGTCATCGAGGTTCTCCTCTCTTCAGACGAGGCATAGGAAAAACCTACCAACAATAATTAGTAAACTTCTGAGAGATACATATTTTAATAACTTTTGAATCTCTTTCTCAGTTTAAAACTGGAACAACTATTATACAGAAATTACCTAGGCAGGTCTTCAAATTTATTATGACACAATTTTAAGGTGCTTAATGGACCATAATTTTTATAATTTAATAAAGTATTATTATTTTATTTTTTCATTTAATTGTATTAATAATAAAAACTTTATTATTAATACAATTAAATGAAAAAATAAAATAATATTAAAAACGTCCTGTCATTTTTAACCAATTATGCGCTTCAATATAATTACTTGGAGCAAGTAATATAGCTTGTTTCCAATAATCAGCAGCTTGATCAAACCAAGTTTCCGAAGCTTCTGGATCTCCTTGTTGAATTGCTTGTTCTCCTCGATAATGACAAATTACAGCCATATTATTAAAAGCTTGTGGCAAAGATGGATTTCTTTCTAATGCTTGAAAATAATATTCTAAAGCTTTAGCATGTTCTCCATTACTTGTATGAATAAGACCTATATTATATAGTATATAACTTCGATCATAAGGGTCAATTTCTAAGCGCATAGCTTCATAATAATTTTGCAAAGCTTCCGCATATTCTCCTTCAGATTGAGCTGACATTCGTTACGGTTGTAAATAAAAAAAAAAAAAACTCCGTTTCAAAACCGTACGTGAAATTTAAATTTCATACGGCTCCTCTATATAGTTTAAATATATAAAAAATTATAAAAAAAAATAGGATTTTTTTAGTAATCAAAATTTGAAACTATATGGGTTAGTGTTTTTATAAAAAATATCTAACCATCCTTTTTTGTAAAATGTTTTTACAATTTCTTTGTTCTTACTACTTTGTATTCTAAAAGGTTTAGCGCTTTTGACAATCTCCGATGGTTTTATAGATACCCAAAATACAAACGAGATGGAAGTTTGTTTTCTCAACCATAAAAAAAAAATAACGAAGCTTTTGTATTGTCAATTTCTACATGTAAGGCTTTCCCATTACGTATACTTATAAAAAAAAATTTTTTATATATAAGTTTAACCTTGTGCTTAATACTATAAATTAGCATTTAAGGCTACATTAATCGAGGGTATACGACAGAAGGCATTATAAAAAACCTTCACTAAGCATAAGTATTTATTAAAAAATTATTTATTCCACATCGTTTCTTGGGTTTAAATTCAAATCACACCATCTCTATAATAGGTAAATGCTTCTTTTTCTCTTTGAGTTGTTGGAATTATTTGTAATAAAATATCAGCAACAATTGTAAAAGTTTTATCAATAAAGTTATCATTTTTTTGAGATCTAGGCATAATTAGTTATAAAGTTATCAAATAATATTATTTTCTTTTTTTGAAAATAAATCCATAAAAAATTTACATACGTATATGTAAAAGCTTTTTATTGAAATCTATTTTTGTTTTTAATTCAAGTAATTTTATAAAAAATAAAAAAAATATATATATTTAATAAATTTACTTAAAATAAAAAATATGGCTATAATATATAGTTTTTAGATTACAATATCTAAAAATTCATCTTTGGAAAGATGGTTGAGTGGTTTAAGGCGTAGCATTGGAAATGCTATGTAGGCTTTTAGTCTACCGAGGGTTCGAATCCCTTTCTTTCCGAGTTCAAATTTGATGTATTTTTATATTAGAAACAAAAAAAAGTTGAACGATTTTTTTACTTTTTTATACAAAAATAAAAAAAATTTATGACAATAACTTATTTTTTTTATTAAATATTCAAAATATAAATATTATATTTTTTTGTATATTTTGATTATAAAAAAAATATGTTTTAATTTTATTGTATTAAATAAAATTTGAAAATTAGTTTTATAAATAGAATATTTTATATAATCCATTAATTTTATTAAAACTTTTTGAAATTACCAAACATTTTGATTTTTCATATGTAAATTTTTTTCTAAAAAAGTTATAAAAAAAAGAAATTTACAAAATATTTAGGAGTTAATGTCAATAAAAAATTTTCTATTAAAAAGTTTTAATATTAAATTTAAGCATTTTTTATAAAAAAATAATGAAATTTAATATTAGAACTTTTTAATAGTTTGATAGGTTGTTTTAAACTTGACGAGAATAATATTCTACAACTAACAACTCATTTATTTTTAAGTAAATCCATTCACGATCAATAATTTGATTAATTAATCCTTGAAATTGTATTAAATCAAAACTTAAATGATTTGGTATTTTTTGTTTTTGAAAAGAAGTTAAATTTTTTGTAATTATTGATTGAGATTTTTGTCTATTTTTTATAGTAATAACATCTTTAGGTTTACAATTATAACTTGGTATATCAACTGTATTATCATTTATTAAAATATGTCGATGATTAACTAATTGTCTTGCTCCTGGAATGGTCGGAGCCATACCCAAACGAAAAATAATATTATCTAAACGCATTTCTAATAATTGTAATAATACTTGACCTGTTGAACCTTTAGCTTTTCGAGCAATACGTACATATTTTAATAACTGTCTTTCCGTTAATCCATAATGAAAACGTAATTTTTGTTTTTCTTCTAAACGAATACGATACTGAGAAACTTTTTTATTAGATGTTGATTGATTAATATAGCCAGATTTTGATTTAAGTGTTTTATTAGTTAAACCTGGTAAAGCCCCCAGACGACGTATTATTTTTACACGCGGTCCTCGATAACGGGACATAATAACTCCTTGATATTACAAAAATGGTAAAAAATAATATAAAATATTAAACATATAAAAATTCAAAAATTTTGAAAAATTTTTTTTCATTCAATAATGACTTTTTTTTCATAGTTAAAAAAACTATAACATAATAAAGTAAACAAACAAATAAAAAAAGAAAAAAAATAATATTATTTTTTTTTCTTTTTTTATTTGAAAAAGCCCGCTATCGGAGTCGAACCGATGACCATCGCATTACAAGTGCGGTGCTCTGACCTCTGAGCTAAACAGGCCAAACTATTTTATTTTTTTATTATTAATATAATAATTGAAATAAAAAAGTGTTTATAACTGAAAAAAACTTTTTAATAATATTAAAATATTATATCTAATATTTTTGAAAAAAGCAATAAATTTTTATTATTATTTTTTATTTTTTTTTTAAGTATTGCATCAAAAAGAAAAAAAAACTATAATTAATTTGTATATAGTAAAAAAAAAGAAATTTTTTAACAGGGGGGTATGGCGAAATTGGTAGACGCTGCGGACTTAATTTAATTGAGCTTTAGTTGAGAAATCTACTAAATGATTGTTTTCAAATTCAGGGAAACCTAGGATGCAAAAAAAGATTAGGTAATCCTGAGCCAAATTTTGTTTAAAAAAACAAAATAGGTGCAGAGACTCAAAGAAAACTATCCTAACGAAATTTTTATAAAAATGAAAAAATGATTAAAAATTTGACTTATACATTAGTTATTTTTTTGTTATTGGATAACACTAATAAACATAGGCGAGGATAAAGATAGAGTCCGTTTTTACAAGTTAATCTTAACAACAATGCAAATTGAAGTAAAACGAAAATCCGTTGGCTTTAAAGACCGTGAGGGTTCAAGTCCCTCTACCCCCAACTTTACTTTTTGATGAAAAAAAAGTTGACACGTTTTTTATATTTATGCTAAAATAACATAAATATAAATTGCCGGAATAGCTCAGTTGGTAGAGCAGAGGACTGAAAATCCTCGTGTCACCAGTTCAAATCTGGTTTCTGGCATATTATTATCAAGTATAAAAAATAGAAAATTTTAGTTTTTGAAACCTTCTAAATTGAATTTCTTTATTAGAAGGTTTCAAAATTTTTATTTCAATTTCTATGTAAAAAGCAATATTTATTTTTTATATTTTGTTATATTGTTTTTCTTATTTATTTCTAATTAATACGCATCTTGTAATTCATAAAAATCAGGTACAATATAATCTTTGCGTAAAGGCCAACCTATCCAAGTATCAGGCATTAAAATACGCTTAAGGTGCGGGTGATTTTCGTAAAAAATTCCAAACATATCATAAGACTCACGCTCTTGAAAATCTGCACTTTTCCAAATCCAAAAAATAGATGGAATTTTTGGGTTTTTTCTTAATACAAAAATTTTTATACATACTTCTTCAGGTTGATCTGCGTTATCATTTATTTTTGTAAAATGATATACACTAGCTAATAAACCTCCCGGTTCCACATCATATGCACATTGAGAACGAAGATAATTAAATCCATAAACATAGAGAGCAACAGCTAAAGAAGGCCAATCTTCAGATCTAATTTGTAAAGTTTCTATTCCTTGATAATCAAAACCTAAAGGTCTATGCGTTAAATTATGCTTAATTAACCAAATAGATAAGCGTCCTTGTATTTTATTATTATTATTTTTTAAAATGTTTAACATATTATATTCAATTTTTTGAATTTTCTTTTTTTTAGTAAAAACTTATATATATATATTTTCTTTTTTTTTCAATGTTAAAGGTGTTTTTAACAAAACTTTAGAAGTTTGATTAGATTGAAAAAACAGATTTGCTGAAGTTAATTTTGGAGTATCTATATTTGAAAAAAATTGGAATTGATGATTTAAAGTAAAAAATCTTACCCCTTGTTTAAGATTTTTTTTTTCTTCATATATTTCTTGAGCTATTTTTTTACGAAGTTTTATTATAGCATCTATGATAGCTTCTGGTTTAGGTGGGCATCCAGGTAAATAAATATCAACAGGAATTAATTTATCTACTCCACGCACTGTAGTATAAGAATCTGTACTAAACATACCTCCAGTTATAGTACACGCACCCATTGCAATTACATATTTTGGTTCAGGCATTTGCTCGTATAGTCTAACTAAAGAAGGAGCCATTTTCATAGTTACAGTACCAGCTGTTATTATCAAATCAGCTTGTCTAGGACTCGATCTAGGTACTAAGCCATAACGATCAAAATCGAATCGTGAACCAATTAATGAGGCAAATTCAATAAAACAACAACTTGTACCATAAAGAAGTGGCCAGAGACTAGAAAGTCTAGCCCAATTAGAAAAATCATTAAAAGTTGTTAAAATTATTGAATTTGTAAGAGTTTTATTAAACAAAGAAGACTCTATAGAATTTTTAAGTATGTTAGTAGATTTATCTTCTAAGATATTTTCACAAGTAAAAAATTTGAAATTTAAGACCATTCTAATGCTCCTTTTCGCCATGCATATACTAAACCGATAATTAAAATAAAAATAAAGATTAAAGCTTCAATAAAAGATGATATACCAAAATTATAAAAACTCATAGCCCAAGGATACAAAAATACTGTTTCGACGTCAAAAATAACAAAAACCAAAGCAAACATGTAATATCGAATTTGAAATTGAATGCAAGCTTCTCCCATAGGTTCTATACCTGATTCATAACTAGTCAATTTTTCAGGTCCTTTGTTTGTTGGTGCTATCCATTTTGAAAGAGAAAAAATTATTATAGAAAAGCCACTAATAATTAACAAAAATAAAAAAAAATAATAATATTTTTGAAGTATAAACATTCAAAACCTCCTTTAAATGAAATTCTATTTTCATTTTTTTATTAATTATTTTAAACATTACTTTAAGAATATTTATACTAAAAAATTATTGAAAGTAATATGATACTAATTAAAACTTACTCTTTTATATTGAAAATAGATATTTTTAAGCAAGTTTGTTTATAAACCTTTAAATTAAAAAAACTAAAATATTCTTTTTTTGAACTAGTAAAAACGTTATTTATAAATAGAAATTTTTGATAAAAAATTAGGGCTATACGGATTCGAACCGTAGACATTCTCGGTAAAACAGTTATATTAGATTTTGAACTGTTTTAAAAACCCAACATGCATGTTTTTATGCATTGGGCTCGTTTATTAACTAAGAATTAATTTAGTTATTTTTCCATCCTTTTTTTTGAAAAAAAAATAATAAGATGGTTCCGTTTGCTTTAAATTTACTAAAGTATTTTAATGCAATCCCAAAGTTTTTCAAAAATTTTCAAATGTTGACTTAGGTTTGTTTATTTACATGGATTTTCTCAATTAAAGAGTTTCTATTGCTAAAATAATATGAAAGTTTATACACCTTAAATTTTCATAAAGCAAAAAAAGATTATCTTGAGTCCCTCGTAATTCTCATCATGTAATGGCATTAAAAAGAAAAAATTAACCATATCAACTCTAAAATGTAATTTCCAAATAATTGAAATTATTTATGTCAGGCTATTTTTCTCATTGATTAAATCAAAGAGTAAGACATTATATATTTCACAAATATTAAAAATTTTTTCTTTGTGAATCGAAAAATCGATAAAATTTTGATAAGCATTGGCGCACGTGTAAACGAGGCGCTCTACCACTGAGCTATAGCCCTTTAATAATAACTAACCTAATTTAGTATTATTTATTATACAATATATATACACTTTTTTACTACTTATTGTCAAGTTTTATATTTAAATTTGTTTGAAATTAAGTTTACTTTTTTTGTCTTGCATTAAAACTTATTAAATAGTTATAATTGTTTTATTAAAATAATAAAAGCCTACTTAACTCAGTGGTTAGAGTATCGCTTTCATACGGCGAGAGTCATTGGTTCAAATCCAATAGTAGGTACATAATTCTAGTAATTTATAGTAGTAACTTATATTAGATGTCATTTTTTATGACATCTAATATAAATTTTTGAACTATTTAAAAATTTTAGTAATTACTTTGATGTGTTTGCATTAATTGCTTCTAGTCTTGCTTTAGCTCTTTTAAAAATTAATTTTGTCTCAATTTCTTGTTTTTTGCCTTCTGCTTCGTCTAAATTTGTTTTTGCTTTTTGAAAGCTTTCTTGCGCTTCTTGAAAATCTATTTCACTAGCTTTTTCAGCGTCATTAACCAAAATAGTAACATTATTATTATCTATCATAGCGAAACCGCCCATTAATGCCATAGTTGACCATTGTTCATTAAGACGTATTTTTATAATTCCTATATCTAAAGCAGTTAAAAGCGATGCATGATTAGGCAATATACCAATTTGTCCACTATTTGTGGATAAAATAATTTCTTGAACCTCAGAATTCCAAACACTTCGATTAGGAGCCAGTACACGAAGATTTAGTGTCATTTTTTAACTCTCCACTTGTAACGTAGCGGCTTTTGCGGTAGCTTCATCAATGTTACCCACTAAATAAAAAGCTTGTTCAGGAAGACTATCTAATTCTCCAGAAAGAATCATTTGAAAACCTTTTATAGTTTCTCTAAGACTTACGTATTTTCCTGGAGAACCAGTGAAAACTTCTGCTACAAAAAAAGGTTGTGATAAAAATCTTTCTATTTTACGCGCTCTTGCTACAGTTAAACGATCTTCTTCAGATAATTCATCTAACCCAAGAATCGCAATAATATCTTGTAATTCTTTGTATCGTTGTAAAGTTTGTTTTACTCCCTGTGCGGTTTCATAATGTTCTTCACCTACAATCCAAGGTTGCAGCATAGTAGAAGTTGAATCTAAAGGATCTACAGCAGGGTAAATACCTTTAGCGGCTAAACCTCTAGATAATACAGTTGTTGCATCTAAATGTGCAAAAGTTGTTGCAGGTGCTGGATCTGTTAAATCATCAGCAGGCACGTAAACAGCTTGAATTGAAGTAATAGACCCTTCTTTTGTAGAAGTTATTCTTTCTTGTAAAGTTCCCATTTCTGTACTTAAAGTTGGTTGATATCCTACAGCAGAGGGCATTCTACCTAATAAAGCAGAAACTTCAGATCCTGCTTGAACAAAACGAAAAATGTTATCAATAAATAAAAGTACATCTTGTTTATTAACATCTCGAAAATATTCAGCCATAGTTAAAGCTGTTAATCCGACTCTCATACGAGCACCTGGTGGTTCATTCATTTGACCATATACTAATGCCACTTTTGATTCTGAAATATTTTCTTCGTTTATTACTTTAGATTCTTTCATTTCCATGTAAAGATCATTTCCTTCACGAGTTCGTTCGCCTACTCCTCCAAATACTGATACACCGCCGTGGGCTTTAGCTATGTTATTAATTAATTCCATAATAAGAACTGTTTTTCCTACACCAGCTCCTCCAAATAATCCAATCTTGCCTCCACGACGGTAAGGAGCTAAAAGATCTACTACTTTAATTCCTGTTTCAAAAATAGATAATTTTGTATCTAATTGAGTAAAGGCAGGAGCAGATCTGTGAATTGGAAATGTTGTATTAGCGTCTACAGGTCCTAAATTATCTACAGGTTCTCCTAAAACATTAAAAATTCTACCAAGAGTTGCTTCTCCTACAGGAACAGTTAAGGGAGCTCCTGTATCAATAACTTTCATTCCTCGCATCATACCATCTGTAGCACTCATAGCAACAGCTCTTACTTTATTATTTCCTAATAATTGTTGAACTTCGCAAGTAACATTAATTTCTTGACCTGCTGAATTTAGATCTTTAACAATTAAAGAGTTGTAAATATTAGGCATTTTACCTGGAGAAAAAGCAACATCTAATACTGGACCAATAACTTGAGTAATATTTCCTATATTTTTAGCAACAAGTGTAGAAATGCCAAAAGCGAAAAAATTTGTTTTCATAAAATAAAAAATTAGTTGATAATGAGATTGTAAGAAAAAAATGCTTTGTTTAAATAAATCAATTAATAATAAAAAAAAACTACCTTAAATAAAAATATATAAATATATACACTAAATAATTATTTAAATATTATTAATACTTATCTTATTTTACTAATTTATTTAACTTATTAATAAAATTTTTTAATATTATTTATTAAATAGATAGATTCATTTTTTATAATAAATCAATGAAAAAATTGAATTTATTTGTTACATATATATAAATATATACATGTATATATATATATATATTTATTATTATATATATATATATATATTTATGTAAATATATACACTGAAAAATAGAAAAACTGATAATATTTTAAGGTCAATCATGCTATTAAAAAAAAAAAAACAACTAAATTGATTGAATAATTGAATAACTAGGTTGCATTACATATAAAAAACAATATACAATAATAATGTTTTATTATTGAAAAAAAATTTTACTTAAAAAAAATTTATTTTTTTTATTAGTAAAAATTTTCTATAGAAAATAAAGATTATAAAAAAATTTTTATCGAGCAGACTTCATCCTTGCAAGAATATTATTTGATTTGTAGGGAGGGACTTATGTCACCACAAACGGAGACTAAAGCAGGTGTTGGATTCAAAGCTGGTGTTAAAGATTATCGATTAACTTATTACACTCCGGACTATGAGACCAAGGATACGGATATTTTGGCAGCATTTAGAATGACTCCTCAGCCTGGAGTACCAGCAGAAGAAGCAGGAGCGGCTGTTGCTGCTGAATCTTCTACTGGTACATGGACTACAGTTTGGACTGATGGTCTTACTAACCTTGATCGTTATAAAGGTCGATGCTATGGTATTGATCCTGTTCCTGGAGAAGATAATCAATATATTGCTTATGTAGCTTATCCTTTAGATTTATTTGAAGAAGGTTCTGTTACAAATATGTTTACTTCAATTGTAGGTAACGTATTTGGATTTAAAGCTTTAAGAGCTTTACGTCTTGAAGATTTACGAATTCCTCCAGCTTACACAAAAACTTTCCAAGGTCCTCCTCACGGTATTCAAGTTGAAAGAGATAAAATAAACAAATATGGTCGTCCTTTATTAGGATGTACTATCAAACCAAAATTAGGTTTATCTGCTAAAAACTACGGTAGAGCTGTATATGAATGTCTTCGTGGTGGGCTTGATTTTACTAAAGATGATGAAAACGTAAATTCTCAACCGTTTATGCGTTGGAGAGATCGTTTCTTATTTGTAGCAGAAGCTCTTTACAAATCTCAAGCAGAAACTGGAGAAATTAAAGGACATTACTTAAACGCTACTGCAGGTACATGTGAAGAAATGCTTAAAAGAGCAGCATGTGCTAGAGAATTAGGTGTACCTATTGTTATGCACGATTATTTAACTGGTGGTTTTACTGCAAATACTAGTTTAGCTTTTTATTGTCGTGATAATGGTTTACTTCTTCATATTCACCGTGCAATGCATGCAGTTATTGATAGACAAAAAAATCATGGTATTCATTTCCGTGTTTTAGCTAAAGCTTTACGTTTATCTGGTGGAGACCATATTCATTCTGGTACTGTTGTAGGTAAACTTGAGGGAGACCGTGACGTAACTTTAGGATTTGTAGATTTACTTCGTGATGATTATATTGAAAAAGATAGAAGTCGTGGTATTTATTTCACACAAGACTGGGTTTCTTTGCCAGGTGTTTTCCCTGTAGCATCTGGGGGAATTCATGTTTGGCATATGCCTGCTTTAACTGAAATTTTTGGAGATGACTCTATTTTACAATTTGGTGGTGGAACTTTAGGCCATCCATGGGGTAATGCACCTGGTGCAGTTGCTAACCGTGTTGCTTTAGAAGCTTGTGTCCAAGCACGTAATGAAGGTCGTGACCTTGCTCGTGAAGGAAATGAAGTTATTCGTGAAGCATGTAAGTGGAGTCCTGAATTGGCTTCTGCTTGTGAAATTTGGAAAGAAATTAAATTTGAATTTGATATTATAGATACTTTATAAAATAATTTAGATATGATATTTTAGATATTTTGTAATTTTTCTTTTTTTATTTGAAATTTCAAATAAAAAAAGAAAAATTACAAAATATCTAAGGGTTTGTAGCTCAGTGGATTAGAGCTCATGGTTCCGAATCATGAAGTCAAGGGTTCGAGTCCCTTCTAACCCTTTTTGAATTTTTCTTTTTTTGTATAAAAAAAAATGGGTTCTATTATTAAATAACTTAATTTTCACTTTTTTATATGTATTTTTTTTATAAAAATGAAAAAATAGTTTTTAATAAACTATTATTATTTTAATCTTAAAATTTTAATATTAAAAATCATTTATTTTTTTTGAAAAAGGATTTTTTTATGTCTTTAATGAATTGGTTTGAAGATAAACGAAGATTTGGTGGATTAATTGGGGCTTTTATTGAAAAAGCTACGAAAGGATATATTTTTAGTGAAAAAGAAAAAGATAGATATATTAAAATTGATACTACTAAAGGATTATGGACTAGATGTGACAATTGTGAAAATATGTTATATGTTAGATTTTTGAGACAAAATAAACGAATTTGCGAAGAATGTGGCTATCATTTACAAATGAGTAGTACTGAAAGAATTGAACTTTTAATTGATCGTGGTACTTGGTATCCAATGGATGAAGATATGACTGCTCGCGATATCCTTAAGTTTTCTGATGAAGATTCTTACAAAAATCGGATTGCTTTTTATCAAAAACGAACTGGTTTAACTGATGCAATTCAAACAGGCATAGGACAATTAAATGGTATTCCTATTGCACTTGGAGTTATGGATTTTCAGTTTATGGGAGGTAGTATGGGATCTGTAGTAGGTGAAAAAATTACTCGTCTTATTGAATATGCCACTAGAGCATCAATGCCATTAATTATAGTTTGTTCTTCTGGTGGAGCGCGTATGCAAGAAGGAACATTAAGTTTAATGCAAATGGCTAAAATATCTTCAGTTTTACAAATTCATCAAGCACAAAAAAGATTACTTTATATAGCTATTCTTACATATCCTACAACAGGGGGAGTTACTGCAAGTTTTGGTATGTTAGGAGACATTATTATTGCGGAACCAAAAGCTTATATAGCATTTGCAGGTAAAAGAGTTATTGAACAAACTTTACGACAAAAAATACCAGATGGTTTTCAAGTTGCAGAATCCTTATTTGATCATGGTTTACTTGATTTAATTGTGCCACGAAATCTTTTAAAGGGTGTTTTAAGTGAAATTTTTGAGTTATATGGCACTGCTCCATGTAAACAATTTCAAAATTCTTTTTTTAAATAACTTTATTTTAGATGTAATAATAATTTTATTCTTTTTTTTATTTAAATTTATTTCATTTATTTTTTCATAAAATTTTATTATTATTATTTATTAAAATAAGATATAATTTTTATTTAGTTTAGTTTTAAATAAAATCTAGTATATATTATATTTATTTTTTTATTATTTTTTTTTTAAGGTACTTTTTTATGACAGCTTCTTATTTACCTTCTATTTTTGTTCCTTTAGTTGGTTTAATTTTTCCTGCTATTACTATGGCTTCGTTGTTTATATATATTGAACAAGATGAAATTTTATAAATTGATTAAATATTAAATTTTCTTTTTTACTTTTTGCAAATATAGTTCTATAATATATCCATTTTTTTTTATTTTAGATAAAAAATTATATATTTTGTAAAAAGTAAAAAAGAAATGAAATACTTTAAAAACATTACAATAATATTTATTATTTTTATTCAAAAACAATTAATATTTTTTATCAACATTCTTTAACTATTTTTAGGAGACTTCGTTTTGTTATGAATTCACAAGTGGATAATATTCGAGTAGATTTTATAATAGGATCTCGAAGAATTAGTAATTTTTGTTGGGCATTTGTTCTTTTGTTTGGTGCGTTAGGTTTTTTTTTTGTTGGATTTTCTAGCTATTTGCAAAAAAATTTAATACCGTTTTTATCTGCTGAACAAATTTTATTTGTTCCACAAGGAATCGTAATGTGTTTTTATGGAATTGCAGGTTTATTTATTAGTTTTTATTTATGGTGTACTATTTTTTGGAATGTAGGGAGTGGTTATAATAAATTTGATAAACAAAAAGGAATATTTTCTCTTTTTCGTTGGGGATTTCCCGGAAAAAATCGTCGTATTTTTATTCAATTTTTTATTAAAGATATTCAAGCAATACGAATGGAAGTTCAAGAAGGTTTTTTATCTCGTCGAGTTCTTTATATAAAAATAAAAGGTCAACAAGATGTCCCTTTAAGTAGAATTGAAGAATATTTTACATTAAGAGAAATGGAAGATAAAGCTGCTGATTTAGCTCGTTTTTTAAAAGTTTCTATTGAAGGCCTTTAAATTTTTACTACAGTTTTGTTATATAAAAAATATGTTGTTTTTTAGTAAACTATAAATAGTTTTTATGAAAAAGAAGAATTTCATTTATGGGCAAATTTTTGCGCTTCCATATTGTTCTTTAGAAAAAGCATATAAAGCCAGTAAACATATACAAAAAATAAAAAAAGATTATTTTTTGTATAAAAATATGCTTTTTTCATCAAAACGTTCTTGGCAATCTATTCTTTTTTATATAAATACAGAATTAAATAATTCTGTATTTAAAATATACTGGAGTTTATTAGAATATAAATTTAGTTTATCTTTCATTCAATTTTTTCAAAATTTGATTTTTTTTTTCAAAAAAAAAAATTCAAATTTTGATTTAATGTTTATAAACGGAAAAAAAAATCAAAAAAAAATAAATAGAAAATTAGCTTGGATTGAAGCTACTTTAAATGATTTAGATGTTTGGAAACGTTATTATTTATTTTCTTCGTTTTTTTCTATAGATAAAAAAGAAAAAAATAATTTTTCTTTTTTGCAAATGAAAAATTTTCGATTGACAGCTATAGCTTATGAATCTATCGGTTTTGTTCCACGTTCTATAACCCGAACTTTTTCTAGATTTAAAGCAGAATTAACAAATCAATCAAGTTCGCTTGTATTAAAAGAATTTCGATTGGCAAAATATCAAGCATTGGCTTCTTTGCAATATATTGGATGTTTAGTTTTTATTCCTTTAGGAGTTTCTATTTTTTTTCAAAAATTTATTTTAGAACCTTGGATCCAAAATTGGTGGAATATTTATCAATCTCAAATTTTTTTGACTTCATTTCAAGAAGAAAAAGCTTTAAAAAGACTTCAAGAAATTGAAGAACTTTTTTGGTTAGATAAAGTAATGACATATTCATCGAGTAAAATACAATCGCAAGATTTGACTAAAGAAATTCATCAACAAACTATTGAATTAGTTCAATTTTATAATAATGATAGTGTTAAAACTATTTTGCATTTGTTGACTGATATTATTTGTTTTATTACGCTCAGTTGTTTATTTATTTTAGGAAAAGAACGTCTTGTTATTTTAAATTCTTGGGCTCAAGAATTGTTTTATAGCTTAAGTGATACAATGAAAGCTTTTTTTATTCTTTTATTAACTGATTTATGTATTGGATTTCATTCTCCTCATGGTTGGGAAATTGTAATAAGTTCTTGTTTAGAACATTTTGGGTTTGTTCATAATAAACATGTAATTTCATGTTTTGTTTCAACATTTCCAGTTATTTTAGACACAGTCTTTAAATATTTGATTTTTCGTCATTTAAATCGTATATCGCCTTCCATTGTAGCAACTTATCATACTATGAATGAATAAAAAATTCAATTTTGTTTTGTCCTCTTTTTTTTTATTAAATAAAATTATTTATATATAAATTTATATTAAAATTAGAAAATTTTTTTTTATTTATTATTATTGTTACCATAATGGCACATCTTCTAAATTTGAGTAGTTTATATAATAAGATTACTCGTAAAAATTATTTGAAATAAATAATCGAACCATGCAAAATAGAAACTTTAAGAACTTGATTATAAAATGGGCCACTCGATCAATTTCCCTAATGATTATTATAAATACAATAATTTGGTCGTCTGTTTCGGAAGCATTTCCTATTTATGCACAGCAGGGTTATGAAAATCCTCGAGAAGCTACTGGTCGTATTGTGTGTGCTAATTGTCACTTAGCTAAAAAACCAGTTGATATTGAAGTTCCACAATCTGTTTTACCAAACACGGTCTTTGAAGCTGTGGTCAAAATTCCTTATGATATGCAAATCAAACAAGTACTTGCTAGTGGTAAAAAAGGTTCTCTAAATGTTGGAGCAGTTCTTATTTTACCAGAAGGTTTTGAATTAGCTCCTTCTGATCGAATTCCTCCTGAAATGAAAGAAAAAATTGGTAATCTTTTTTTTCAACCTTATAGCAATGATAAAAAAAATATTTTAGTAATAGGTCCCGTTTCAGGTAAAAAATATAGTGAAATGATTTTTCCAATTCTTTCTCCAGATCCAGCTACTAATAAAGAATCTCATTTTTTAAAATATCCAATTTACGTTGGTGGTAATAGAGGAAGAGGTCAAATTTATCCTGATGGAAGTAAAAGCAACAATACGGTTTATAATGCTTCAATAACTGGTAAAATAACTAAAATTTTTCGTAAAGAAAAAGGTGGATACGAAATAACAATTGATGATGTGTCGGATGGACGTAAAGTTGTGGATACTTTGCCTGCAGGACCAGAACTTATTATTTCTGAAGGTGAATTTGTTAAAGTTGATCAACCTTTAACGAACAATCCAAATGTAGGTGGATTTGGCCAAGGGGACGCTGAAGTAGTACTTCAGGATCCTTTACGTATTCAAGGTCTTTTGGTATTTTTTGTTTCAGTAATTTTAGCACAAATCTTTTTAGTACTTAAAAAGAAACAATTTGAAAAAGTACAACTAGCTGAAATGAATTTTTAATTTTATAAAAATTTATTTCAAAATAAAAGAAAAAACATAAAAAAATTGAAAAAATGGAACATTGATCAAAATCAATGTTCCATTTTTTCAATTTTTTTATGTTTTTTCAAAAAAATCAAACTTTTTTTGAGTTTTAATAGGCATTACGTATTTATACTATAATATTTTTTAAATAAAATATTTTTTTGTTTTTATTATAAGGATGATCCTAATCCTGAATATGAACCATAAAAAAAGATACCGACTAAACCGATCACAAGGATACCAGCTACAGTACCGATTAGCCACAAAGGAACCCTTCCGGTAGTATTAGCCATTGAATTTACTCCTTTTCAAAAATTTGATAAATAGTTATAACTTAAAACATAAACAGTTACAAATAATAAAAAAAGTTTTTTATCCAGATAAGGTAAACAATTATTTTTTTTTTATAAAAATTTAATTAAAAAAGTAATTAGAAAATAAAACAGCAAGTACAAAGATTAGTAACAAACCCCAATAGAGGCTAGTACGATTTAATTCTACACTTTGTTTGTTTGGATTTGGTTGTGTCATAGCTCTAAATTGTTTTTAAGTTTATCGTTGAATAAACTGCATTGCTGATATTGCTCCTAAAAAGAAAACTGTAGGTACAGCTAGTCCGTGAACAGCTAACCATCTTACTGTGAAAATAGGATAAGTTCTATCGATAGTCATTAATGCCCCCCTAAAAGGATTTTGTAAATTCATCAATTTGTTCTAAGGAATTAAAACGGCCAGTTATTAATGGTACTTCTTGTCGGTTTTCTGTGAAATATTCATTTGGACGAGGACTTCCGAACACATCATAAGCTAAACCTGTGCTGACAAATAACCAACCTGCAATAAATAAAGAAGGTATAGTGATGCTATGGATTACCCAATATCTAATACTGGTAATTATATCAGCAAAAGGGCGCTCTCCCGTATTTCCAGACATGGTTAGCTCCGTATATTTTTGTAAAGACAAGGGGGAAATAATCCCAAAAAAAGTAAAATAAGAGGATCTAAAATTTCCTCAAAATTTTTCTTAACCTTGTTAGGTTGTCAATTTTATACCAAAGGTATTTTTGAAGCATACTAGCTTAGTATAGCTAATGTTCTTTTTACGCAGCAAGATAAATTCAATAAATTTTCAATAAATTAAAAGAAAATTGCATAAAAAGATTTCAAAATTTTTATATAATTTTTTTGAAACAAATATATATAATAATATATATATTATATTCAAAAATTTTGAAATGAAATTGAATATTAAAAGTTTTTAGAACTATTTAATATTGGCTTATTCTATATTAATAAAAAAGAATTATTCTTAATAATACTTTAGTGATATTAATAAACACTCTTTATTAATTTATTTTAATTAATTTTTATAAAAATAATATATATATATATAATATATATAATAGTATTATACTAAGTATAATTTATTCTTTTATTAAACCTTTACAAAAAAATTATATTTAATCTATTTTTATCTATATAAAATATTAAAAATTAATTTTTTTTATTTGGAAATTTTATATAATTATTTTGTGAAAGTTTAAACTAAATTTTTATTGTTATTTAGGTTTTTTTTTATGGTTACTATAATTAGTTATTTTCTTTTCTTAATTGGTGCATTAACATTAGCATTAGTTTTATTTATTGGATTAAATAAGATACAACTTATTTAAAAAAGGATTTAAAAAGGTTGTTTAAATTTCATTGTATTTCTCAAATTTTTTGAGATTTTATAGTAAACTCAAGTAATATTTAAATTAATTATTATTTTAGTTAAAAAAAAAAAAAAAAATGGTTGAAGCTTTATTGTCTGGAATTGTTTTAGGTTTAATTCCTATAACTTTACTTGGATTATTTGTAACTGCATATTTACAATATCGACGTGGTGACCAATTAGATCTTTAATTCAAAAATAAAATTTTGTTTATATAATATATGATTTTTAACACCTCCCTAAAAAGGGAGGTCTTATTTTTTTTTATTTATATATATATAAAATCTTTGAAATATTTTTAATAGACTCACGCCCTGTAGGATTTGAACCTACGACATTAGGTTTTGGAGACCTACGTTCTACCGAGCTGAACTAAGAGCGCTTACGATTACAAATTTATGTAAATTAAATATATGTAAATTAAATATATGCATATATTTATATGTATATATTTATATATATATAGATATATAAATATATATATATTATTTTAGAAGGTAGGGATGACAGGATTCGAACCTGCGACATTTTGTACCCAAAACAAACGCGCTACCAAACTGCGCTACATCCCTGAACCTTTTTTCTCTATATGTATTGTACTTTCTTTTTTTTTCTTTGCCTACTCATTTTACTTATTTTGCGGTTTTTTTATTTTTTTTTTTTTAAGTAAAAAAATAAAAATAGAATTTCACAAAAAAATTAATTTAAAATTAAAAATTTTTTGTTTATTCATATAGTTAACATAATTATGTGTAGTATATACTGTATATAATATACAAAAAATACAAATGTTATAAAAAAAGGAGTAATTTAAAATGCAAGATGTAAAAACATATCTTTCAACTGCACCTGTTTTGGCTACGTTATGGTTTGGGTTTTTAGCTGGTTTATTAATAGAAATTAATCGTTTTTTTCCAGATGCTTTAGTTCTTCCATTTTTTTAACATTTAAAGTAAAAAATTTTTAAAAATAAATGAGTTTTTATAAATATTAAATGTTACTAAATTTATTATTTTAATAATATTTTTTCATAGGTGTTGTAAACCTAAAATTTCAAATAGAATTATGGCTAAAAGTAAAGATATAAGAGTAACAATTACTTTAGAATGTACTAATTGTGCTCAAAATGATGAAAAAAAAAAAAAAGGTATTTCTAGATATACTACCCAAAAAAATCGTCGAAATACACCAATTCGATTAGAATTAAAAAAATTTTGTTGTTATTGTAATAAGCATACTATTCACAAAGAAATAAAAAAATAATAAATATTTTAAGGGTTTATAAAATTTAGTTATGAACAAATCTAAAAGATCTTCTCGTAGGCGTATGCCACCCATTAGATCAGGAGAAATTATTGATTATAAAAATATTAGTTTACTGCGTCGATTTATTAGCGAACAAGGAAAAATTTTATCTAGAAGAATGAATAGATTGACTTCAAAACAACAACGTTTATTAACTATAGCTATTAAACGAGCGCGTGTTTTAGCTTTGTTACCATTTTTAAATAACGAAAATTAATTGTTTATTGGTATATATTTTTTTATATTAAAACCTCCCCGGAATTCAATTTTGAAATTACCCGGAGAGGTTTTTTTTATTATTTAGTAATATTTTGGATGATTGTAGAAAAACAAAATTTATCTAATATTGCTATTTGAGCAAGAATTTTTCTATTTAAAAGAATTTTTTTTTTATATAAATATTCAATTAATTTATTATATGAAATTCCATTCTCTCTTGCTGCTGCATTAACTCGTGTAATCCATAAACGTCGAAGATTTCTTTTTCGTTTACCTCTATCACGATGAGATGATGCTAATGCCCTCATTCCTTGTTGATTAGCAGTTCTAAAAAGTTTGGAATGAGTTCCTTGAAATCCAGATGTAAGCGTAAGAATATTTTTACGCCGTTTTCGTGCTACATAACCACGTTTAACTCTAGTCATTGCTGTATATACTCTTTTAAATTATTAAAAAATTTATATAAAAAAATAAAAAATTTATGTGTTTTTTTTTATATCAAAATATAAAATTTAAATAAATATTTTTTTGCATTTTTTTTTATGCTACTTTTATATTAAATTATATAGATATTTTATATATAAAAAAAATTTTTTATTTTTTCTTAGATTATTATAAAAAAATGTCGTAATTTTCTTATGTATAAAAAAAAAATACCAAAAGCTTTTGCTACTATAACCTTCCTTAAACATAATTTTTTCAGTTTGATTTCTTCTTAGTAGTTAAGGGATAGGACCTTTATTTAAGAAAAATTATGAATTCCTTTGTTTCTATAGTTTCTCCTTCAACGAATAGGTCCTTTCTATATGCCGAAGCTAGTTTTAAAAAATTATTTTAATAATATCAGTTAAATTGTATAATTTCTGATTTTAAGCTTTTTTTTTATTAATGAAAAACTCAAATAGATTTTCAATTTTTTCATTCATTAACGACATGTTATTTGAAGGTTGGCTGAGTAGCTGACCGTTCCGTTTCGTTTTTACGATTCTATAAGTAATATTATATTATGAAATTATATAAAAAAATTTTTAATGATATTTCTCGCTTAATGGATTGAAAATCAGTCGCTACCATTGAGAAATGGTTTTCCATCCTAAATTTAAGGTGATTGGATTTGCACCAAAGGAAACTATAAATTGGATTTAAATAAAAATATATAATATATCTTTACGTATTAAAATAATAAAAATTTTTTGCAATAATGATTTTTTCTATTTTTACGTTTTTGATTTAAACAAGTCGCACATACACTCTAGTACATACTCCTCGACGTTGAGGACATCCTTTAAGGGCTGGGGATTTTGTTCTATTTTCTATTGGTTGTCTTTTATTTCTAATTAATTGTTGAATAGTAGGCATTATAAATTCTATGCAAAATTTTTTAGTTTGGATAAACCTAACCTTAACAAATTAAATAATTTTTGTTTTAGAAAATAATTTTTAGTTTTTTACAGAATTAGAATTATTTTCTATAGCAACTAAATCTACAATTCCATAGGTTTTTGCTTCTTTTGCCGACATAAAAACATCTCTTTCCATATCTTCTGAAATAACCCATAAAGGTTTACCAGTTCTTTGTACATAAACTTTAGTAATACAATCGCGAAGTTTCAAAACTTCTTCCGCTTCCATAATACATTCTCCAGCTTGTCCATCATAATAAGAACTAGCAGGTTGATGAATCATTACCCTTTTAAGAAAAATTGAATTTTTTGTTTTTTATTCAAAAAAAAATCAAATTCAATGAACTGTACATGCATTTAAAAGTGCATACAGCTCTTTTTTAATTATAATTTATTTAAAATATAAAATAATTTGTTATATTTTATTTTTATAATTTAAAACCATCTTTTTTATTATGATAGTTCTATTGCTATACAAAAACTATATTAATTGAGCAATTCCAAAGTTTTTTTTTATTATTGAAAATTTTTTAGTCATAAAATAAGTTTATAACGCTAGAATAAACTCTTAAAAACTATAATTTATACTTAAAAGTTTTTTTATTTTTGTATAAAAATAGATATGTCATGTTATTATTACCTTTTTTGGTACAGACATATAAATGAAAAAAAATCATTGGCACAAAGCGTGGGGTAGTGCTATACGTTTAGTAATTTCTCCTCCTGTTAAAATAAAAGAACCCATTGAAGCTGCTAATCCCATACAAATTGTATGTACATCAGGAACAACAAATTGCATAGCATCGTAAACAGAAATTCCAGCTAAAACAGCACCACCAGGAGAATTTATATATAGGTACATATCTTTACTTTCATCTTCACCGTTAAGATACATCATAATACCAATAAGTTGATTTGCTATTTCGTCATCTACTTGTTGACCTAAAAAAAGCAATCTTTCACGATAAAGTCGATTGATTAAGATAATTTTATTATTTTTTTCTTAAAAAACTGTACAAGCACTTTTTAAATGCATACAGCTTAAAGTATTGTGAAAAATTTTTATTTTTACAATTTTAGTTCAAATTTGCTTTTTTGCTAATTGAACTTTTAAAATGTTTTTTATTGGTAAATTTTTTTTTTTATTCAATTTTTTTAACAATAAAAAATTTCTTATTTATAAAATAGTTTTTAATAAAAATCTTTAGGTTTATACTCTACTTCATAAAAAATTTCGTGACTATTATTTGTACATATAAACAAATAAAATTTTAACTTTATTGATAAAAATTTAACTATTTTTATTTTAGTTATTTATTCCAGAATTGAAAGAAGTTTAAATACTTTATTTATTTTAATTAACCATAGAATTTTATAATTAGTTTTTTTTTATTGAAATTCACGCTTTAATTTTTTTGAAAAATTGATCAAATTTAAGTGAATAAAAAAAACAATTTAGTCGCAAAAAATGACGGATAGATTCCGTATAACTAAAATATTTAATAAGACGCATTATACGTCAATCCAAACAGCATCTTCTTCTCCAGGGAGACGAAAAGGGACTTTCGGAACACCAATAGGCATATTTTTTTCCACAAACTAAATACCACTCTATAATAAAAAAACGTAAAATGATATTTTATTTATTATATCTATTATATATATATATTTTGATAAAAATAATATAATATACTAATATTAGTATATTCGTTTTTATATAGTATATATTTTTAATTAAATGAAAATAAAAAATGGGACCAATCTCTCCATTGTGATCCTAAAGATAGAAATGCTAAACTGTTTGTGCTTATGTTTATTGGTAAAAAATATATTAGTTTTTTTTATTTTTCCTTTGGGATGATGAAAAAAAGGTTTAATTATAAAAACGAATAAGTTTTAAATGCAAAAAAGTTACATAGTGTCTAATTCTCTTTGAGAAAGGGGTATTTTTATGGGTTTACCTTGGTATCGTGTTCATACAGTTGTGTTAAATGATCCAGGTCGTTTAATTGCTGTACATTTAATGCATACTGCTTTAGTTTCTGGTTGGGCAGGTTCCATGGCTTTGTATGAATTAGCTGTTTTTGATCCTTCTGATCCTGTTCTTGATCCAATGTGGAGACAGGGTATGTTTGTTATACCTTTTATGACTCGTTTAGGAATAACAAAATCATGGGGTGGTTGGAGTATTACAGGAGAAACTGTAACTAATGCTGGTCTTTGGAGTTATGAAGGAGTAGCCGCAGTACATATTGTTTTATCAGGATTATTGTTTTTAGCAGCTATTTGGCATTGGGTGTATTGGGATTTAGAATTATTTCGTGATGAACGTACAGGTAAACCTTCTTTAGATTTACCTAAAATTTTTGGAATTCATTTGTTTCTTTCTGGAGTACTTTGTTTTGCATTTGGCGCTTTTCATGTAACAGGCTTATTTGGTCCTGGAATATGGGTGTCTGATCCTTATGGATTAACAGGAAAAGTACAACCTGTAGCGCCAGCTTGGGGTGCTGAAGGTTTTGATCCTTTTGTTCCAGGAGGAATTGCCTCTCATCATATTGCTGCAGGTATTTTAGGAATATTAGCTGGTTTGTTTCATCTTAGTGTACGTCCTCCTCAAAGATTATATAAAGGATTACGTATGGGAAATGTTGAAACAGTTTTATCTAGTAGTATTGCAGCTGTTTTTTTTGCTGCTTTTGTTGTTGCTGGAACTATGTGGTATGGATCTGCAGCAACTCCAATTGAATTATTCGGACCTACTCGTTATCAATGGGATCAAGGTTTTTTTCAACAAGAAATAGATCGTCGAATTCGTTCTAGTAAATCTGAAAACCTTAGTTTGTCAGAAGCTTGGTCTAAAATTCCTGAAAAATTAGCTTTTTATGATTATATCGGTAATAATCCCGCTAAAGGAGGATTGTTTAGAGCTGGTGCAATGGATAATGGAGATGGAATAGCTGTTGGTTGGTTGGGTCATGCTGTTTTTAAAGATAAAGAAGGTAATGAACTTTTTGTTCGTCGTATGCCTACTTTTTTTGAAACTTTTCCAGTTGTATTGGTAGATGAACAAGGAATTGTTCGAGCTGATGTACCATTTAGAAGAGCAGAATCCAAATATAGTGTTGAACAAGTAGGTGTAACTGTTGAATTTTATGGTGGTGAGCTTGATGGGGTTAGCTTTAGTGATCCTGCAACAGTAAAAAAATATGCTAGACGTGCTCAATTAGGTGAAATTTTTGAATTTGATCGTGCTACTTTAAAATCTGATGGTGTTTTTCGAAGTAGTCCAAGAGGTTGGTTTACTTTTGGTCATGCTACATTTGCTCTTCTTTTTTTCTTTGGTCATATTTGGCATGGTGCTAGAACATTATTTAGAGATGTTTTTGCAGGAATTGATCCTGATTTAGATGCACAATTAGAATTTGGAGCGTTCCAAAAATTAGGAGATACAACAACAAAAAGACAAGTTATATAAATAATATTTTTTCTATTTTTTAGAAAAATAAGAATTTATATATAGTTTTTATTGAAAATAATATTCAACTAGTACGAAAGTTATCTGCAAATTTTTACCTAATATACAAATATATGGAAGCATTAGTTTATACATTTTTGTTGGTAGGTACTTTAGGAATCATTTTTTTTGCTATTTTTTTTAGAGAACCACCTAAAGTACCAAGTAAAGGAAAAAAATAAAAATTTAATATTAAATTAGAAATTATGGACTAATGACTTTTTATTTAAAAAAGTCATTAGTCTGATTAATCTTCATGTTCTTCAAATGGATCTCTAAGTTCATTAGAAGGTTGTCCAAAAGCAGTATAAAGAGCATAACCAGTAAAGCTTATAAGTAAACAAGATATGAAGATAGCGACAAAAGTTGCAGTTTCCATTGTTAGGTAGTTCCAAAATAATGGTATATTTTTAATGTATATTTTTTAATATAATAGTACAAAAAGTTAATAAATCTCAACTCATCTAATAAGTTTTATGGCTACACAAATAATTGATGACACTCCTAAAACAAAAGGAAAAAAAAGTGGTATAGGTGATATATTAAAACCATTAAATTCTGAGTATGGAAAAGTTGCTCCTGGCTGGGGAACTACTCCTCTTATGGGTATTATGATGGCTCTTTTTGCAGTTTTTTTAGTTGTTATTTTAGAACTTTACAATTCATCTGTTTTATTAGATGGAGTTTCAGTTAGTTGGTAATAAGTAAAAATTGAATAAAATGAATTGCCGCCTATAAAAAAGCGGCAATTCAAAAAAAGAATTTTGTATTGATTTTTTACTTTTTGGTAGTTTAATTGTGTAATTATTAAATTGAAGGATTTTTGAATATGGGTGTGCGTCTTGTGTAAATAAATCTATATTTATAATACAAAAATAATTTGTTACTTATATTAAAGTAAATTTTTTTTGTTAAATGCTTCTAATAATTTTAGTATTTAAAGCACAAAAATAAAAAATTTAAACTATGATTAATTTATTTAAATTTATTAGTAAAACTTCGTTATCAACATAAAAAAAATTATATTTTTTTATTCAAATCTATATAACTGTTTTATATAATATATTAAATGAGAAAAAAGATGTGAACTCATTGTATCTTTTTTTTAGTCATCGAAGTTTTATAGAAATCTAAGGTTTAGAAATAATTATTGAGATTTAAACAAGATAATCAAAAAAAAGATTACTCAAAATTTTTTTATAAAATATAAAAACTTGAGATCAAAACAAAAAAATTTTTTTTGTTGAAGCTGTAAGATTATAAATAATCATTTACGGTTTTTAGAGGGGGAACTTTAGTAACCTATCTCAATAAAGTATATGATTGGTTCGAAGAGCGTCTTGAGATTCAAGCGATTGCAGATGATATAACAAGTAAATATGTTCCTCCTCATGTTAATATTTTTTATTGTTTAGGAGGAATTACTTTAACTTGTTTTTTAGTTCAAGTAGCTACTGGGTTTGCAATGACTTTTTATTATCGTCCTACTGTAACTGAAGCTTTTTCGTCTGTTCAGTATATAATGACTGAAGTGAATTTTGGATGGCTTATTCGTTCAGTTCATCGCTGGTCTGCAAGTATGATGGTTTTAATGATGATTCTACATATTTTTCGTGTTTATCTTACAGGAGGCTTTAAAAAACCTCGTGAATTAACTTGGGTTACTGGTGTTATTTTAGCAGTTTTAACTGTATCTTTTGGTGTTACAGGTTATTCTTTACCTTGGGATCAAATTGGTTATTGGGCAGTTAAAATTGTAACTGGTGTACCAGATGCTATTCCAGTAATTGGTTCTCCTTTAGTTGAGTTATTACGTGGAAGTGTAAGTGTAGGTCAATCTACATTAACTCGATTTTATAGTTTACATACTTTTGTATTACCTCTTTTAACTGCAATATTTATGTTAATGCATTTTTTAATGATTCGTAAACAAGGTATTTCAGGTCCGTTATAATTTATGTAATTAAATTATTAAATAAAAAAGGTTTTAATACTAATTTCATTGCCATAGTTTATTTTCAATATTTTATATTAGATAAATATTTTATGGATTTTTTATTTTCTATTTTAAATATTTTTATATTTTTAATAGATTTTTTACAAAGGAAAATGGGTTATGGGAGTGTGTGACTTTATTTAATAATAATTATTGTTGTACAGAAATAATTTAAAATCTGTTACATAAAAGTTAATAAGATTATGTATTTTTATCCCAATTATTTTTATGTAAAAACTTGGGTAATAATTTTTTTATAAAAACATTTTTCTATGATCAATTTTGAATATTAAAGACTTCGTTAAATCCGATAAATTATTTGAAAACTTTCAAATAAAAAAACTATAGTGTAAAAATGCATTCATTTCTGTTGTATTTTTTTTTTGACTATCGGAGTAAAAAAAAATATCTAATGAAAAATAAAACACAAAATTATTAATAAGTTAAATTTTGTATTAAACTATACAAAAAAAGACAATTCAAAAAAAATTTTAATTTTTTACTTGAATTATGAGCATAAAATTTTTTTATATATTGATATATATATAAATATATTAAAATAAAAAAAATTAATAAATGTTTGAGCCGGATGATATTAAATTATCATGTCCGATTCTTTTGGGGGCTTTTTTTTTAATCTATCCTAATAACAAAAAAACCTGATCTAAGTGATCCTATATTACGTGCTAAATTAGCTAAAGGTATGGGACATAATTATTATGGTGAGCCTGCTTGGCCAAATGATCTTTTATATATTTTTCCAGTAGTTATTTTAGGTACTATTGCATGTACTGTAGGTTTAGCTGTTTTAGAGCCTTCAATGATTGGAGAACCTGCAAATCCTTTTGCAACTCCTTTAGAAATATTGCCAGAATGGTATTTTTTTCCCGTTTTTCAAATACTTCGTACAGTACCTAATAAACTATTAGGTGTACTTTTAATGGCTGCTGTACCTGCAGGATTATTAACAGTTCCTTTTTTAGAAAATGTTAATAAATTTCAAAATCCTTTTCGCCGTCCTGTAGCTACTACAGTTTTTTTAATTGGAACTGTTGTAGCTCTTTGGTTAGGCATTGGAGCTGCTTTACCTATTGATAAATCTTTGACTTTAGGCTTATTTTAAAATATTTTAAATTTTTTTAATTAAAAAGAATATCTGAAATTTTTAATTAAAAATTTCAGATATTCTTTATTAATTAAAAAAACGTTTTTCAATTCAATTACCTAAAAATAAAAATTCTATTAACTAATAGAATTTTTATTTTTAGGTAATTGAATTGAAAAACGTTTTTTTAATGCTTCTAATACTTGTTCTACTGATTTTTTTCCAAAATTTTTAATTTTTATTAAATCATCTTCACTATAATTTAACAAATCTGCAATTGTATGCACATTGACTTTTTTAAGACAATTATACGCTCTAGCAGGTAATTCTAGCTGATCAATAAATATATGTTTAAAAGCAACATCTTTTGTCATTTTTTCTATATCAAGGGATATAGATTGAAAAGGAAAATAAGAAATATTTAATTCATTTGTTTTTTCTATTCCAAAATTTTTTTCTTTTTTTTCTGAATTAATTAAAGGAATAAATAAATCAATTAAATTGCGAGAAGCCTCATAAAGTGCTTCTTTTGGAGTTAAACTTCCATCAGTCCATATTTCTAGAAAAAGTATTTCTTTTGTTTTTTTTTCACTTTCAAAAGAATGAACACTGTAATTTGCATTTCTTATTGGCATAAAAACAGCGTCTACTGGAAACAGACCTTCTTGAAATTTTTGTAAATTTTCAATACGATATCCACGATCTTTTTCAATATTTAATTCAATTTCCAATAAAATTTCTTTATTTAAAGTTGCTATATATTGTGTATTATCAATAATTTTAATACATGAAGGTCCTTTAATATCTTGAGCCGTTATTTTTTTAGGTCCTAAAATTGAAATATATGCTTTTTGAGGTTCAAAAGAATCACTTTTTAAAACAATTTCTTTTAAATTAATTAAGATATCATGAATCGATTCTTGTAAACCGATTATTGTTGAATATTCATGTTTTACTTTTTTAATTTTAGCGTATGTAATCGAAGCTCCTTCAATTTCATTAAGCAATGCTCTACGCATAGCTATTCCAACTGTGTTGGCTTGACCTTTTCGAAAAGGTGAAATAGCGAAACGACCATAAAGAAGACGTTTACTTTCTATTTTAGATTCAATACACTTCCACTGTAATGTTTGAGTAGAAACTTTTATTTCATCTTGAATCATATTAATATTTTTTTAGAGTAATTTTGTATTTACACACGTCTTTTTCTAGGTGGTCTACATCCATTATGTGGCATTGGAGTTACATCCCGTACAAAACTAAGTATTATACCACTGCGACGAATCGCTCGTAATGCTGTATCTCTACCAGGACCTGGACCACTAATCATAACTTCAGCTTGTTTCATCCCTTGATCAATTAACACTCGAATAGCGTTTTCGGCTGCAGTTTGGGCTGCAAATGGAGTACTTTTTTTTGTACCTTTGAATCCACAAGCACCCGCAGAAGACCATGAAACAACTTGTCCTCTAATATCTGTCACAGTTACAATTGTATTATTAAAGCTTGCTTGAATGTGAATAACTCCTTTCGGTAATCTACGTTTTCCTTTACGTAAATTAATTTTCTTTACAGATTTTGGCATAATTTACTATATATATATATGTTATGTTATTTATATTTTAACTTAAAGTTTTTAACCCTGTCTTTGTTTATGTTTTGGATTAGAACAAACTACCATAATTCGTCTTCTACGACGAATTAATCGGCAATGTTCACAAATTTTACGAACAGAAGCGCGGATTTTCATAAAAATTTTAACCTCTTTTTTCCTTTTATTTTTAATTATTTGAAGATTTTGCACGAAGCCTATAAGTTATACGACCTTTAGTTAAATCATAAGGACTTAATTCGACTTTGACCCTATCTCCTGGTAATATTCGAATATAATTTCGTCTAATTTTTCCCGAAATATGTGTTAATACGTGACATCCGTTTTCTAAACAAACCCGAAACATTGCATTAGGAAGTGATTCTATAACAACACCCTCCATATCAATTAAATTTTGTTTCTCCATTAAAAGAAGAATCTCCTTTTTAATAAACTAACATTAATAAAAACAATACTAGCTAGCTCTTATTATGTAAAGATTCTCTATAAAAAATTACCATACATAACATAGAAGCTCTCCTCCAATTTTTTTTTCTCGAGCTTCTCGATCTGTCATAATTCCTCGAGAAGTAGAGAGAATTACAATTCCCATTCCACCTAAAACTTTAGGAATTTCTTTATGATTAGAATACACTCGTAAACCAGGTTTACTAATTCGTCTTAAAGTTGTTATATATGATTTTTTTTTCTTTCCTTGATATTTTAAATTTAATATTAAAATATCTTTAGTATTTTGTTTATTATCAATAAAATTATCTATAAAACCTTCTTGTAAAAGAATTTTTGCAATATTTCTAGTTATATTAGTAGCTGGTACTTTAACTGTTTTTATTTTTCCTAAATTTGCATTTCTTATTGAGGTTATCATATTAGCAATTATATCGTTCCCCATAAAAACTCCTTAAATTAATTGAAAAATATTTTTTAAGTATTTTTTATTTGTTTTTTTAGTAAAAAACAAATAAAAAATTTATTTATAAAACTTCTGGAGCTAATGAAACTATTTTTGTAAAATTAGATTCTCTTAATTCTCTAGCAATTGGTCCAAAAACACGAGTTCCTTTTGGATTTCCTTCTTGATTAATAACAACGGCTGCATTATCATCAAATTTTATTATTGAACCATTATTGCGTTTAAATTCTTTACGAGTACGAACAATAACCGCTCTAACAATTTCGGATTTTTTAATAGGCATATTTGGAACTGCTTCTTTAACAACAGCAATAATAATATCACCAATATTGGCATATTTACGATTACTTGTTCCTATTACTCGAATACACATTAATTTTCGAGCTCCGCTATTATCTGCAACATTTAAATAAGTTTGAGGTTGAATCATTTTTTATTGTTAATAAACCCCCCTATTAAATTTAGGGGGGCCAAATTGAATATTTAAAATTTATAAAATTAAGTAAGTTTTTATTTTTTTACATTTCTTGTTTTTTGTGTATATTAGCTGTTGTAATAAACTGAGTACGTATTGGCATTTTGTATGCAGCAATTTTCATTGCAGCTCTAGCAATATTTTCAGATACTCCACTTATTTCATAAAGTATTTTACCAGGTTTAACGACAGCGACCCAATATTCTGGCGATCCTTTTCCAGAACCCATTCTTGTTTCTGCAGGTCGTATGGTAATAGGTTTATCAGGAAATATACGAATCCATAATTTACCGCCTCGACGAGCGTAGCGAGTTATAGCTCTTCGACCTGCTTCTATTTGTCGAGACGTAATCCAAGATGGTTCAAGCGCTTGAAGAGCAAATTTACCAAAACAGATAAAATTGCCTCGCGTTGAAATTCCTTTTAAATTTCCTCTATGTTGTTTACGAAATTTTGTTCTTTTAGGGTTATAGTCGATTTTGCTCGCTACTTCAAAACCGGACATGAATTTTTTATTCATCCGGCTCCTCATGAATAAAATTTTATTTATTTTCAAAAATAATGAAATTTTAAATAAAAAATTCACGGGCGAATATTTACTCTTTAAATTCAATGATTTTTTATTATTTGATTATTCATTTATTGTTGGTTTTCTTCGCCATCCTATCATATAAATAAAAAAATATGAGAAATATTTTTTCATTTATAGATTCCTTCGTTTTTATGATTTTATCAATTTTGTTTAGGTTTTTTTTGAGTAGTTGAGCTTTTTTTTTTTTTAATGTTCTTAGTTTTTCTTAAAATTAAGCTCTTCTTTTTTGCTTTTTTATACTAAAAAAAAAACAAACCCTACAATTATTTATTTATTAGTCTTTTTTCGCTTCACAAAGTAAAAAAACTTGTGGAAATTTTTTGATAATTATTTTTTTTTATTATTCTAATATAAAATCATAAATTATTTTCTAGTAAAAACTAGAGTTTCAATTTTTGTTTTTCAGCAAAATATGAAAATAAACGAGTCACACACTAAGCATAGCAATTTTTTTTTTATATTAAATTTATAATAAAGTTATTTTATTGAATAAAGAAAAGATTATTCATCATCTTGAAATATCCAAACTTTGATTCCTAATACACCATATATTGTTTGAGCTGCATAATAACAATAATTAATACGAGCTCGTATTGTTTGTAAAGGAACTCTACCTTCTCGTGCCCACTCAACACGAGCTATTTCAGCTCCATTAAGTCTGCCTGCAATTTGTATTTTAATTCCTTTTATATTTCCTTTTTTTGCTAATTCAATAGCTTTTTTCATTGTTCGTCTAAAAGCAACTCTACTTTCTAATTGTAAAGCAATATACTCTGCAAGAATATTCGGTTCTCCATATGGTTTAGCAATTTCGACTAAAGTCATTTGAAGTCTTCGATCTCCAGAATTTAATATTTTTTGTACATTTATTTTTAATTGTTCAATTCCTTGACCACGGCTTTCTACTAATAAAGCAGGAAATCCTGTGTATATTTCAACTTGAATTAAGTCTGTTTTTCTTTTAATTTCAACACGGGCAATTCCTCCATAATTAGAAGAATTTTTTATATGTTTTTGTACATATAATTCAATACAATTACGTATTTTTTTATCTTCTTCAAAAACTTTAGAATACTTTTTTGGTTTTGCAAACCAATAAGATCTATGATTTTGTGTTATACCAAGTCTAAAACCAAGTGGGTTTATTTTTTGTCCCATATATATTTTTTTTCAAATTATATTAATTAAATTTTTTTCTTTTTTTTAGTTAGGAATAATATTCAGTACAATAGTTATATGACAAGTAGGTTTATGTATAGGATAACCACGGCCTTGTGCTCTAGGTTGAAATCTTTTAAAAAAAGTGCCTTGATCGACTTGAATTTCACTTATAAATAAATTTGTTTTACTTAATTCAAAATTATGATTAGCATTTGCAGCTGCGGAAGAAAGTAATTGTAATATTGGATTACATGCGCGATAGGGCATAAATTCTAATATCATAAGTGCTTGTTCATAAGAACGACCACGAATTTGACTGGCTACTCTTCGAACTTTATGCGGAGACATATGTATATGTTTAGCAACAGCTCGGATTTTTTTATTAGAAGTATTAGTTTTCATTAAAAATTATTTCCTAATTAACGACGGGATTTTTTATCATTTTTTGCATGTCCTCGAAAAGTTCGAGTAGGGGCGAATTCTCCTAATTTGTGACCAACCATACGATCTGTTATATAAATTGGTAAATGTTCTTGTCCATTATGAACAGCTATTGTATGACCAATCATTGTAGGTACAATTGTAGACGCGCGAGACCATGTTATTATTATTTTTTTTTCTTTTTTTAAATTAAGATTTTCAATTTTTTTTAATAAATGATCAGCTACAAAAGGACCTTTTTTTATTGAACGTGTCATTGCCAACT
>OX419765.1:92500-112500 GCA_948567375.1 Lunularia cruciata
GGTCAAATAAAACTCCTATAAAACCAATAAATAATGTAGGTATTGTTAATATAATTAAAGGAAATAGCATAATATTATTAGATTCTTTGGGATATAAACTAGATTGTTTTTCTAATTGGAATTTTTCTTTATTAACATTTAAACTTCCCCATATTGAAATATAAGACGAATAATTAGAATCTTTAAAAAAATGACCACGAAATTCTCCTTCAAAAGTTAAAAAATAAATACGAAACATATAAAAAGCAGTTAAACCAGCTGTAAAAAACGCAATTGAACCTAAGATGGGAAAATGTACCCAACTATCTACCAAAATTTCATCTTTAGACCAAAAACAAGCAAAAGGTGGAATACCACAAAGAGAAAGTGTACCAAATAAAAAAGTTATTGACGTTATTGGCATATGTTGTCTTAAACCACCCATAAAAACCATATTTTGACTTTTATTAGGATGGTATCCTACAATAGGTTCCATCGAATGAATAACTGAACCAGAACCAAGAAATAATAAAGCTTTTGAATAAGCATGTGTAATAAGATGAAATAAACCAGCTTTGTAAGACCCTATACCTAAAGCTAACATCATATAGCCTAGTTGTGACATTGTTGAATAAGCAAGACCTTTTTTTAGATCTTTTTGAGCTAAAGCAATACTAGCTCCTAATAAAGCTGTAATAGCACCTGTCCAAGAAATTACAGTCATAACAAAAGGTAAAACTTGAAAAAGAGGAAACATTCGAGCAACAAGAAAAATACCAGCTGCAACCATAGTTGCAGCATGAATAAGAGCAGAAATTGGAGTAGGTCCTTCCATGGCATCTGGTAACCATATATGTAATGGAAATTGTGCAGATTTGGCTATTGGACCTAAAAACAAAAAAAGAGCACAAAAAGTAGCAAAAAATAAATTAATTTGATTATAAGTAAGCAATTCAAAAAATCGTTTTGATAATTCTTGAAAATCAAAACTACCTGTTATCCAATAAAATCCTAAAATGCCTAATAATAATCCAAAATCACCAATACGATTTGTCACAAAAGCTTTTTGACAAGCATTAGCTGCACTTGGTCTAGTAAACCAAAAACCAATTAATAAATACGAACACATTCCAACTAATTCCCAAAAAATATAAATTTGTATTAAATTAGGACTAAGAACTAAACCTAACATTGATGCAGTAAAAAGACTTAAATAACAAAAAAATTTAATATATCCTTCATCATAAAACATATAACTATCACTATAAATCATAACCATGACTGCTACTGTAGTGACTAAAACTAACATAATTGATGTCAATGGATCAAGCAAATAACCGATTTCTAAAACAAGATTTTTATAAACAACCCAAGACCATAAATATCTATGAATTGGACTACCAGTAATTTGTTGCCAAAAAAACCAAAAAGAAAGTAACATAGCTATACTTAAAAATAAAATACTAATAAAAGAAGATATACGACGAAAATTTTTTACAGAGTTTGGAAAAAAAAATAATGCCAATGCTAGTAAAATAGAAGCTAAAAAGGGAAACAATGGTACAAGCCAAACATTCTGAAATATAAGTTCCATAAAACATTTTTATTAAAATAAAACTTTATATTTTTTTAATTTTCGTTTATAATTCAAAAAAAATTTAAATATAAAAATAATTTATATTTTTTCTTTTTAAGTAATAAAAAAAACTAAAAAAGATATTTATAATATAAAGTAATATAATATTATATATCTTTTTTTTTTTTAAGTCATTTTCAAATAGAAAAAAAATGAAAGTTGATTAAAATAACCCTTTGTTCTATTCTAGTTTAAAAATTTAATCAAATTGTTTATTTAAAACAAATTAATAAATTTAAAAATTTATAACATAATGAGTACATATGCAATAATTGAAACCGGAGGACAACAACTCCGTGTAGAACCTGGAAGATTTTATAATATTCGTCATTTTATTTCATTAAAACCAAATCAATTAGAACAAAATACGAAAATATTAATTTATCGAGTATTAATGGTTCGTCAAGAGTCTAATATAAAAATGGGACATCCTTGGTTAAAAGGCGCAATAGTTAAAGGTAGAATTTTACATTCTTGTCTTGAAAAAAAAATTACAATTTACAAAATGATTAGTAAAAAAAAAACACGTCGTAAATTAGGACATCGACAAAAATCAACTAGATTTATAGTTGATTCTATTTTTTTTAATGGAAAAGAAATTTAATTATAAAAACTATTTTTCATTAAAATTTTATTAAAATATATATATATATAATTTTTTCACCCAATTTTTATAAATAAAAGGTAAGGTTCTATTATGGCAGTTCCAAAAAAACGTACATCTAAATCTAAAACACGAATTCGGAAAGCTATTTGGAAAAATAAAGCTAATAAAAGCGCATTAAAAGCTTTTTCTTTAGCTAAATCTATTTTAACAAACCGTTCTAAAAGTTTTTATTATACAATAAATGATAAATTATTGAATTCATCTAAACCCACATCAGCATCTAAATTAGATGAAATATAAAACAAACAAATTTATTTTATAAGTTTCTTTAAAAAATGATAAACTTATTGTTTTTGTCAGCAAAAAAAAAATAAGAAAGTTAATAAGTTTAACTACATTTTTTGTAGGTAATTAAAAAATGATTCCACTTTTTTTTATTCCTCCTTTTATAGTACTTTTAATTACTAAAGGAAAAGTTCGATTTTTAACTAAATTTGAATTAATCTTAGCTTTTGCACTGCACTATGGCATTTTTATATTAGCATTACCTATTTTTTTTTTATTATATAAAACTAAGCAACAACCTTGGAATATATTATTACAAACAGCTCTTGAACCTGTTGTATTATCTGCTTATAGTTTTACTTTTTTAACAGCTTTATTAGCAACAATAATTAATGCATTTTTTGGTTTAATTCTTGCTTGGGTTTTAGTAAGATATGAATTTCCGGGAAAAAAAATTTTGGATGCTACAGTAGATCTTCCGTTTGCTCTACCAACTTCAGTTGGTGGATTAACTTTAATGACGGTATTTAATGATAAAGGATGGGTAAAACCTATTTGTTATTGGTTAAATATAAAAATAGTTTTTAATCCTATAGGAGTGCTTTTAGCTATGATTTTTGTATCTTTACCTTTTGTAGTACGCACAATACAACCTGTTTTACAAAATATGGAAGAAGATTTAGAAGAAGCTGCATGGTGTTTGGGTGCATCACCTTGGACGACTTTTTGGCATATTTTATTTCCACCATTAACTCCTTCATTATTAACAGGAACTGCTTTAGGTTTTTCTAGAGCGTTAGGAGAATATGGTTCAATAGTTTTAATAGCTTCCAATATTCCAATGAAAGATTTAGTTATTTCTGTGCTTCTTTTTCAAAAATTAGAACAATATGATTATCAAAGTGCTACTATTATTGCAAGTTTTGTTCTAATAATTTCTTTTACTGCACTTTTTTTTATTAATAAAATTCAATTATGGAAAAAAAATTTTAATAAATAAAATTCAAAAAAATGAATATTAATAAAGTGTAATTATAAAATACACTTTATTAATATTCATTTTTTTGAAATAAAAAAAAATGAATATTCTATTTTTTGGACTATTATTAAACCTTTCAATTGGTCACCCAAAATGATAAATTATCAACTTCTAGTAAGAACGCTTACGCTTACATATAATGTTTGTAAAATTTTTTTTTATTTTTTTTTAGTTTCATTTTTGTTATAATCTATTTAGACAAGCCGCTATGGTGAAATTGGTAGACACGTTGCTCTTAGGAAGCAATGCTAACGCATCTCGGTTCGAATCCGAGTAGCGGCATAAAATTTCTTGTTTAAAAAATTTTTCATTTTGAATATCTTTTCTCTTTTAATTTATTTATAATAAATAAAATATATTTTTTTGTTAATTGAATTTGTATACAATCTAAAAAACTTTAAATTTTTTATTATGACATTTATAACCTTAGAGAATATTTTAGCGCATACGTCTTTTTTTCTTCTTTTTTTTGTTACATTTATTTATTGGGGAAAATTTCTTTATATAAATAATAAAACAATAAATACTTTAGGAAAATTAAGTATGAAAGTTGCTTGTTTTTGTATAACAAGTTTTTTATTAACTCGTTGGATTTTTTCAGGCCATTTTCCTTTAAGTAATCTATACGAATCTTCTATGTTTCTTTCTTGGAGTTTTATCGTAATTCATTTAATTTTAGAAAAAAAAAGTAAAAATACGTGGTTAGGTATCATAACTGCACCAAGCGCAATGCTAGCTCATGGATTTGCTACTTTAAGTCTTCCAAAAGAGATGCAAGAATCTATTTTTTTAGTTCCAGCTTTACAATCTCATTGGTTAATGATGCATGTAACTATGATGATGTTAAGTTATGCTACTCTTTTGTGTGGATCTTTGTTAGCTATAACTTTATTAATTATTACAATAACAAAACAAAAAAATTTTCCAATATTTAATTCTTATTTTCCTTTATCTTTCAACTCTTTTGTTTTTCAACATTTTGTACAATCAATTGAAAATGAGATGTTTTCCTATCAATCAAAAAAAATTTTTTCTTTTATTAATTTTCGTAAATGGCAATTAATAAAAGAATTAGATAATTGGAGTTATAGAGTCATTAGCTTAGGATTTCCTCTTTTAACGATTGGTATTCTTTCTGGAGCAGTATGGGCTAATGAAGCCTGGGGTTCATATTGGAATTGGGATCCAAAAGAAACTTGGGCTTTAATTACTTGGTTAATATTTGCTATTTATTTGCATACTAGAATGATTAAAGGTTGGCAAGGAAAAAAACCAGCAATAATAGCTTCATTAGGTTTTTTTATAGTTTGGATTTGTTATTTAGGAGTAAATTTATTAGGAAAAGGTTTACATAGTTATGGTTGGCTAATTTAATATTAAATATATATTTGTTTTTTTATATATTTAAATATATGAAAAAATCACTATTTCAAATAGTTAATTATATACAATTATGGATATAATTAACTATTTGAAATAATGAAAAATAAGTTCACTTATCTTTAACAAAATTATACATTTTTTTTCAAATTTTAATTTGAAATTTGTTTTACTAGAAATTATATTATTTTCATTTTTGCAATTAAAAAAAATAATTAGATAAAATAAAATGAATTTTACTATTCCAAATAGATAATACAAAATTAGGATAAATACCAATACCTATAATTGGAAAAGACAAACAAATTAAAATAAAAACTTCTCGTGGTCCAGCATCTATAATAGATGGTGTTAAAGTATTAGAAAATTTATATCCATAAAACATTTGACGTAACATAGATAATAAATAAATTGGAGTCAAAATAATACCAATGGCTTGAATTATTATAATTATTATTTTAAATAAAAAAGAATAATTAGGACTATCAACTATTCCTAAAAAAATCATTAATTCGGCTATAAAACCACTCATACCTGGCAATGCTAAAGATGCCATTGAACAACTACTAAATAAGGTAAATATTTTTGGCATTAAACTACCTATTCCGCCCATTTGATCCAAAAATAAAGTTCGTGTTCTATCATAACTTATTCCTGCTAAGAAAAAAAGTGATGCGCCAATTAATCCATGAGAAATCATTTGTAAAATAGCACCATTAAGACCTAAATTTGTTATTGATCCAATTCCAATAAGAACAAATCCCATATGTGATACTGAAGAATAAGCAATTCTTCTTTTTAAATTACGTTGGCTTAAAGAAGTTAAAGCTGCATAAACTATTTGAATTGCTCCAATAGTTACTAACCATGGAGCAAAAAAAGAATGAGCATGAGGAAGTAATTCCATATTAATTCTAATTAATCCATAACCTCCCATTTTTAAAAGAATTCCAGCTAAAAGCATACATGTACTATAGTGAGCTTCTCCATGAGTATCTGGTAACCAAGTATGAAAGGGTATCATTGGTAATTTAACAGCATAAGCTATTAAAAAACTTAAATATATTATTATTTCTAATTCTAAAGGGTATGTTTTATTAATTAAATGTTGGAAATCAAAAGTATATTCATTAGAATTATAAAACGTCATCATTAAAGCTCCTATTAAAATAAAAAGAGAGCCAGCTGCGGTATACAAAATAAATTTTGTAGCTGCATATAAACGTCGTTTTCCTCCCCACATTGCTAAAAGTAAATAAACAGGAAGTAATTCTAATTCCCACATAAAAAAAAAGAGTAAAATATCTTGAGAAGCAAATAATCCAATTTGTCCGCTATACATTGCTAACATTAAAAAATAAAATAATCGTGGATTTCGGGTTACTGGCCAAGCAGCTAAAGTAGCTAAAGTAGTTACAAATCCTGTTAATAAAATAAGCCCAATTGAAAGTCCATCAATTCCTAGTCTCCAATGAAAATGAATAAAACTAATCCAATTATAATCTTCTTTTAATTGAACTAAATGATCATTAAACTGATAATGATAACAAAAAATATACATTATTAAAAGAAATTCTAATAAACAAACACCTAAAGTATACCATCGAATAATTTTGTTTCCTGTAGAAGGTAAAAATGGAATTATTAAACCTGCACATATAGGAAAAAGAACAATTATTGTTAGCCAAGGAAAATGGTTCATAATAAAAATAAAAAAAAATTTAATAAGAACCTATTTATAATAGGTTCTTATTAAAAAAATATATAAAGTATTTGTATTTAGTATTTTAGTCTATTGCTTATTTTAAATAATAAAAATATATTACTTAAAATAGTAAAAACTAATAACCTAGACCCATACTACGAGTAGTTTCAGCTCCCAAATAAACGCGTACGCTTAAAAAATCGGTTGGACAAGCAGATTCACATCTTTTACAACCTACACAATCTTCTGTTCGAGGAGCAGAAGCTATTTGATTAGCTTTACATCCATCCCAAGGTACCATTTCTAAAACATCGGTAGGACAAGCTCTTACACATTGAGTACAACCAATACATGTATCGTAAATTTTTACTGCATGTGCCATTGAATTAATTAACTCCTATTTGGAAAAAACCTTAAATTAAATAAAAATAGATGTATATATTTTTTAGTTATTTTCTTTTTTACAAATAACATTTATATATACACAATTTTTTTGTTATATATATATATATATAAATATATATAAATAAATATATTATATATAATATAATCTATATAGTTGTTTTTTATTAATAAATTTACATATTATATATGTTTTTTTAAAGACTAATTACCATTTTAACAAATTAAATTGATCAATACGAGTTGATTTTCTATTACGATAAATAGCTAAAACAATAGCTAATCCAATAGTAGCTTCAGCAGCAGCAATTGCTATAATAAAAATAGAAAAAATTTCTCCTTTTATTTGCGAACTATCTAAAAAATTCGAAAAAGTTACTAAATTAATATTCACAGCATTAAAAATTAATTCAAGACACATTAATGCTCTAACCATATTTCGACTTGTAATTAATCCAAAAACACCAATACAAAATAAAAAAGCACCTAAGTTAAGAGTATGTTCAAGCATAAACGACTTCCTTATAATTTTTTAATTAATAAAAATTTTCATATATGAAAATTTTTATTAATTATAATAATCAAAAATTTGAAAAATCATTTTTTTGTAATTCAATTTTTTTTTCACGACGAGCTAAAGTAATAGCACCTATTAAAGCAACTAAAAGAATTATTGACATAAGTTCAAATGGAAGTAAAAATTCAGTTAATAATTCAGAACCAATACGTCTAACTGTATTTATTAAAATAACTTCGTTTCCTAAATTATTAGATGTTTTTATTGAATAAATTTTTGACCATGATGTATTAGAAATAAAATTACTTAATAGCAAAAAAAGACTTGTACAAAGAGTTAATGTAATTCCATCGCCTATTGTCCAATAAACAAAAAAATTTGAATATTGTTTTTTGTTTATTAACATTACAGCAAAAACAATTAACACATTAACAGCTCCCACATAAATTAAAATTTGTGCAGCAGCCACAAAATCTGCATTTAATAAAAGATATAATAACGATATACAAATAAAAACAAAACTTAAAAAAAGAGCAGAATAAACTATATTAGTAAATAATACTACACCTAAACTTCCTAATATTAGACCTAACTCTAAAAAAACAAAAATAGTTTCATAAAATGATTCGGGTAATTTCATAAAGCTCACAATAATAAAATTAGATATTTTTTTATTCAATTTGTTATAAATCACAAAAATAACTAATAAATACGTAAATAAAGTTTTTAAAATAATAAAAAAACTTAATTGACAGAATTTGTAACATTTCGCAACTTAAAATGACCTTCGATAGTGCCTTTAGATAAAGAAGTTAAATTAAAAATAGTTTCAATTGTAGAGTCTTCACTTATTGCTAGTGGTAAACGTCCTAAAGCTATTTGATCATAATTTAATTCATGACGATTATAAGTTGAAAGTTCATATTCTTCAGTCATAGATAAACAATTTGTAGGACAATATTCAACACAGTTTCCACAAAATATACAAATTCCAAAATCAATACTATAATTTTTTAATTGTTTTTTTTTTATAGTTTTTTTTAATTCCCAATCAACTACTGGTAAATTTATGGGACATACACGTACACATACTTCACAAGCAATGCATTTATCAAATTCAAAATGAATACGACCTCGAAATCGTTCAGAAGGTATTAATTTTTCATAAGGATATTGAATAGTTGTGGGTAAACGATTCATATGGTCTAAGGTAACTATAAAACCTTGACCAATATATCTTGCAGCTTGTATGGCTTGTTGACTATAGTTTTTTAAGCCATTTATCATAGAAAACATATTAAAAATTCCTTCATAAATTTAAATTTTATGTGTGCTTTTTTTATCAAGAGAATTTAAAATAAAAAAAGTTGAAAAGATGTTGTTAATAATAAATTACCTAAAGCAATAGGTAAAAGAAATTTCCAACCAAGATTTAATAATTGATCTATTCTTATTCTAGGTAAAGTCCATCTTGTCATTATTGAAATAAATAAAAATAAATAAGATTTAACTAACGTAATAATTACTCCTATTATTATATTTAAAACTGGACTAATACCATTATTCATTAAAGTCCATTCAAAATTGTCAAAAATTGATATAAATGGAATTGAAAAGTGCCATCCACCTAAATAAAGAATTGTTACAAATAATGAAGAAACTAATAAATTTAAATAAGAAGCAAGATAAAAAAAAGCAAATTTCATGCCTGAATATTCAGTTTGATAACCTGCAACTAATTCTTCTTCAGCTTCTGGTAAATCAAATGGCAGTCTTTCACACTCTGCTAAAGAAGCAATAAAAAAAACTATAAAACCAATAGGCTGACGCCATAAATTCCAACTTAAAAAACCATACTTAGATTGAGCTTCAACTATATCAACTGTACTCAAACTATTAGATAATTATAGTCGATATTAAAATTACTATTAATATCTCTATTTCAAAACCGTACATGAAATTTTCATTTCATACGGCTCCTCAGTGGTGATTTTAATATAAAAAATATATTTTTCACCAACGAGATTCTGTTTGCTATAAAAATAAAAGCTTATGAATCTATCTTCATTTTTACAATTTTTGGCTAGCACTAACTTTTAATTAAAAATTTTTTTTTTTTATTTAAGAACTGTAAAAAAATTATTTCGTTCCGAATAGTCATTTTTGTAGTAGATAGGGATATACTTTAAATTGAGGTTCAAAGGAAGTACTACTTAAAAATCTCTACTAATATTAAGTCCTTACCCTTATTTATATATATATTCATATATATTTTTCACTAATTTTTCATGTATTTTAGGTTTTCTTACCTTCTACTCTTGCTTTATTTAATATATATAAAATTTTATATTATTTTTTTTATCCGCTGTCAGGATTAGATAGCTACTCTTTTACCTGGGAATTCAATTTTTGATTGATCATACATAGCTTTCACTCTTGTACAAAGAGAATGGGACTTGATTTTACTACTGCAAATTAAAATGCTGTTGAATCTCACCCATATGACTATTTAGTTTTTTATTAAACAATTAAAAAATTTATTACTAAAATTTAAAAGTATTTTAACGAATCACACGTAGAGCTATAGATAAGACACTTAAAGCTAAAGGAATTTCATAACTAATAGATTGAGCAGCAGCTCGTAAACCACCTAAAAAAGAATATTTATTATTTGAACCATAACCAGCCATAAGAAGTCCAAGAGGAACAACACTTGAAACAGCAATCCAAAAAAAAACTCCTATACTAAAATTAGCTAAAATAACATTATATTCAAAAGGAATTACCAAATAACTTAAAAAAACTGGTATAAGAACCAAAACCGGTCCAATATTAAATAACCAAATATCTCCTTGTGCTGGAACAATATCTTCTTTTAAAAAAAGTTTAATTCCATCTGCTAAAGCTTGAATAATACCTAAAGGACCAGCATATTCAGGTCCAATACGTTGTTGAATTGCGGCAGATATTTTTCTTTCAAGCCATACAAGTACTAATACTCCTATAGTAACTCCTAGCATAAGAATTAAAATTGAAAAAATAATCCATAAAAAACTAAAAAACTCTTCAGAAAATCCTAGTAGAGAAAAAAAAGAAAAAATTTTTTTTTCTAGATTTATATTTGAAATCATTTTAACGATCAACCTCTCCCATAATTATGTCTATACTACCTAAAATTGTCATAATATCTGCTAATTTCATTCCTTTAACTAATTGAGGAAGAATTTGTAAATTTATAAAACCAGGTGAACGAATTTTAAGTCTCCAAGGAAAAACACTATCATCTCCAATTAAAAAAATACCTAATTCTCCTTTAGGTGCTTCCACTCTAACATAGTGTTCTTGTTTAGGTAATTTAAAAGTTGGTGAAGGTTTTTTACTTATAAATTGATATTCAAACGAATTCCACTCTGAATTTTTTCCTTGACTAAGTCGTCGTGCTTCTAAATTTTCGTAAGGTCCTCCAGGAATACCTTTTAAAGCTTGTTGAATTATTTTTACTGATTCTTTCATTTCTCCAATTCGTACTAAATAACGAGCTAAACAGTCTCCTTCTTTTTGCCACTGAATTTGCCAGTCTAATTCATCATAGCATTCATAATGATCTACTTTGCGAAGATCCCATTGAACTCCTGAAGCTCGTAACATAGGTCCTGATAATCCCCAATTAATCGCTTCTTCTCTATTAATAACACCTATACCTTCTACTCGTTTTAAAAAAATGGGATTATTTGTAATAAGTTTTTCATATTCATTTATTTTAGGTAAAAAATAATCACAAAAATCTAGACATTTATCTATCCATCCATAAGGTAAATCTACAGCAACTCCTCCAATTCGAAAATAATTATGCATCATTCGCATCCCAGTTGCAGATTCAAACAAATCATATATCATTTCTCTTTCTCTAAAAATATAAAAAAAAGGAGTTTGTGCACCAATATCAGCCATAAAAGGTCCAAGCCACAACAAATGAGATGCAATGCGACTTAATTCGAGCATAATAACTCGTATATAACTTGCTCGTTTAGGGATTTGAATATTAGTTAATTTTTCTGGTGCATTTACCGTTATTGCTTCAGTAAACATTGTAGCTAAATAATCCCATCGTGTTACATAAGGTAGATATTGAATAATAGTTCTATTTTCAGCTATTTTTTCCATTCCTCTATGCAAATAACCTAATACAGGCTCACAATCCAAAACATCTTCTCCATCCAAAGTAACAATAAGTCGAAGAACACCATGCATTGATGGATGATGAGGACCCATACTTACTATCATTGGTTTTTTTTTAGTAAGTATCATCATATGTCACTCTCCTTTTAATTTGTTTTTAATTAATAAAAAAACCATATTTTTATATTTTTTTTCTAAAAAAGTAATATTTTAAGTTTTTTTCAATCCACGAATACCTAATTGATTTATTAAATTTTCATAACTAACAAAGTTAGTTTTAAACAAATAAATTAAAAGACGTTTACGTTTTCCTAAAATTTTCCATAAACCTCTTTGAGATGAGTAGTCTTTACCATGTTTTTGAAAATGATAAGTTAATTTTACAACTCTATTAGTCAAATGAAATATTTGAAATTCAACAGATCCTTTTTTTTTTTCAGAAATAGAAGATAAATCCATAAATAAATTTTTTGACATAAAAAAATTCTCCTAAAATAATTAAAAAATATTTAATTAATTTTTTGATAAAAATAGTAAAAAATGAAAATGTAATCAATACAATAATACAAATTTTTAACATAAAAATTTGTTAGAAAATAGAGTTTATAATCTCTATTTTCTAACAAAAAAATAAAATGTAGTTTTTCAAATTATATTTAATTTTTTAAGTTAAAAAAGAAGGATACATACGAAACCTAAGTATTGAAAATCTACTGCCATTTATTGTATTAAACCAAAATCTATTCATACAAGCTAAATCTTCAAACCTATAACTAGACCAAATAAAACGTTTAATTTTTGTAATATTTTCTTTCTTTTTTTTATAAAATTGGTTTTTTAAAAATTTTTTTTTTAGTTTTGTATGTTCTTGTTTTTTTGAAGATAAAGAATTGAAAATTCTAAATTTTCTGCGACGTTTTGGAAGTAAAATATCTTCAAGATTAAATAAATTAAAAAAAAATAAATTATTTTTTTCTTTATTTTCAAAAAATTGTACACCAAAATAATAATCAAAATTATCTAAATTTGAGATTTGTTTGAATCTATATTTTAAATTCAAAAAAGTACTTATCATTTTATACATTAAAATTTGGTCATCTAATAACCGGCCTAAACGATGTTCTGAATTAATAGTTAATTGATTTATAATAGTATTTCTACGAAAAAAAAGATGAAATAATTCTAAATCTTCCCGCATTTTAGTAGAAAGAGAAACAATATTTTCTTGATTTTGCATAAAAGTCATAAGAGAAGCCATATTTCCTAATTTTTTAAATTTCTTTTCTAAACTTTTTGATTTCCATCTCCATTGGCGAATAGATTGATTAAGTTCTCTTTTTCGAAATAATTTTGGATTTTGAATTATTTTTTTATTATTTTCTTTAATAATAGAGTTTTTTATAATTGAAATTTTTTTATTTTGATATTTTTCTTCTTCTATAAATTCTGGAATAAGCCATAATAATAGATTATATTCGAAAAAAATATTTTTTTTTTGAGAAAAAAAATCTAAATATTTTGCTTTTTTATTATAAATAAAATAAGATTGCTGTATTTTATTTATAATAATATTATTATATATATATTTTCTTTTTAAGTTAAAAAATTTTCGAATTACTGAATTTTTAATAAAATTAAAACAACTATAAGTTAAAAAATTTTGTTTAAACATTTTGTTACGTTTTTTAGTTTGTTCTAATAAAAAATTATCAATAAATAAACAAAATTCAATATTTTGGTTATTAACAGTTATAATTTTATTTTCTTGTTTTTTCCAATGTTCACTTACTTTATTTCGCCATTTTTTAGGTGTAATTTTATGCCATTCCTTAGAAGAAAAATTATATCGATTAAAACATGTTAACCATTCTTTCCAATTTTTTTCTTGAAAATTTTGTAATTCAGTATAACCAATAATTCCTTGATTACACAAAAAATTTTCAAATTTTTTTTTTATATATAAATGGGATGTCCAATATTTTAATAAATATTTTAAATAAGACTTATTTTTTGTTTTTATTTCCCATATTTTCTTAAATACATATGCTTGAGAAATTAATATCATTATTTGTATTTGTTTAAAATTAACTTTAAATTTTTTTGAATTCTTGACAATTGAATATTTTATTTTTTTTTTATTATTTTTTTTTAACATTATTAATGTTATTAATAAATTTTTTTCTATTTATTTTTAAAATGATGTTAATTTTTTGAATATTTATATAGAAAATTTTGGGTAATTTCCTTATTAATTGAACATTTTTTTTGTAAAATTTAATAGTTTTTTGTTTTAAATTAGTTAAATTTGTATTAAAATTAAAATTTTTTCTTTTTTTATTTAAATTTTTGTTTATATAAATATATTTTTTTTTTATTAAAGTTTTTAAATTATTTATATATATTAAAGTTTTATATTCAGAATTTTTAGAAAAAACCTCATTTGTAGGTATTTCTATTGATAATGAGTTCAAATTTTTATTATTTAATTTATTAATTTCTATGTTTTTTTTGTTAAACTCCAAATTTTTGGAATATTTAGTTTTTTGAATCTCAAAATTTTTTGAATTATTAATATGAAATATTTTACATAATTTTTTTTTTGTTGAAATATTTTTTAAGATTTTATAAGGTTTTGAAAAAATATTTTTTTTCAATTTTTTTTTTATTGGTTTCCAAAAAGAAGGCTGTTTTTTTATGTTACCAAAAGGTAAATTAGTTTGGAAACCCCAAGCAGTTAAATAACAATAATTAAATTTGTCCTTTTTTATATTAGGGAAATTCCTTGTATTTTTAATAGTATGCCAAGGTTTTAAATAAAAAGGATAAAGTATTTTTATTTGAAGACCATCTCTAAGCCATTGTTCTGGTAATTCTTTTTCTGAAACTTCAGTACCATCATATGTACATCTTATATGAATTTCTTTATTCCATTCACACCAATCTTGATTCCATTCAGGAATTTGAAATAATAACAAACGAATAACATTTTTAACTATTATTAACACAGGTAATATTACATATTTTCTTAAATGTGATTGAATAAGTAATAGCCAACTTCTTCCCCATTGAGCTAATGGAAAATCCCATCTATTTGCTATAGCAAAACGATCTGCTTTTGTTCTTTTAATAAACAAAGCTTTTTGATTTAATGATTCTTTTTGTTTTTTTTCTAAAATATTTTGAAATGATGGTTTTACTTTCAAAATATTTTGAACATTTAAAGACGTTTTTAAAAAAGTAGGTTTTTCAATTATTCGTAAAAAAAAAGGAGAATTAATTTTAAGTTGAAATATTTTCCATACTAAAGTTTTACGTCGTCTAGCACGCATAGATCCTTTTACTAATTTTCGACGAAAATCAGATTGTTGTGAAAAACGTCTTATAATTTTTCTTCTTTTATCTTTTCCTTTAATGAGATATCCTAAATTTTTCACTTTTCTTTGGCGAATATCAGTAACTCCAATAGCTATAACATCAAATTTATCATTTTTCAGTTTTGAAGTCCATCGTGGTATTTCTTTATTTATTTCTTGAAATTGAGATTTTTTATCAATTTTTACTATTTTTTTTAATAAAAAAGGAATATTTTTCAGTTGCGTAAAATCACCTAAAAACAAATTTTTCCAAGAAATTTTTAGTGTATTCCATTTATCTTTTTGTAAAGAATTAAAAAATAAAATTTTTTGTCGAGGAGATAAATTGAAAATAAGTTCCCAATTAAGATTTGATTTTCGAGTTATTTTTTTACGTGTATTTTCAATTGAAGAAATATTTTGTTTATTCAATAGTGATGTTGTGTTTTCATCAAAAAAATTAATTTGTTTAAAATTTGTATCAATTTTTGTTTTTTTTGATTTGTTAATAAGTAAACTCAAAATTCGCTTAGCATCTTGAGTTAAAGGTTCCCAAGGTAATATCCCATTTTTTGTATCTAATTCTTGACATTGATTTGAAATCCAATTTTTTAGTTTATTATCTTTTTTGGAAAAATTGGATATTTTTTGTGTTTTTGTTAATTTATAAGATTTTTCTGTTAAAAGCCAAGGTGATTTTGATATTATCATTGTTTTATCACATTGTTTAATCAACAAAGGATCTGAAATTTTTGTAAAAATATTTCCATCAAAAGTAGATAATATATTTTTTTTTTCAATAATTTCTTCTAAAAAAAATCCTTTATCTAAAAATTCAAATCGGTTTTTAAATTCTTTGTATATTTCTAGTTGTTTTTTTTTTTTAGTTTTAATCCATTTTTCATAACATTCGTTAGATGATAAATTTTTTAGATTATTTAATTGCAAATTATTTTCAAAAGAATATAAACTTGGTAAATATGTAAAAGATAGTCTAGGTTTTCCATCACTTAAAGATATATTAAAAAAATATTGAGATACTTTTTTTTTTATAGGACTTTGACTACTAAATCGACTATTTTCTATATATCTTAATGGTCGGTTCCACCTGTGATAATCAAAAAATATTGTTGGCCAGGATTTTGTTAATACTAGAGGTTCTTCTGATTTTGATAAATTAAATTGCAAATTATCATTCAGTTTTTTAGTAATAAAAGGTAGTGGAGCTCTTCCTAAATGCAACAGTGAAAAACTTAATATAATAATACTAAAAGTTCGATAAATAATACGTTTAACTAAAAGATAGAGAATAGGTGAATCAGATTCTATACGAAATAAAAGTAATTTGCCTAAATTAACAAATAAAAATTGTCCAAAACACCAACCGAAAAGACTACTTAGTAAAAAAATTATATTATTACTATAACGAAAAAGAAAAATATTTAGCAATCTTGTTAATACAGGACTCGATAAAATAACAGGATTAAATAATTGAAATATAAGACTATCTAAAAAGACTTTTAAAATTCTAGTATCTTTTATAAAGGTTATAGGCTTTAATGATTGATAATCTATCAAATCTTTAATTTTATACCAATAAAATAAAATATATGGTAAAACCAACAAAGTGAAAAAATGAGGTTTTATTAATATAACATATAATGGTGAATAATAAATTGATAAAAATATTAAAAATTGTCCTGTAATTAACCCACTAACAGCTGCTATACCACTAAGATTTCCTTCTAAAAGAAAAGCTCGTATAGATAAAAGTTGAGAAGGACCAATGGGTAGAGTAGTAATAAATCCATAATATATTCCAAACAAAATAAATGTACTTGAAAAATTTATCCATGATAATATTGGAACCCATAGCACAGATAGCAATAAGGGAATACTTGTTATCATAATAAAAAACCTTCCTCAATAAAGTAGGATTAAAATAGAATAAATTTAAGATTGTTATAAAAAATTTAATAGTTGTAAAAAAAGACTTATTCAGTAGTCAATTTTTTTTACTACTGAATAAGTCTTTTTTTTTTTTTGTTATCCTTTTTGTGTTTTAATTAAATTAGTCCAACCTAAATTTTCTAAATTATTATTACGACGTAAAGGACGTGTAACAAGTTCAAGAACATCTTTCGCATTTGTAAATCCGTGAATTTGAGCAAAAGTAAATTCAACAGACCATTTTGTATTAATACCTCTTGCTTCCAATGGATTTGCATGAGCCATTCCTGTAATAGCTAAATCAGGTTGTAATTCACGCATACGTTGTATTTGATTATAATTGTCAGGTTTTTCAACAATTCTAGGCATTGGTGTACACATTTTTTTACAAGTTTCTTGTAAAAGGGTTAATTCTGCAGCTTGATATCTTTTATCCATGTAGGGAATGCCAATTTCATAAACAATCATACCACATCGAATTAAAAATCTTGCTAAAGATATTTCTAAAAGATTATCTCCCATAAAAAATACAGATTTTCCACGTACTAAGTTAAGATAATTTTTTAAACTTTCCCACACCTGTTGTTCTCTCTCTTCTAAACCTTGTGTTTCAATATTAAAAACTGAACAAATTTTTTCAATCCAAGCACGAGTTCCATCAGGGCCAATTGGAAAAGGAGCTCCAATTAATTTGCATTTTCGACGTCTCATTAAAGTAGTTGCTGTGCGACTTAAAAATGGGTTTACACCACAAACGTAAACTTTATCTCCTAGTGTTGGAAGATCTGTATATCTTTGAGCAGGTAACCAACCTGAAACATGAATAGATTGACGCTTTAATTCTAAACTAAGTTGAGAAGCTACTGTTGAAGGTAAAGAGCCAAAAAGAACTAAAGGAAATTGATTTTTTAAATTCAAAGATTTACTAGATTTTTCTTTTATTTTAAGAGGAAGAAAAGAGAATAATTCTTGTATTGATTTATCTTCTATTTTTTGGTTTTTTTCTATTTCAACTTTTTGTTCAGGACAACGATGTGCCATAGCAGCTAAAACAGTATCTTCTCCTTGAGTAAAAGCGTAATCTAGTCCATTAGCTCTTGCTACTACAATTGGAATTTCTATTTCTGTTTCCAATTTTGGAGCCATACCTTCTAAATCCATTTTAATAATTTCTGTTGTACAAGTACCAATCCATATAATTACACTTGGATTTCTATCTTTTTTTATTTGAACGCATAATCGTTTTAATTCTTGATAATCATTTAATTGAGCTGAAATATCACCTTCTTCTAATTCTGCCATAGCGTAACGAGGTTCAGCAAAAATCATAACTCCAAGAGCATTTTGTAAAAAATAACCACATGTTTTTGTGCCTACAACTAAAAAAAAACTATCTTCAATTTTTTGATATAACCATGCAACACAACTAATAGGACAAAATGTATGATAATTACCTGTTTCGCATTCAAAAGTGAGAGTTTCAGATATTTTAATTGACATATTTATATATTTCCTTAACTAAAAACAAATTTTTAAATTTTAAATTATAGTAAAATCTACTAAATTTGTTTGATTTTTTTTTTCATTTACATTGTTTACAGGATTTAAATAAAAATCTGAAAGTAAACTAAATAGTTCGCGATCTGGTACTTCTTTTGGAACAATTCCTTCTGGTTTAGATAAAATTTGATCCGCTATATTTAAATAAAAATCACAAACGTACTTAAGATTCGGTTGAGATTCTACCATTTCAAATAATGTTTTACCTTTAACTCTTGAAACTCGAATATCTTCAATAAGAGGTAATACTTCTAAAACGGGCATTGGACATGCTTCAACATATTTATCAATTAAATCTCTTTTTGATGTACGATTTCCAACTAAACCTGCTAATCTAAGAGGATGGGTGCGAGCTTTTTCTCTTACTGAAGCAGCTATTCGATTAGCAGCGAATAAAGCATCAAATCCATTATCTGTTATAATAATACAATAATCTGCATAATTTAATGGAGCAGCAAAACCACCACAGACTACATCACCTAAAACATCAAATAAAATAATATCATATTCATAAAAAGCATTTAATTCTTTCAATAGTTTTACAGTTTCTCCAACAACATATCCTCCACATCCAGCTCCAGCAGGAGGTCCTCCTGCTTCTACACAATCAACACCACCATAACCTTTATAAATAACATCTTCTGGCCAAACATCTTCATAATGATAATCTTTTGATTGTAAAGTATCTATTATTGTAGGAATTAAAAATCCCGTAAGAGTAAAAGTACTATCATGTTTAGGATCACAACCAATTTGTAAGACTTTTTTCCCTCGTCTAGCTAATGCAATCGAAATATTACAACTAGTTGTAGATTTTCCTATGCCACCTTTTCCATAAACTGCTATTTTCATATTTTTTTGTATGTTTTTGTTTCTTTTATATAGCTATATTATTTAAATAATATTTATTTATGATAACATAAAATATGGTATTGTGAGCTTTTGAATTCATTGATTAAGTAAAATTTCAATTCTTGAAATAATGAATATACAATCGTGAATATGGATTTTCCCTTACTTCGCTATTTTCCACAACCTCACTACTTAATTAACAAAAAATTGGAGTAGATTACTTGGAGTAGATTACATAGAATCAATCTTAGATACTCTTCTAACATTTAGCTTATGATCTAATAAATCTACAACATGAAAGCAAAGAGGTAAAAGGACCGACAGGGAGGGAGATTTGATTGAAAGAGATTTTGTGATTGAATAGAATTTCCAAGTGCTAAAAAATATGCTTTGTTTTACTCAAAGAAAGGAGTCGGAAAAATAGGTAAAGGAGGTTGAGACCATTTCACCATGATCTGCTAACTTTTAGGATAAAAAAATACTTTTTTTTGCAGAAGAGGTCTTTGTAGTCTTTTAGGAGAATTAGTTTACTTAGCAAATCGTTAAGATTGTAGCA